>CM038214.1:31895314-32267867 GCA_021442155.1 Cymbidium sinense
CTTTATCTTTAGCTTCCATTCTTTCTATCTTTATCTTTAGTCTTAGCTCTTAGGCCTCTATCTAGGCTCTTTACCTTTCATTTCCTTTCTTTTATCTATTCCTAGTTTTTATTTTATCTTATCTTCTGGCTCATCTAACTCCAGCTCAATAAATTCTGGCTCCCAAGGCCTGTACTTGGTGGCCATGATCAGGGGCTCCAGGACTCCAGGGCCCAGGTCAGTCAGCCTGGCTACTCCAGGGCCTTCCAGGGCTCAGGCCTGATGCTCAGTGGCCCATCTCAGGCCCATCTTAGGCTGGCCCAGGCTGTCATATCAGGGCCCAGTGGCCTGGGCCTGCCCAGGCCCAGGGCCTGTCCTTGTATCTCTCAGCTTCAGGGCCTCTGGCCCAGGATCTTAGTGGTCAAGACTCCAGGGTCCCGGGGCCTAAGCCAGGCTCAGGATCAGTCAAGATCTTAGCCGCCAGTGGCCTCAGGTCTGCCCATCTCCAGGGCCCATGGCCTAGTGCCTGGGGTATCTGGGCTCATGGCCTCTGGCTAGCCTGGCCTAAGCCTGGCCCAGTGGGCCTAGGGCTCAGTGGCTCAGCTTCAGCTCCAAGATCAGTGGGTCTTGTGGCTCTAATACTGGTCCAGTGTCCTCAGATAAGCCTTGTATAGATATCTTAGGGCCTAGGCCTGTTACTCAGGATCTAGTCGAGGGCCTAGGGCTAGCCGCCAGGGTTTTAAAAAAAAAACCAAGAAACACATGCATGTAAGATTTATTTATTTATAGTCCATCTAGATCTTTATCAGGGTTATCATTAGTTTAGTTTTATCTTATGTATTTATCTTAGTAAGCCTTCGAATTAGTTTATTCTGTGGCAGGCTCACATTTTATAGTTTTATTTTATCATCTTTGGATTTTGGTTTTATCTTAGATTTATTTTATTTAGTTCACCCCAGTTTATCTTTATCTTTAAGCCTAGCTTTAGGTCTTCATATCTTATTTCCCATCTTTATTATATCTTTATCTCTAGGCTCAGTCTTTATGGGCTCTTATCTTATCTTATTTATTTATCAAGTAGCATTTTTTATATTATTCTTTAGCCTTTTATCTTAGCTCAGCTCTAGGCATCCGTGCCTTTGGTCAAAGATTTTATCTTGTGGGCCCAGGCCTCAGCCCAGGGCTCAGGTCAGATCAGGGCCTGGGCCTGTGGCCCAGGTCCCGTGATCTCAGGCCTGTATTCTTTGTGGCCCATGGCTCAGGTGGCCTGGTCAGTTCTTCACTGCTGCCTTTTAAATCAAGCAAACCCACAGCCTAGCTTCATTTGTATTATCATTTATATTTAGTTTATCTTTATATTTATTTATTTAGTTTATATTTATCTTAGCTCATTTTTTTATTTTATTTTATTTTAGCCTAGTTTAGGTTATTTATTTTATTTAGCTTTATTTTATCTTTTATCTTTCCTTAGGTTTAAGCTTATTTTAAAATTTGGTTAGTTTTATTTATTTTATTTTTATTTTGTTTTATTTTGTGATTTATTTTGTTTATTTTTTAGTTAGATAGTTATTTTATTATCAATTATTTATTTTTTTAGGTTTTTTAGGATTAGGTTTTATTTATTTTAGTTTAGTTTATTTTAGATAGGTAGTTTATTTTATCTTGTTTATTTCATTTTATTTTAGTTTGTGTTTTAGTAGGTTTAGGTTTTATTTTAGTTTTAGGTTTAAAATTTGATTTAGTTTTATTTTATTTTATTTTTTTATTTATTATTACATTTATTTTTTTATTTAGATAACTAGAATTTTACTATAAAGACACAGCCTAAAGCAGATCTATCGTTTCTTCTGCTTTCTCTTGTTCTATCAACCACCCCAGCTCCTCAGTAATGAGATCCGGCCATATCCCCATCTCCTCCACCAGACCCAGAACCCATTTCTCCTCTGCCTCCATGACCATAACGGCCTAACCACCACCCTCCATATCCACCAAGACTCCAGATGCCCCACCACCACGATATGGCCGCTTCTCCATCGCTCACCCCAATGGATCTCACTCTTTGATTGATGTTCTGCCAAGGTTTTTCATTCTTAGTGTTTACGCTTATTGGTTTTAGGGTTTAAGATTATTTTAAATTTATAGTTACTATGTATTTAGGGTTTGTGATTTTTATAAATTAAGAAAACTAGTTTAAGTTTATTTATTTTATTTTATTTAGTTAGTTTATTTTATTATTTATTTTTATTTATGCTTATTTTTCTTTATTTAGTTTTGATTTTTTTTTGTTTTATTTTTTAGTTTTATTTTAGATTATTTTTCGTTATGTAGTTTATACATTTTAGTTTAGTTTTATTTATTTTTTTATTTTTTTATGTTATTTTATTAGTTTAGTTTAGTTTATTTTTCTTTAGGTTTAGATCTATGCTTTAGGTTTTAGGTATTTTAGTTAGATTTATTTTAATCTTTTTACTCATAGGTAGTTTAGTAAAGTTCTTATTTTATTTTTAATTTATTTTAATTTAAGTTTAGGTTTATTTTAGTTTATTTAGATGTCTTTTAAAATGGTTTTTTATTATTTATTTTTTGTTTATTTTAGGTTTATCTTTAGTAGGTTTTATTTAGTTTTATTTTATTATTATAGTATTATTTTATTTAAGTATATTTTATTTTTTATGCATAGTTTTTTAGTAATCTAATTATTTATTTATTTTAGTTTTATTTATTTTATATTTTAGGTAGTAGTTTTATATTTATTTTATATTTATTTAGAGTTTTAGTGGTTTTTTAGGTTGGTGTGGTTTAGTTGTGGAGTTATCTTTAGTATCAGTAATCTTGCATCAGAGTCTTTTAAACCATGCAAACCAAGAGATTTAGTTTAATTTATTTAATTTAATTATTTGTTTTATTTTTTATCTTATTTTAATTTAAGTTTTATTTATTTATTTATTATTTTAGTCTTTTATTTTTTTATTTTGGTTTAGTTTTATTTTATAGTTTTTTATTTTATTTATTTATTAGTTTTTATTTTTTATTTATTTCTTTTGGTTAGTTTAGTTTTAGTTTATGTTTTTTATTTTATTTTATTTATTATTTATTTAAATTAGGTTTTATTTATTTTATTTTTAGGTTTTTTTTTTAATTTAGTTTAGGTTTTATTTATGGTTTTATAGGTTTAGTTTAGGTTTATGGTTTAGAGGTTTAGTTTGGTTTTTTTTGGGAAACCCCATGTAGGGGAATTTTATTGCCACAAAAAAGAGGGTTACAAGGTCCCAAAGGGGATAAACTCAGAACTATTGCTCAAAGAGCTACAATCACCTAGGGAGTAAGTCCCCATCTAAGTACAAATAAAAAAAGAAAACAAGAAAGCAATCAAAAGATACAAATTGGTTAACATAATAAGCCAATGGAAGATTAGGGGCTAGATGTGAGAATGCAAGACACTGAGCAAACCTACAAGAGGACAAGAGAGAAACACTTGCAAAAATGTAGACAGAAAGAAGATAGAGCAGTTAAGATAATACAGACAAAATGATAACTAAAAATTGCATAATCTGAGAATGATAGTAAAGAAATGTGATAGAGAAGGCTCAGGCTCAGTCACACCTAGTTGGGGCAGATGCAAATATGAGCATCCATGGTTCAGCAGAAGGGTTACATCACAAGAGCTACTACCAAGCCAAAAGGGAGTGAAATCATCACAACCATCATAGCCAACAAACCTATGAGAAGATAGCAGCCAGTTGTTGAAAGTCTTATGGGCTTTGTTACCTGCAAACCTAAACAAAACCATAGATAAAATAGAGAGGAAATTGCAAAGAGCAGTAAGATAAGGGATCCCATACAGAAAATTATCATCAATATAGTCACCATGACATGAGAATACTTTTCCATATGAGAATGAGCCATCTTTGCCAGAACCTCATGAAAAATCATAGCTAAGAGGTATAATAGGCCAGCATCTAGCATAAAAACCAACCACAAGAAAAAAGTAGAAGAGGCAGCCTGCAAAATTCTGCTAAGCAAGTCAATGTGCCTATAAATAACACCATCCCAAACATATGATATATATATATATATATATATATATATATATATATATATATATATATGAATCTTTCTCGCCGTGAGTTTGAAGCATAGTCCAGAAAATGAACCCAATCATAATAATGAATGTAGATGTGAACAACCCCCTTATTAATATTCTTAATAGTAGTTGGTAAAAAGCAATTGTAAAGGAAGGCAGCATAACCCAACACAGGAAATAGACTGCATCCCACCAAAAATAGTACCAAATAAAGACAAATAACTATGCAAGAAGATGGGACTAAAAATCGGATAATCCGCATCAACAAACAACAAAGACAACAAGACAGAAAAGGCAACAAAAATAGTACCACCCATTTAATAGACAGTGCATACAAAGTGGATAGATGCTTAATCACAATGATCTGCACAAGCCTAATAACCAAGATGGGAAAAGAAACAAAGATGAGGTAGATCACAGATACAAAGAAGAGCAATCAAAGAATCCCACCCCAATAGCAAAACAATTAATGCAACAATGGAACCCACCGAAGAAAATCAAAAGGGGATTCAAATGAGAGTCAGATTGGAATCCAAATAAAACAAGACAGATAACCAAGACAACAAACAACCAAGAAGAATAGTTGGCCATAAAACTCTCATTCGTAAACATTGCAATAGTTAGTAACCAAATAGGTAGACCATAAACACGTATCTAAGAAGCAAAGCAGAATCATCAACAAAATAATAGAATGTCAAATAGCTAACATAGGACCCTAAAGTCCTACAACCAACAAAGATAGAGCCAACATTGGAATCCAAAATGAACCCAATCATAATAATCAATGATGTGAACAACCCCATATAAATATGCATAATAAAGTGGCAAAAGCAATTGTAAAGGAAGGCAAACCCAACACAGGGAATAGACTACATCCCACCAAAAATAGCACCAAATAAAGCCATTTAGAACTATCGCTCTGACGGATAAAATCGGATAATCCAGATCAACAAACAACCAAGACAACAAGACAACAAAAGGTAGCAAGTTTCCATAGTACCACCCATTCAGAATAGATAGTGCATACCAATTGGATAGATGCTTAATCACAATGATCTGCACAAGTCTAACTGAACCAAGATGGGAAAAGAAACAGCAGCAGATAAGGTAGATCACTGCCCAGATACAAATAGCAAGGACAATCAGCAATCCAACTACAATAGCAAAATAGTTAATGCAACAATGGAACCCACCGAAAAAAATCAAAAAGGTGATTAAAATGAGAGTCAACATTGGATTCTAGATAAAACAAGACAGCAGAGAACCAAGCCAACAAACCAAGACAAGAAAAGAGAGCTGGCCATAAAAGCTCTCATTCGAATAGACATTGCAATAGTAAACCAAATAGGTAGACCATAAACAGGGATCTCAGAAGTAGTAGCTCAAAGAATCATCAAGGACAATCAGAAAAGCAATGTCAGAAACAACTTGCTGAACATAGGACCCTAAAGTCCTACAACCAACTAAGATAGAGCCAATAATGGAATCCTGAAAAACCAAGATAGCAAATATCTAAGGCAACAAACAACGAAGACAACAAAAAATAACAAGCTGGCCATAAAACCACCCATTCAAAATAAATAGTGCAATAGGTACAAGTTTAACTGAAACAAGATGGAAAAAATAGTAGCAAGTAAAGTAGTCCACATAATTCAGATGATCTACATAAAATAAACCACTAAGGGGATTTAAAGAAAAAGCCACCAAGCAATCAACAACATCAAAAGAGGTTTTGAACAAAATAAACCAAAACCCCGAGCTTTTCAGTATTAATCCAGTTCAACCGATAGTAATTACCAACAAGCTGGCCAAAAGTCCACCCATTCAGAGTAAACATAACATATGCTAATATCCAAACCTTCCAGATAAAGATGACCAGGCTAGTAGCTAAACCCACATCCACTGAAAAGGAAAATTGATAAGCCATTAAGGAAGTCCAAACCGTAGGGAAAATAAAATTGAACTTGCGCTTCCCTGTATGGTATATGAGGTTAAAAACAAAGATAACTCCAAAAATACCCCAGAATAAGATAAACATCCCCAAGAGTAGATGTTGGACATAAGACTCAATGATCCATAACAACAACAACCAAGAAAGAAAATAAGAAGTTGGCCATAAGACCAACCATTCAAAGTAGATAATGCATAAGGTAATTCCTGAGAAGGAGGAAGTGGTCCGCCAAGACTAGTTAAACCAGATTGAAAAAACAATAGTGAAGTCAAGAAGATCCTAGATACAAGACAAAAAATTGAAAAGAAACAAATAACAACCACAAAGATAACTTGCTGGACAAATGACCCATAAAACCAGAGGCCAACAGTGGAAATAATAATGCAAATAATACACCCAACAGATAGAACACCATAAAAAATCAGAGATGTGAAATAATATCAAAATTAGTTCAAAAAGGAGTGAACATAAATAACCATCCAGATAAAGATGATCAGGCTTGCAGCAAAGCCCACATCCTCAGTAGAGGCAAACAGATAAGCCATGAGGGAAGTCCAATCTTGCAAAGAGATAGAAGAAATAAACAAGAAATTGCAGTTACACTCCTTGCGGGTTGGGATATGAGAAATAATCAAAAAAACTCCAAAAGCCCTCAACATCATGGACAACCCCAGTAGCAGCATGATGAACAAAAGATGAAATGATCCAGATCAGCCAACATCCCAGGTAGAAAATTATATCAAGTTGGCCATAAGACCACCCATTCAAATTAGGCAAAAGCAGGTTTGAAAGACATTCAAGAAATACATTAAACCAACCCCAAGAGCTCTGCAGAAAGTGTCATAAAGTTATACAAAAGTTTATAGATAGGCATTGAGGCAAGGGAATATAATTCCAAATGTCCCTATTTATCAATAAATAAAGCAGAAAATAGAGCATTAAGTAATATATTTCCCTCCAGCAACCAAGTAACATCTTAACAGTAATAGAAAGACCCCAAACAAGGGTGAGAGAGTTAAACCAATAGTAGATGCCACATAGCTTAGCAAAAGGCCAGTAAGGAGTAATAGGATGAGACATTAACAAATTCCAAAGGAGCATCAGCACATTAATAGTAAAAATAGTATAAGTAGTAGGCTCCCAATTAGAGCTGAAGAAATTAAACCAACAATACATGACACTAAGATCAACAGGTAAGCAACAAGGGATATCACATTGATGCACCAGAAACCAAGAAAGCAACAACACCAATATAAAATGGGGGCTTAAACCGATATTGAACTAGAACAATCATGGGCTAGATTAATTTTGAGATAAGGAGCCCAAGATTGTCCAAATTAACCAAGCCACAAAATGTTTGGGTAGGGTGAGTTGATCGAAGAAGATTATACCATCCAATGCCCCGATTGGCAATCAACATGCATTACCTTCATGCCATACATGAGTGATGTTAAATTAAGTTGGGTAAGAAGAGCTCGCTTGTTTGTGAAGGTAGTATAATTCAGGTTGCTCATTTTGGTGGAAGTCAAAAGATCAATGAGGGGCATCCACCTCAGTCCAAATATTGAGCCAATTTCAGGTTAAGGGTTAACGGTTTAGGGTTTAGGGTTTAGGTTTTAGGGTTTAGGGCTTAGAGTTTATGGTTTAGGGTTTAGGGTTTAGGGTTTTTAGGGTTTAGGATTTAGGGTTTAGGGTTTCGAGTTTTTGGGGATTTTTTTAACAGAGAATAAATTCAGATTCAACATTTCTTCTTTATGATTTCATTAACCAAGTAACACACCAAGTTTTTTATGACACAAGTGAAGACATAAATAAAAAATGAGCATGCATAGAGAAAATCAAAAACCCTAGATAACTAGAATCATCTCTACTGTAAAGACATAGTTTCATAAGCAGCAGATTGGATCAGTCGTTCTTTAGTTTCTCCAGTTCCCATCAAAACCACCCCTACCTCTCGAATAGTGGGATCCATAATCATATCCCCGATCTCTCCTTCCGCCCCCACCACGGCTATAACCTCCTCACTCCTCTTGCCTCCATAACCACCACTACACTGACCACTACCTCTATATCCACCAACACCTCCAAATTCCCCACCACCACTATGATAAGCCTCCGCTTCCACCCCACTGATCTAGACCAAGCTGGTGTTCAAGTAATCTACGAATGGTTACCTCCAATGAAGCTCCTTATACATTTTGGCAATAGCAACCTCCCCTCCAAGAGAAAGTCTCTCGATGAGTTAAACATCAATAAGGGATATGACTTGTCTATTTTGGACCCTTATTGAAATGGACTTATCTTCTAGACATGCCAACTCTTTGGCATGTTTGGCAAGGCATATGCTACTGTTCTCTGGGAACCTTGTAGATGGTGACTTCAAGAATTGGGGCCAAGGTTCGATATTTGTAGTAATGATGAAGCTTAGGTTTGAGGACCTGGTATGACCCAGCAATCTGGTTGATGACCAACTAAGAATCCCTAAAGATGTTGATGCTCTTGACACTGATAGTAATGGCTAAGTCTAGACCAGCAATCAAAGCCTCATACTCAACTTTGTTGTTGGTGTAGGGGTTGGCAAGATAGTATGAGAATCTCATCATATTGCGGTCTAGAGTTAGGAGAACTATTCCTACCCCTGCCATTCTTAGGGGAATAGATCATGGTGCTTCCCCTTTATGAAAAGAAGCTGCACCTTTGAAATACATCTCCCATCGATAGTTGCCATCCTCCCCTAAGTTCATGATTTGTTCATCGTGGAATTCATCCTAAGGAGAATTAGCAAGAAGTGGGTGTGCTAAGAAATCCGCTAGTGTTTGTCCTTTTATCACACGAGGGGTACAAATATGATATCAAATTATGAGAGAATCATGGACCAACGTACAAATGTCCGATTGGTATCATGAGATATCAGTAGTGGATTTATTCGGAGATCAAGTTCACCTTATGAGAAAGCATATAGTGTCATAGGTTGGGAAGCAAAGATCAAAGCTAGGAAATGTTTCTAAATAGGTGGATAGTTTTCAACAGAATCAAATGAAGGCTAAGGTAGTAGAGAGTGCTTTCCTTCCCTTCATTTTTGTCTTGGGCCAACAGAGTGCTGAGAGAGTCATCTAATGCAGCAATGCAGAGGATGAGTGGCCTACCCGAGATAGGGGCTACTAGAACTGGCAGCTTGACCGAATACTGTTTGAAGTCTTTGAAGGCATGCTCATTCTTGTCATCCCACTCGAACTTGGCATTCTTTTTGACAAGCACTAAAAATGGCATGCATCACCTTGATAGGTTAGAGATAAAGCATCTTAGATACGTTAGCCATCCATGAAAGGATTAGTTGAGTTAAACTCTTAGGAGGTGGCATTTCTAAGATAGCTTTGATATTTTCGTGAACTATTTCTATTCCCTATTTTGAATAGCAAACCCAAGGAATTTCTCTGCTACTCGTACACTTTAGGGGATTCATTTTGAGGTTATATTATCTTAACCATTCAAAACTACTATCAAGTCAAAGAGGTGGTCTTTCTTTTCCTCCTCTTGACTACTAGATCATCAACATAGCACTCAACTTGATGATGGATGAGTTTGTTGGAGATCTGAGTCATGGCATGTTGGCATGACCCTATAATAGAAGATTCAGATCAAGCTTCGGAATGTAGTGTTTCTTTCATCTTCATGAGACATCTTGATTTGGTTAAAGCTAGATGACCCATCCATGAAACAGAAAGATGCATGAGATGAGGCAATGTCCACCATTAACTCTGGTATAGGAAGAGGAAACTCATTTTTAGGACATGCCTTATTTAAGTCCCTAAAATCGATGCATATATAAATTTGGCCATTCTTCTTCTTAATTGGGATGACACTAGCTAACCAGGTAGGATATTTTTATTCCCTAATGAAACAAGCATTGATTAGTTTCTTGACTTCAGAAATGACCTATTATTCAATTTTTAATCGCATGCATCTAGGAGCTTGTTTAATAGGGGTTGGGTTAGGATCTATTATTAGCATATGCACTTCTACATTTGGAGATAATCTGGGTATCTCTTGATAACTCCATGTGAAGTAGTCTTTAAACTCAGTCAATAGCCTAACTAAGTCATTGGTTTCATCTTCATTCAATAATGAACTGATGTATGTTGGGTGTGGATTTTCTTATGTCCCGAGCTTGATTTATTTAAGCTTGTCAATTATTGAATGTATCTCCTATTCAAATTATGGTGGTGCCTCTTTGATCTGGAGATCATCTAGATCTTCTAAGGTTTATAAACACACATTCTCATAAGAGTTGATGTTGTGTGGGAAGAAACTATCAGACTCCAAATGATTGGTAACAACTAAGCAGTAATCATCATCATTAACTAGTCCCACTGCACCGAATCCTAGTCCTACTCTTGATGGTGCTTCCCTGCCTGTATTGTTCCATAGCTTTTCAAAATACTCTGTCCTGTTCTTGGACCATGTATGAGGAACTAAACCTTTCTGTATAAGATTATGAACACAAGGTGAGTAAAAGTCAAGGGTAATTCCATTAATTCTTTAAAAGTATCATGCTTAAGCTCGCATCAACTTGGGGCTTGAGGATGATAATCCCAAAAAGAACCGCTTCTATTTCATGTCACTTGAAGACTTAGGGACTTTCTTAATGACTAAACCTTCAACTTTCTGAGATGCAAGTGATGTAAGAGATAAGGTTCCCAACTGCTGCCTAATAGTTTCACATAAACCAGATTCAAATACTTTGCTTTGCTTGGAGTCCTGGTCTTCATCTCTATCTAGATCAAAAGTCACCTTCAATGGAACCCACTAAGAGGGGTTGGGTACTACTACATCATCCAGCTGATTCCAAGCCTATATGAATAGTAGGGGTACTCCTATGAACTAGAACATGATTCTATTGGCTGAAGGCCAGCTAGGGGGTCTCCCACCTCTGGAACTGCCTCTATTTCTACCTCTCCTCTACTTGGTGGAGGTTGAGCCATCCTACCCACATGTCCATATGATGGAATGAACTATGGGTGGAATGTGATATGCTGATCTATTTCTTCTTCAATTCCCATTTCTTATTCACTTGGACTTTAATTTTTCTTATCATTTTCTAATTCTTTTCTTTTGCTTTATTTTTTTTGGTGTTTGCATTTGAATTTTTTTCAAGTTCATGAGAATGGGTGTTTTGAGGAAGATAGTATGTTGCATCCTCATAAATCTCAACCTCTCTAACTGAAAATGGCTTTTCATCTCCATTGACATGATATTCAATTCCATATTTTTTGAACTTGATGCACTGATGGAGGGAGGATGGAATGATCTTATTCTGATGTATCCAATGCCTACCAAGCAAAGAAGTGAATGAAGTATTTGAATCAATGATGTAAAACTTGTCTTCAGTTTTCCAATTACCTATCTCCAAAAGCAACACCATAGAACCTAAAGCCCACTCACCTTGGTCATTGAATCCGCTCAACATCATCTGATCTCCTCAGAGTGTAGTGATGTCAATCCTTAAATAGGCAAGGGTATTTAGACTCATAATGTTCACCGATGCACCTGAACCCATGAGAACCTTGTCAAGTCTGAACCTATCCATGTCAACTGTAATGTAGAGGGGACGGTTGTGCTCCAAGTCCCCTAGAAGAAGGTCTTCATCTGTGAAGGTGATCCCTTGAGCTTCTTTTATATAATGTGCTTCCTCACCATTAGCGTTCAGTTGAGCTAAGCATATTTCAGGATCAAGGAGAGCCTTGATTAGTGATTCCCTCATTTCTTTGGATAAGACAAAGGGCATCTTATATGCTTAGCTTAGATGGGAACTTTCTTAGATGAGAAAGAATGTTGTAGTCCACCTTAGGCTGGTCCTCCACAAGCATATCCAAGGGTGGATCATCTCGTGGAGGAGCTTCTCAATATTTTGTACTAATGACTTGTTTCCCTCTATCTTGAGGTTCTGCCCTAGGAGGTAGAACCTTGCCACTATGGAGGTTGACTTCGGTGATCTCTTTTGGTAGGGTAATGGAAGGTTCTACCAATACATCAGGCTCACCTACAACTTCTCCTATGGGACCCTCAGAATCAGATGATTTCAAGTCTATCTCAAGAAGTGAACCCATAGTATTCAGAGTAGGAAAGTCCAACTCTGAATCAGAATGAAAAAGATTGGAATTGTTATAGTTATTTTTACTTGAAGAGTTATCATTAAGAATAGAAGAAGATAACCCATCATAAGTGACACTGATGTAATTTAAACTAGCTTTATTCTTTAATTTCTTGGAATTATTTGGAGGTACAAAGTAGAAACTAAGTAAAGAGAGTGGGGTAATGGATTTGATGCCCTTATCCACTGATACAAGAGTTGTACTAATAGAAGAAACATAAGAGCTAGTTGAAGTAGAAGAAGTCACCGGTGTGGAAGCTACAATCAGAGGCTGAGGTCGACGAATCGATACGCTAATGGGCTATCATGGGTCACATTATGCTTCACTCTGCCCGCTTCCCCTTCCTAGTTAACACTGGTAACTTGCAAACCTTCCTTTTATGTTGGAGGTTTGAGCTGACTCAAGCACCTGCAAGAAAAGCTTCGTGATCTTCTGGATGATCTTCTTAGAGGTTTTGGATAAAGAAATATCCCAACCTTCTTTAGTTTTGGTAAGATCGCATGTATCCCCAAGGATTACCCTGATGAAACTGGGTGGTTGTTCCACAAGGTTTTCCTTTGGGATGACTATAGTATTTGTCTTGAAACTATGTTCAAGCCAGTCCTTGAATGTGAAGCAATCCTCCAAGCATATGGTGGTCAAAAAAGTTTGGATCATGACTTTTGCTTACTTCCTAGTCTCCTAGAACCGGGTAGTTGAACATCAGGTTTCTTTAAGAGATTCTTAAAAAATTTTCTGACTACCTTCCTCTTAAAAGGATAAGGTTTGTTTAACTTATATAAAAGAGTAGGTGCTACTATGGCTAGTATGAGTGCCACTGGTGATGGTGGTATGGTCGAGGCGGGGCCGTGGAGGCTAAGGGAGGCGCCTGGGTGGCAAGGAAGTGGAGGCTGAGGTCATGGTCTCTTGGACTAATCTCTAGTAGGCTACATCCCATTATCAATCGATGTGATTGCTCCTAGTTTCTTTTCATAGACCTTTTGTGGCTTTTGCTTAACCAACTGATCTTGAGAAGGCAACTGTTTGGCCTCTCCTTGTAGACTAGTCGCCTTGTTGATTAGCTTCAAATGTCTTGATAGAAGCCATTAAGCATGAAGGAGACCGAGCCATGGATATTCTTCAAAAGAATCTGGCATGCCGAGACAACCGGTTCACTTCATACTCAGTTCGTGAGAATATAATCAATAAGGGACTCACTAGGGTGTTATAACGAGATCACCTACACTAACTCTTTCGAGCTCCAAAGAAACCTCATGATGAAGAGTTGGTCTAACTCAACAAATAACTTTATTGAAGAATTGGGTTCAAAGATACAAATTGAAAGCAATACCCACTAGGCTACTAAGGTAGAAAAGCAAAGCATCGCCACCGACGTTGCAATCGACCAAATATATGTGTCGCCTTGGGTTTCCACTGCCATCAAAGCTTTTGAAGGAAGGTAGCACAAAACCCTTAGGATATTGGATATCATCAAATTCCTCTGGGTAGGGTCTACCCTTTAGAACCGAGGATCCACCCCCCGTCTTGAGCCAATGCTTCCTTTACTTGTTGTTCACCCATGGATTTTATGTCTTTTCCTTATATGGAGGTACTTTCCACTACCTTCCTATACATGCTAGTTCTACCTTGCTCAATGGGAGGTAATGCCTTGACTGTGACCAAGACATGCACTAACTCATGCTAACTGATGTCAACTGTAGTAGGATTAACTAATGGGGCTTGTTTTTGAAGCACTCAAACTATCAATAAGTCCTCTAACTGCCATTCCATCGATTCATCTCATCCTTCTCACTCAACTAATGTCGAGGTGCTGCCGATGTCTTGTCTCGATCAACCTCATCACCTTCCATGGCTTGTTGTTCCCTGAGAAGAGATCCTCTAGAGTCCACCATGTAGACTCCAGCTGAGTCTCCCAACAAGTCAGCTTCATTGGGATCGAAGCTGGCTTTCTCTTTATCTGACCAATCGTACCCCAAGATCTCTTTCTTTTCCATGAAATAATGTACCACTATCTCATCTAAAGAATGATCCATCTGAGCAGGTATAAATAATTTAGGTTGATCGGTGTGATCACTATCGTGCACTAAGAGGCACCGGACCTCGCATGTCGATGGAGAGTCAGTCCTATGTGGACTGTACTCACTGGATGAGTGACACTCCTGACTGGCACTAGCTATGTGAGGGGTAACAATCCTAGAATGTTCCACTACCGGTGCGACTATCATCAATATAAAATCTATACATCCATCCTACTATAGGGAGTTGGTGAAGGGATGACCATGATGCTTTGGGGTCGCCACCTTCGCACCAACACCGGGTAGAAGGTTGAGCAGGAGAGCTGGTCCCTACCATAATAGGCAGTGTATAAGGGGTAGGATCCCTCATTCATAGCTAGATCACCAAAGGGGTGCACTTCTCCCTAGACATTGCCTTCATGGCCTTTGATAGAACTGGAGATGATGTGACCTAGACTGGTGATGATAGATGAGGGGTAGAGGGTGGAGATACACACTCTCTATGCAAGAGCTACCTCCTATAATGACTACTAGTCCTAGTAAGCAAGATACTATCAAGATGGTCGCAGCCCATCGAGCTAGAAAATCAATAAGAGTTACCACTGTAAACCTCTACCTCTCCCTATTGGTGATGTGAGCTGTATGGGCCCCTCAGACCCTCTCCTGGTGAATATGATTCCCCACACTGTGGTGGATAATGGATCAAAGATCAAATTAATCTTAGAATTACAAGCGCCTGCACAAGCAAGACGATTGAGGTATGACCTCCTGCCCTAATGGTCGATGCCACCTGGAGGAGGTGATGAGTGAATCCTCCTAACATTCTCTCTGTCTGACCCAAAGAGAGGATGGAACTATTTTGCTATAACCAGTGGTAAAGTGATATCCGAGAACTCATCAATAGCTGAATGGGCTACTGCCTCTATCTCACTAGCGATCCTGGTGTGGTACCACTTGATCATGCAGTTCTTATTCCTATTTTGTGTCTAGGTAGGATGGGAGGAGAGAGACCTAGACCCATGCTCAAAAGTAGGGGAGGCAGACCCTGTGACTAGGGGAGCCTTACCCTTAGGGTACCACCCTCATTGAGCCGAGAAATAATGGGGTACAAATCGAGGCTGATCGCTTTAATGGTACTACCCCAACTAAAACAGTGGGACTACCACTCTTCGAAGGAGACATTAGAGTGAGATTAGATCAATCAATGATGACTTACTTTACCATGGTCTTACTTGTCTTGAGGGGAGTGCCCACACACGTAATCCTCGCTCCCTCGAATCCCATACCAAAGTGGATCACATGTGTATGGTCCAGTAAGGGGAAGTTGGCTTTGTCCAAAGCCAAATCCATACAATGGGGGAAAGTGAAAATGAACTTCGGTGAACTGGTCATCTCGTAACAACAGAAAAGACCAAACCGAATCTCTATTCTAACTCGTAAGAATCTGTAATAGGAAATGAGTTTGTATCAGATTTTTGTCTTTATAGAATTTTTGAATTTTGAATTGAAAATTTGATCCCACATCCAACAACTTGGAAGTGTTAAGTGGGGTTCAAATATATTTGAGAAGATTTGATTGAAAGAAGAATTTTGAATATGAATCCAACTTCACCAAATTTAGGTTTGTTGAAAGATGGATTTAGATATTTTGAGAAGGATGCTTCCATAGGTTCATGTTTGTTTGAATTTAGATTTTCTTTTGATTTGTGGACCCTTTCCTTTAACAAATTTGGGTAAGTTAAAGAAAGGGTCAATTGATTTTTTTTCTTGTTTAATGATTTTGGAATTTTACTTAGCAAATTTGGGTATGCTAAGTGAAGTGGTTGAAAGTGGTTACTTCTTTTTGTAAGTTGTTGTTTTTATTTTTTTTGTTGGAAATTTGGAATTCCCACTTAGCAAATTTAGGTATGCTAAGTGAAGAACCCAACGGTATTTTGTTTTATTTTTTGAAAATAAGATTCTTAGCAAATTTAAGTATGCTTTGTTTGTTGGATTTTTTGATTTTTATTTTTGAAAGAATAGGATCCTTAGCAAATTTAGGTATGCTAAGGATGTCCTAAGTGTTTCATTTTAATTTTGATTTGATTGAAAGTGGAGACCTTACTTTAGCAAGTATGGTATGTTAAGGATGAAGTCCCACGTGGTTTTGTGAAATGGAAATTTAACTTTGCAAATTTGGGTATGATAAATGAAATTCCATATGATGTGTTTAAAATTTTTGATTTGTTTTGGTTTTGAAAATGAAAACTTCTCCTCAGCAAATTTGATATGCTAGGGAATGAAGTTCCAAAAGATGCTTGAAAATTTTTGGTTTTGACTTTGGAGATTTCACTTAGCAAATTGGTATTCTAAGAATGAAGTTCCAAATATGTTTGAATTTTTTTTTTTTGGATTTGGAGACTTCATTTAGCAAATTTGAGTATGCTAAATGAATTTCCAAAATGTGTTTGAAAATTTTAATTTTTGGATTTGGAGACTTCGCTTAGCAAATTTGAGTATGTTAAATGAAGTTCCAAATATGTTTGAAAATTTTTGACTTTGGGTTTGGAGACTTCACTTAACAAATTTGATTACGATAAAAGAAGTTCCAAATATGTTTGAAAATTTTTGATTTTGGATTTGGAGACTTAACTTAGAAAATTTGAGTATGCTAAATGAAGTTCCAAATATGTTTGAAAATTTTTGATTTTGGATTTGGAGTCTTCCCTTAAAAAATTTGGGTATGCTAAATTAAGTTCCAAAAATATGTTTAAAAATTTTGATTTTGAAATTTGGAAACTTCACTTCGCAAATTTGGGTATGCTAAATAAAGTTCCAAAATGTGTTTGAAATTTTTTTTTTGATTTTGGATTTGGAAACTTTACATAGCAAATTTGAGTATGCTAAATGATGTTCCAAGATGTGTTTGAAAATTTTTGATTTAGGATTTGGAAACTTTACTTGGGAAATTTGAGTTTGCTAAATGGAGTTCCAAATGTATTTGAAAACTTTAAAATATGATTGTTGATTTTTGATTTTGAATTTGGAAACTTCACTTAGCAAATTTTATTATGCTAAATGAAGTTCCAAATGCATTTTAAATTTTTTTTGAAAATATGATTGTTGATTTTTGATTTTTGAAAAGAGGGCTTCCATTCAACAAATTTGGGTATGTAGGAAGGGAGATCAATTTTATTTTTGAAATGTGAAAATTTTATTTTGTGTGTGATTATTGTTTTTTGAAAGAAGGAATTCCAACTTAATCGTATGTGGATATGTTTAAGTGGGATTTCCAAATGATATTATTTTTATTTAGCAAATGAAATGTTCATTTAATAAATTTAGGTATATTAAATGAAGATGTTTATATGTGCTTTTGAAAAAATCAATTTTATTTGAAAATGAAACTTCCATTCAATATGTATGAGTGTATTGAATGGAAAAGTTCATGTGTGCTTTTTGAAAATTTTATTTCAGATTTTGATTTTGATTTTTGGAATGATGATTATTCATTTTATTTTGAAAATAAAACCTTCATCAAAGTGAATTGAAAAGATGCTTATTTTTTTGAAAATCCTTCATGTAACAATTATGAGAATTGTTAAATGAGGGTAATAAAATTTTTATGGAAAATACTTTATTAAGTGTATTTTTAAAAAGCAAAGTTCTTATGGAAAATTTATTTTGTCTTTATTATTTTAGAATGAACCTTACCTCATCATGAAAATGATAAGGAGGAAGTCTTTAAGTGTTTTCTTCTTATTTAGAATCTTTTATTATTTTTACCCATTGGAGAAGGGGTTTTAAGACCAACACGAGTGAGGCCCTAAAACCTAAAGATGTTGGCTAACTCAAATTAAGAATGAAATAATCTAAGTTCCAACAAAAAGAAAGATAGTCTCAGATTCATACCAAAGTACAAACCCACTATCGATACTCAAAGACAACGATCATTTACCAAAGATGGAGAGAGGAACCATCCCCAGCGGAGTCGCTGAAAAATATTTTTGGGATGCCACACAGATCCCCAGATGTGCTTATTGAGGTGATCGCATACGTCATCAAGGAAATAGTATACTATCTCAAAAGATAGAAGTCACTACCCTTTAATGGACCTAATCACCTCAATAAGGACTCCTAAGGATGATGGGCCTGCATATGTACAAGAGATTCTTCCCCTACTTTATATGGAAAAGTAAAGCATGATTTATTTTAAACCAGGCTCGTTAAGTTCCCTACAGGGACAAGCCCCCATAGTTAATTACATCCTAAGGGACGGGATCCCTTAGGAATACTCTCGATTAAGGAAAATAATCATTGTCTTCAAAGATTTCAATAGAAAAGGACTACCAATCAATTGGTTCTTTTTTAAAGATCAAATGGGATTGATCAAAGAGTGGGAGTTATTATTGAAGATAAAAGAAAGATAAGTAGGAAATGCCCATGATGCTAAGAAACCTGAGCATCTCAAACTATCCTATAGTTGGGCTTTACATTTTAGAAATTGATTTAATTTGCTTGAGTTGCATTTTTCATTAAAAATTTAGGACTTATGATTTCTTAACACAAGATTAAGGAAATGCCTAAGAGGTGAGGAATTATGCTTATGGCTCACAAAGGGAGAGAAGCAACCTCAACCTTAATCTAAGGAGCTTGTGAGGGCCGAAAGCACAACCTAAATCTAAGGTGAAAATGGGTATTTGGTTTGCCTCCACAAGAGATGACAAACCACCCATCTACTTGGACTTACAATCGCCTGGGGATGGCTTCCAACTAACTCCTCCTATGATTTTAAATACATGTAAGCAACTCTTATGCTTATGAAAGATAGTTAGGCTATTATTTATTTATAAAGAGACTAAGTCCTTAAACTCAATCTCTAAAGAGACTAGATCATGTAAGGACATGCTTATATGATTTAAATCTAATGCAATTTAAATTTCATTTTATTTTTATTTTTGGACAATTATTTTGACTCAGGCTAATAAGATTCATATGCCTAATGCATGAGAAATATGATTATTGGCCAAAATCAGCGAGAAGGGAGGAGGTGTTTTTCTAACATGGCTCTCAAAGATAAAGCTAAGTTTCTCTGGCAAAGGTGGAAGCCCTCCAATCAAGAGTGAAATAATATGCTATTGTGCATGATATTATAAAAGAAATACTCATCCAGCTAAGAGGTTGTTAATTCTTTTATCTTAATTTTTAACCTAAGCTTTAGGTGAGGTTATGAATTCTTTATTTTTAATTTTGAGTTGTTAGATTTGGTAAAAGATTTATTTTTCCCTAAAGAGCCTAATCCACATCTAGGCCATACATAAAGCAAGGAAGAAACTTGGAAAAGATGCCACTTAATGCAAAAGCTAAACAAATCATCAATCAATTTATAAAGCTAATCGCAAAAAGAATAAGAAGCCATTGTGGTCAAGCCACACCACACAAACCCAAAAATAACAAATTGGGTAGCTGAGCTCTACCCTTATACAACCCGGATTACAAATGAATTAAATTATAATTAAGCAAAGAATTCATTATTATGGGGTTCTTAAAGCTTCATTTATTCTTTCTTCTTTTCTTCTTTCTTCTTTATTTCTTCTTTCTTCTTTGGTTCCCTCTTTTGTATAGTTTGAAGGTGGATGCTCCAAGGCCTCACATGGTGCACAAGATAAGATCTTATGACCAATGCTCATCCTAATCCCCATAACAATCATTCCAAAATCCTAATTGCACAAATTTACATGAAACAGAGAAGAATGGAAATCTAACTAACACCTGCAAAGTAGAGATTAGCTAAAATAAACCACTTAAATTCCAAGCATGTATATTAGATTTTTCATCCCACATATGGGTGATTAAGTCTACTTGGCCTATTGGATTAATCTTAGGGGTATAAGCACCTGCAAGCAAAAGCATTTATATTTTTACTATAGTGCCCCTTAAGCACAATCCCCTACAGAAAATAATGGTTAGACTAACATCGCCCTACCATTCATTCTATGAGCATACATCCTAACATCTAGTCTAAAACATATATCACAAAACAAAACAAACATCAAACCATACACTGCCCTAACCTAAAGCTAGAAGTGGTGACTTAGGCTAATGTGTGTGCTTTGAAGGTTTGTGTGGTATGCTTAGGCTTTTAAGATAGAGTTTTCTAAGTGTGAAAACATGTTCAACTTAGAGGAGAGTTTCATTTAAGTTGTTTAATTATTTTGGGTTGATTTTATTTCATGTTTTGATTAGGTTCAAGTGAATCCTACAATTAATTACTAAGTGAAGAGAAAGAGAAGAAAACTTCTCTTTCCTTCCATAACATGAGTAATTTTTAAAGTAGATTCAAATTTTTTGTTTTATTTAGTGAATGTATTGATTAAGTCTCTTAATTAAACCTAAGTTTAGATTAACTCTAAACAAACCTATTCAAAAAAGAAAGGCATTTTAAGATTAAATAAAATGAACCAAATTCACAAAATATACATCACTTCATTTCTTTCCCAACATATATAACATGTATATGAATGAGTCCTAAGCATATCTATACACATAAATGAGAATGTTTAACACACTTTATGATTGATGCAATAATTCATTTAAGAAATTTTGATGTTTAAGATGCATGATTTTCAAGTAGAATAGGGTTTCTTATCCAATTTTCACATGCACACATGAAAGTCAGAAAGGAATAAGTGAGTACAGTGTCATTGTTAACAAGAGGTGTAAGGTATAAGACCTACTTAGGGATACTTAAAGCCTTGCAACCTCAGGGTTGTCTAAAATATCACTTTCCTTAAATACAAACATGTATACAAAGAAATGAATGGAAAAGAAAGAATGCAAAAATTGTATTAAGTGTTCATTTTGTTTATGCAATTTTAAAAGCATAATCTTCTCAAGTGATAGAATAGGAATGAATAAGATATGGAATTAGGCATGTGTTGGGTTCTTTTCAAATGAACAATAGATTTTACCAACTCCTATTCAATACTAAGATAAAGGAGAAGGGAAACCTATGGTACATCCTTATATTCTCTCACATGCAAGCTTATAATTGAAATATAGGTAGCACACTCTCAGTTTTAGGTATTTGATTTATATATTTTGAAAATAATTTGAATTTAATAATGATAATAGCCTTTAATATCTCTACTTTAGCCAACACATGCAAATTTGACTTAAAGTAAACAATTTCATTTTTGAATTTGATTTTGAAAAGTATGGATGAAAACCATACATATACACATTTAACATGTTAGGGAAAGAACAAAAGCAATGAAAGCATGTAAACACATTCACTTTAATTAAATCTAAAGACATTCTTATGAAATAGGAAGGCTTAAAATAAATCAAAGTTTATTCAATGTGATTTTGTTTGAATTAGAATTTTATTTAATATTGAAAATGTGAATTGAGTTTGTTGTTCCTAACCCATTCTTAAGTGTATGATATTTTGTTTAATTTTAGATGATTAGATTCATTTTAAATTTTAATTAGGTTAAGGTATACATTAAATAAGTTAATTAACCCTTACACACCTTAGCATAGTTAACCAAGTAATTAGCCAATGAGACATAAAACTCATAAGGAATTTAAACTTGCAATGCACCTAAGATGAAAAGGGTCTAATGCAATTTGGCTCATAATTAATGGTTAATTAAGCTAAGGGGTATAACTTAAGTAATTTCAAAACACCCCTTCACACATATGAACTGGGTTTTGATTTTATTAATTGAACTTAGGCTCTTAAACACCTAATAATCTATACAAAGTAGTTTAATTAAGTTCTGGAAGATTTTAGAATATTTTAGAAATTTATTAATAGAGTAATTAATGAATTAACCCTTAATTAAGAAAGGATTAAGGAAATAAAAGGCTGTTTAGGGAATAGCTTAAAGGAAACACCCCAAAATTATTCCCTAAGCATCCTATTCATTTGATCTAACCTTAATTTACCTTAATAATGGATTAAAACACTAATCCAACTTTAATTATCCTTAATTATATTAAGTGAGTAATTAGGAAAAATATTTACAATTCCCCAATTAAGCCTTAAATAAATCGAAAAAAAATTAGATGAGGTAGAGGTCATCCCCTAAAACATACCCAAGAAGTTTAGGATTAATTTGGATTAATTAAGAAGTAAGAAAATGAAATTTCCATTCAAACCCAAAATATAAAGTATAAATCAAAATCCATTGAAATTATTTTAAAATATTCTAGGTTGAATTGTCTTTCCATGAAATTTACCTCATATTTTTAAATATTATTGAAGGAGATATGACTTTTCAAGTTTAAGAGATTAATTAATTAAACCCTAACTAATCCCTTCAGCTCATAATAGTGGCGGCCAAGCCTTTTTGGCGGGGGAGCTATCCACTTAAGTGTCATTAAGGTAGTGTGGCAGATGTGGTTTGATCCCACCCAATCAAGGATCAAGGTGGATCATCTAAGTTTTTGGGGATAAATCATTTCAAAATATGTGGTTAATCTGTCCCATACAAAGCCGGATGGATGAGATCACCCTAGTTCTTGAGGTCGGGTGAGCCCCATGATCTAAGGGAAGATTGGTGAAGCTGATTGGAAGAGATGAAACCCACAATCTAAGCACATTTATAAACCTATCCAATGGTGAATTTTACATGCCATGAAAATTGCTTTCAAAAGACCATGCTTAAGTGGTCAAAAAATTTATACTTTAGAGATCCAAGTGCTCAAGCTCGATGAGGTGTTTGATCTAGTGGAGACAGCCTTGTTGAAATTTCAAGCCTTGGGTTGAGTAGATCTTATGGACCAACACCACTTGCTCCCCTTTTGGCTTTGATCAATCACCTCCCTCCTTGCTTTGGATCTGAGAGAATGCTTAGGTGCACTGACTTGATCCTGGGGAGTGCAAGAGGAAAAGTGAATTTGAGTGAAGAGGAGTTGATCAATGGAGCTCCCATTCAAGAAATCAATTCTTCAAATCCCTCTTAGAAAGCTTGATTGCTCTTTCTTTGATGTTTCAACACTCACTAGGGCTTAATCAAATTTGTGGATGATCAATTCAATTGAATTGGGGAGTATATTCCATTAAAATCATACTCATTTAGCCATTTTGCCCATTTTGATCTTTGACCATATGAGGTGTTTTTTGATCTTTGAGTTGCACATGGTTGGTTTAAGGTCAATTGACATCCCATGTGTTTTAAATGGTGGAAAGGATTTAAATGGCCAATTTGATTGGGTCTTGGGGTTTCATTTTAACAATATTTGGGCTGACTCAAACCCATTGGGTTGAGTCAATTCTTGGTCCATTGATTTGAAGGTGTTAAGTTGATATGAAGATTTTTTGACCAAATTCCAATGGATCAAAATTTGTTCATGGCTAAATGGGTCATTTTGTTAAATTTTTTCATTTGGGTCAAGTATTGGAGAAAACTAGATTTGCCAAGTTGAGATTTGGAAAGTTCATTTGATAAGGTTTGTATTTGGATTTAGGTCAAAATGGTCAACTTAGGTCAAGATTTGAAATTGAAATTTGATCAAAAAGGGTTGGATAAGTTTATATGACCATTTGAAATATTTGATGGTTTTGGTTTGATTAATTTGATTGTTTGAATTTGGCTTATATAACTCATTTAGGTCAAAATGGGTCAAGTTGAAATTTGATTTGATATTTGATTTTGTCATGAAGATTTATTGGTCAAGGGGGAGGATTGTTTGTTTAATCAATTTGATTAAATTTGATTTAAATGATTTCAAGTTTGGTTGAATTTAAATTAGCTAGTTGGAATTGATTTTGATCAAGTTCAAAAATGATTTAAATGACTGAAAATTTTGGTTTGAATAATTTGTTTGATTGTTTTACAATTTTGATTTTTTTAAATAATATAAATGAATTAAATATTCAAATGTTGATTTGCTAAAATGGTCAAAAAACTTAGAAATTTTAGAATTAATTTGGGTAGGATTTGATTTTTGAAGATTTATTTTATATTTAATTTGAGAATATATTTTATTATTGAATATTCATGAATGATTTAATCATGATGATTAAGTCCATGAAGGAAGAATTTTTGAAATTTAATCATGAATTGATTAAGAATTTCGAATTGATTTTGATTGGTTTGAATTTGTATTTCATTTATATATGTGAACATAAATGAGAATATAAATGAATTATGAGAAAATCTCAATGATTTGATTTGGTTTAGATCATGATTTAAGCTTAGTCCATTAAGGAAAACTTAAAGGACTTAGGAATTTCATTCATGGGTTTCAATCATGGATTTCAATTATGGATTTCAATCACATGGAGTTGATTTGAGTTTGGAGAAAATCAAATAAGATTGATTTGGATTTTGACTTGAAGGGAGGAAGGTGAGGAATGGTTCAAGCTAAGGGTAGGCAAATTTTCCTAACACACTAAGGCATGACCTATTCCTATGGCCAACTCTTCTAAGTCTCTAGGGCTAGGTTGAGTGTCCACCTAATCACTGGATGTGTCTTAAGACTAAGGAACTCTTAAAGTCTAAGAGGAGTCCTATGTCTAAGATGGATGGGTTGAGAGATCATTCTGAAAATAAAGTCAACAATAATCATAATCCGAGAAGGATTTAGCAACATTAGTCACAGATTTAGGAGAAATCTCCTGATTAGAAATGTGTTCTCCTTCTTCCAAGACATTAGAATTTATTAAAGCCAAATGAGCATCAGGAATAGCTAGAGAGGGAGCAGAAACATATTTATTTAGAGACAAGTGTGAACACCAAGCCCTTCCTCCTTATGACCCAAATTATTAGATAAAGCCAAATCTTTATGAGAATTTAAATAATCCTGAATCTTGAAAATAGAATCAATTTTTTAAACCTGATTATCATGAGGTATTAAAGCCATATTCTCTATTGAATTTGAATGATGCATAACATTAATATCCTCATTTATATTCTCAATGAAAGCTTCATTTTCATCAATCAAAGCCAACAAGGATGCAGGGATTGAATCGGAGGAAACAAAATCAACATCTAAAAGTTTAGAAAAACTATTATTTTTCACATTAGAAGCCATCAATTGTACAGAAGAAGTAAGAGGTAAAATAACCTTATTATTAACATTCAAAAATTCTTATTTTTCTGAAGTAGCTTTTTGATATTTAACAGTGCTTGGCCTATGGTTAGGAATAGAAGTTTCTTTAATAGGGATTTTTAAGGTGAGAATGAAGAATGAAACATTCAGAATTATCAATGCCCATTGATTTTACAATGAGAACAAAAGATAGAGAAATTTTCAAATTCAATTCTTTACATACAACCATAATTTTTAGATCCCAACGACTGACCAAATACACCCATAATGAAAAGGAATTGATGGTTAATGAAATAAATTTGCATATTAGGGAGAGAAATCCAAACTGGAATGTCTTTAAATGATTTCTAAATAGTCAAAGCCAAGTTAGTTGATGCCCTAGCAGGATCCATAGGATCCATCAATTTTTCCCAAGGAATAATCAGGGAAGGTGCCAAGCCATGGAGTCACTCTAATGAATACATGAAATAGGCAAGCGGTTATCGATTCAAGAAGGAATCCAGTGAGAATCATGCAAAATAGCCAACATGCAGTGGTCAGAAAGCTAAAAATGAGAGGGAGAAAGGGAAATCACCAGAGCACGAGGATGAGGGCCCCAAAGAGTTTTTGTTGGGTTTCAACTGGGTATAGAGTAGGTGAGCTCATTTGCTTAGTCAGGCCCAGGGCCCAGGTTTTAGTTTAGGTTAGATTTAGGAGTTGGCTTTGGCCCAGGGCCTAGGGTCATAGGGAGTTTTAGTTGGCCCAGAGGTGGGTCCGTGGCCTGGCCCAGAGCCCAGTGGGCCCAGCCCAGGATTTTAGTGCCAAGTAGAGGGCCCAGGTTTATGCCCAGAGCCTGTTAGCCAGGGCTCAGCCCAGGTTACATGGTTTAGTTGGCCCAGTAGGCTCAGGGCCTAGTCAGGCCCAGGGCCTAGTTTAGGTCTTGGTTTAGGATTTAGGTTAGGCCTAAAGTCAAGTTTAGAGCAGCCTTTAGGTAGGCCTAGCCCGAGGTTTAGGTTTAGTGTATTTTAGCCACAGCCCAGCATGGCCCAGTTATTTGTGTTTAGGTTTAGGGCTCAGGGCCTATCCAGTTTAGAACAGAGTCCAGCTTAGCCAAAGTAGCTCAGGGCCTCAGCTAGCCCAGTTTAGGGCCCAGGGCCCAGGGCCCAGTTTAGGCCTAGGCCCAGAGCCCAGCCTATTAGGGCTCAGTCCGGGCCCATTTTAGCCTTAGAGTCTGAGTCTTAAGAGGTTTAGAGCCCAGGAGTCACGCCCAGTAAGGGCCCATTATAGTTGAGCCCAGTCCCAGCCTAGCCTTCAGGGCCCAGTTTAGATTGTGATCAGTTTTGGGCCTGAGTGGCCCAGCTCAGGGTTAGGCCCAGGCCCAGCCTATATTTTACTAGAGATAGGGCTTTAGCCTCCACATCAGTTAAAGTGGGCCCAGGTCAACTCCTGGGAGTGATCATGGCCCAGGGAAGGAAGGTAGGGTTTATGGTTTATGATTTAGAGAGAGTTTAGGGTTTTATAGAGCTCAGAGTTTGGGTCATTTTAGGGTTTAGGTTTTGGTAGGGTAGGTTTAGTGGTCAGTCAGGGTCCTGGTAGGTATGTTAGGGTTTAGGTGGGGTGGTTAGTTAGTTTTAGGTTTAGCTTTATGGAATTTAGGGTTTAGTGTTCAAGTTTTAGGTTTTAGTTTAGAGTTTAGGGTTTAAGGTTTTTTTTAACAGAGAACAAATTCATATTGAACATTTCTTCTTTCTATTTAACCAACCAAGTAGTGCACCAAGTTTTCTGCGACATAATCGATTACATAGATCAAAAATGCACTCATAGAGCAAATAAAATATCCTAAATAATAAGAACTTTCTATATTATAAAGACATAGTTCCATAGGGTCGATAATCGATCGTTTTGTTTCTAGCTTCCCATCGTAACCACCACCACCTCTCGGCAAGAGGATCCACCATCATATCCCCGATTTATCCCTCAAGAATCCACCACACTTGTAACCTTAGCCTCCTCCCGCCTCCATTACCCACTGACCACCACCTCCATATCCAGCAGCACCTCCAGATCCCCCATCACTAATGCAAAAATTGTCGCTGCCACCTTCACCTCCACCCTAGATCTAGATTGAGCCAACTTGACGCTGCTGTTCCTACCATCAAGGTTCTTCCCATTATTAGTGTTTAGGTTTAGGTTTAGCTTAAGGTTGACTAGGTTTTAGGGTTTAGGTTTATTTTTATATTTATTTAGTTTCTTTAGGTTTAGGTTTAGGGTTTGGGGTTTAAAGTTTAGGGTTATGATTTAGGGCTTAGGGTTTAAGGTTTTGATTTAGGGTTTAGGGTTGGGTTTACCAGGGTTTACCACGATTTATGTTAAGGTTTAGCGTTTTAGGGAGTGTTTTAGGCTTTAGGTTTGTGGTTTTAGGGATTAGGGCCTGCTTATGGTTTTTTAGGGCCTTACACCCAGGTCCAGTGCGCAGGATTCCAGGGTCATATCAGCAAGGCCTGGGGTCATTTGAGGGCCCAGGGCCCAGGGCCCAGGGGTCCGTGGTCAGGGTTTAAGGCCCAAGGCCCAAGGCTGCCCATGGCCAGCTCAGCCTGGGGGGTCTTTAGGTCATGATTTAAGTGTGGATCCATGGCCCAGCCAAACTCAGGCCCAGGGTTGGTTACGAGGCCCAGGTAGCCCAGGGTCTTGATTTAGGAGGGTCAGGTTTAGAATCAGGGTTTAAGTATGTAGTTTAACATCAGGGTTTAGGGAGGGTCATGATTTTTATCTATAATTTAAAATTAAGCAAAAGGTATGCACTTAGTTTATTTTTATTTATTTTAGTTATTTTATTTTATTTTTTTATTTAGGTTTATTTAATGTTTTATTTTATTTAGTTTTTATTTATTTTAGATTATTTTTAGTTTAGTTTTAGGTTTCTTTAGTTTAGTTTTATCTTTATTTATTTTTTAGCTTAGGTTTTATTTTATTTTAGGTTTAGGTTTAGGTTTTTATTTTATTTTTAGGTTTAGGTTTTAGGTTTATTTTTAGGTTTTATTTTTTAGTTTAGGTTTAGTTTATTTTTAGTTTAGTTTATTTTATTTAGTTTATGCTTAAGTTTATGTTTTATTTATTTTACTTTATTTTATTTTAGTTTAGGTTTAGGTTTAATTTATTTTATTTTTGGTTTAGTTTTTTTTAGTTTACCATTTAGGTTTTATTTTTTATTTATTTTTTGGATTTATTTTTTGGTTTGATTTTTAGGTGTAGGTATTTATTTAGTGTTAATTTTATTTTATTTAGGTTTTTTTTAGGTTTAGTTTTTATTTTATTTAGGTTTTTTATTTTTAAGTTTAGTTTAGGTTTGTATTTATTTTATTTTAGTTTAGTTTTATTTTATTTATCTTTGGGTTTAGTTTAAGTTATTTATGTTTTATTTTATTTATTTTGGTTTAGGATTTTTTATTTATTTTATTTTTAGGTTTTATATTGTTTAGGTTTAGGTTTATCTTTTTAGGATTTAGGGTTTTGGGTTTTTGGTTTAAGAGTTTTGGATTTAGTGTTTAGGTTTTAGGGTTTAGGGTTTAGGGTTTAGGGTTTAGTATTTTAGGGTTTAAGGAATAGGGTTTAGGGATTTAGGGTTTAGGGTTTAGGGTTTAGGTTTTAGGGTTCATGTTTTAGGTTAGGGTTTAGTGTTTTCAATTTGTTTTGACAGAGAACAAATTCAGATTCAAGATTTCTTCTTTTTGAATTCATCAACCAAGTAACACACCAAGTTTTCTAGGACATAAGCGAAGACATAGATAAAAAATGAGCACGCTTAGAGCAAATCAAAAAGCCTAGATCCTAGAATTATGTCTGCTGTAAAGACACAGTTCCACAAGCAGCAGATCGAATTAGCCATTTTTTAGTTTCTCTAGTTCCCATCAAAGCCAAGCTAGAATATAAGGTAGCGGGATCCTCCATCATATCCCCGTTCTCGCCCTCTGCCACAACCATGATAGTAACCTCAGTCGCTTCTCCTGCCTCCATAACCACCACTGCTCTGACCACCACCTCCATATCCACCAGCACCTCTAAATTCCCCACCACCACTGTGATAACCTCCGCCTTCACCTCCAGCTAGATCTAGGTTTGGTGTTCCTACCGGCCAAGGTTCTCACTTATTCTGGGTTTTTTAAAAAAAAAATTCAAAAGTGGGAGAATTTTATTGCCAAAAAGAAAGGGATAAAAGGTCCTTAAAGGGGATAAATCTCTAAACTACTACTCAAAGAGCTATGATTAGCCTAAAGAGGTAAATCCCCTACCTATTTTAATTAACCTAAAAAGGTAAATCCCCTATATTTAGTTTATTAGTTTAGTTTATTATAGTTTAGGTTGAGGTTTAGGTTTAGTTTAGGTTTATTAGGTTTATTTAGTTTAGGTTTAGGTTTTATTTAGTTTTAGGTTTAGGTTTATTTTTATTTAGTTTATTTAGTTTATTTTAGGTTTATGTTTATTTAGTTTAGTTTAGTTTAGTTTAGATTTATTTATTTAGTTTAGTTTATTTAGATTTAGGTATAGGTTATGGTTTATTTTAGGTTTTAGTTTATTTATTTTATTTTTTAGTTTAGTTTAATTTAGTTTAGGTTTAGGTTTTATTTTAGTTTAGTTTAGGTTTAGGTTTATTTTTAGTTTAGTTTAGTTTTAGGTTTAAGCTTATTTATTTTAAGTTTAGTTTAGGTTTACCTTATTTTGGTTTAGGTTTAGGTTTTTTATTTAATTTAGGTTTAGGTTTAGGTTTAGGTTTAGATTTATTTTAGTTTATTTAGTTTAGATTTCTTTGCTTCAGTCCAGAGTTTGGGTTTATTTAGTTTTTAGTTAATTTTATTCAGTTTAGGTTTAGTAGTTTAGTTTGGTTATTTATAGTTTAGTTTATATATTTTAGGTTTAGGTAAGTTTAGTTTAGTTATTAGTAGTTTAGTTTAGGTTAGCTCATTTAGTTTAGGTAGGTTTATTTAGTAGTTTAGGTTTAGATTTAGTTTAGATTTATTTAGTTTATAGTCATTTAGTTTAGGTTTAGTTTAGCCAAGGCCTGTTTTAGTTTATTTAGTTTAGTCATTTATTGAGGCTCAGTTTATTTTATCTTGTCTTATTTATAGTTTATTTAGTTTAGGTATTTAGGTTAAGTTATAGTTTAGTTTAGGTAGCTCACATTTAGGTATTTTTAGGTAGTTTTTAGGATGCCTATCAGTTTAGGCTCAGTTTAGCTTTATATATTTATTTATTTAGGTAGGTCAAGATCATTTATTTTAGTTTTAGTTTATTTATTTAGTTTAGTTTAGGTTTAGGTTTAGGTTTATTTTAGTTTAGGTTTAGGTTTATTTTAGGTTTATAGTTTAGTTTAGTTTAGTTAGGTTTATTTTATTTAGTTTAGGTTTATTTTATTTATTTTATTTTAGTTTAGTTTAGTTTAGTTAGGTTTAGGTTTTAGGTATTTAGTTTACTTTATTTAGTTTAGGTTTATTTTAGTTTATTTTATTTAGTTTATTTAGTTTATTTATATTTATTTAGGTTTATTTAGTTTTATTTTATTTTATTATTTATTTTTAGGTTATTTTATTTTATTTAGTTTATTTATTTTATTAGTTTATTCTTTATAAGTTTAGGTTTTGGTATTTAGTTCATTTTATTTTTTTTATTTTAGTACTTAGTTTTTAGATTAGTTTATATATATTTTAGTTTTTATTAGTTTATTTTAGTTTAATTTAGGTTTAGTATTTATTTAGTTTTGTTTATTTAGTTTTTTATTTTATTTTTAGTTTAGTTTATTTTATTTTTATTTAGTTTAATTTAGTTTAGGTTTAGGTTTAATTTAGTTTATTTATTTCTTTTATTTAATTTAGTTTAGGTTTTAGGTTTTATTTAGTTTATTTTTTTTAGTTTAGTTTTATTTTATTTATTTAGTTTAGTTTAGTTTACTTTATTTAGGTTTAGATTTATTTTATTTATTTATTTAGTTTATTTTCTTATAAAGTTTAAGTTTATGTTTAGGTTTAGGTTTATTTAGTTTAGGTTTATTTATGTTTAGGTTTTATTTAGTTTAGTTTTATTTAGTTTAGGTTTATTTTTAGTTTAGGTTTAGGTTTAAGTTTTTTTTTTTAATTTAGGTTTATTTATTTAAGTTTAGGTTTAGGTTTAGGTTTTATTTTGGTTTAGGTTTATTTAGTTTAGGTTTATATTATTAGGTTTAGGTTTATTTTTTTATCTTATTTTATTTTATTTTATTTTATTTAGTTTTAGTTTATGTTTATTTTAATTTAGGGTTTAGGTTTGGGTTTAGGTTTTATTTTTTATTTAAGTTTAAGTTTAGGTCTAGGTTTATTTTTTATTTTAGTTTAGGTTTATTTATTTATTTTAATTTAGGTTTAGTTTTAAGTTTTTTTTATTTTTTTATTTAGTTTATTTAGTTTAGGCTTATTTATTTAGTTTAGTTTATTTATTTTTAGTTTAGGTTTTGGTTTAGGTTTTTATTTTGGTTTAGGCTAATTTAGTTTAAGTTTAATTTATTTTATTGTAATTTATTTTATTAATTTAGGATTAGGTTTATTTAGTTTAGGTTTTAGGTTTAGGTTTAGGTTTATTTTTGTTTAGTTCAGTTTAGTTTAGTTTAGTTTATCTATTTAGTTTATTTTTAGTTTAGGTTTATTTATTTAGTTTGGTTTTTATTTATTTAGTTTCAGTTTATTTATTTAGTTTAGTTTTTATTTATTTATTTATTTATTTATTAGTTTTAGTTTATTTATTTATCTTATTTAGTTTAGTTTTATTTAGGTTTATTTAGTTTTATTTTAGTTTATTTATTTATTTTATTTTAGTTTATCTTTAGGTTTAGTTTAGGCTAGGATTAGTTTAGTTTAGTTTATTTTAGTTTATTTTATGTTTAAGTATATGTTTATTTAGTTTAGTTTATTTTATTTAGTTTATTTATTTTTAGTTTTTATTTTATTTCATTTAGTTTATCTTTATTAATTTATTTTTAAGTTTTGGTTAAGGCTTAGATTTTATTTAGTAGAGGTAGGTTTAAGGCCTTGGTTATAGTTAGCCTAGTTTAGTTTATGGTTTCAGTTTAGGGCTTAGTAGCCATTTTGGTTTTATTTTTTATATTTTTATTTTGTGGTAGGGCTCAGTGGCCTAGGATTTATGATTTAGGGATTAGGGTTTAGCCATGGGTTTAGGGTCAGCTTCTCAGGTTAATTGCAGGGTTTGGATTTTATCATGATTAGGGCCTAGGGTAGCAGTCAGGGTCCCTGGCCTAGGATTTATTTTAGTAGGGTTTAGGATCCGTGATCTTGGGTTTAGGGTGTGTTTAGGTTTTAAAAAAGCAAACCCAGGTTTTGGTTTATTTAGTTTATCAGTTTATTTTTTTATTTATTTTAGTTTATTTATTTATTTATTTTATAGTTTATTCATTTTAGTTTAAGTTTTATTTTAGTTTTTAGGATTAGATTTAGGTTTATGTTTTAGTTTAGTTTATTTTATTTTAGCTTATTTCATTTTTAGTTAGATTTTATTTTATTATCTAGTTAGTCATTTTAAGTCTAATTTAGGCGTGTTTTAATTTATTTAGTTTACCCAGTTTAGGGTTTAGATTTAGTTTATAGTAGGGGTTTAGGTTTATTTTAGTTTATAGTATTTATTTTATTTATTTATTTTATGTTTTTTTTTTCAAGTTTAGGGTTTAGGTTTTCAATATTATTTATTTTTAGGTTTTATTTTTAAATTTATTTTAATGTTTAAGTTTTTATTTAGTTTTTATTTTATTTTATTTTTGGTTTTTATATTTTTATTTTATGTTTGGGTTTTATTTTAGGGTTTAGGGTTTTTAAGTTTAGGGTTTAGGGTTAAGGTTTAGGATTTAGGGCTTTGGGTTTAGGTTAGTTTAGGGTTTAGGGTTTAGTTTAGTTTAGGGTTCAGGGTTTATGGATTAGGGTCTAGTGTTTAGGGTTTTAGGGTTTTTAAGGTTTTTAGCGTTTAGGGTTTAGAGTTTAGGTTTTAGTTTAGGGTTTAAGGTTTTTTTTAATAATGAACAAATTCAGATACAACATTTCTTCTTTTAGATTTCATCAACCATGTAGGAGACCAAGTTTTCTAAGATACTAGTGATGACATAGTTTAAAAATGAGCAAGCATAGAGCAAATCAAAAACCCTAGATAACTAGAACCATCTTTACTGTAAAGAAATTGTTCCACAAGCAGTAGATAGAATTAGCCATTCTTTAATTTCTCCAAGTCCCATCATAACCACCCTCACCTCTCGAGTAGCCGGATACGCCATCATATCCCCGATCTATCCCTCCTCCACCACCACGATTGTAACTTCGTCGCTCCTCTCGCCTCCAAAACCACCACCACCATATCAACCAACACCTCCAGATCCATCTGCACCTCAAGATCCCCCACCTCATAGTCTTGCCTCCATAGCCACCACCTCCATATCCACCATCATATCCACCAACACATCCATTAGGGGTAGGGTTTAGGGTTTATGGTTAAGGTTTAGGGTTTTGTGTTTGGGGTTTAGTTTTGTGCTTTATGGTTTAGTTTGTGGAGGGTAGGTGGGGTTTAGGGTTTTAGGGTTTAAAGGGGTGAGGAGGTGGGGTGGTTTAGTGGGGGTGGGTTTAAGGTTTAAGGTTTAGTGGGAGCATTTAGTGGTTTAGGGTCAGTTGTTTAGGTGGGTAGGGTGTGGTTTATGGATGGTAGGGTTTAGATCATGGTTTAGGATTTTTTAGGGTTTGTGGTTTAGATTTAGTTTTGTTTTTAGCTTATTTATTTATTATTTTTTATTTTTGAAAGTAAACCCAAGGTTTAAGTTTATTTAGTTCATTTATTTTATTATTTTATTTTCATTTAGGTTCATTTCATTTTTATTTATTTTAGTTTATTTATTTATTTTATTTATTTTAGTTTAGGTTTTATTTTTATTTTATTTTAAGGTCCAGTTTAGTTTAGTTAATTTTTGTTTAGTTTTATTTTATTTTATTTTTTTAAGTTTTATTTTAATTTTAGTTTAGGTTTAAGTTTTATTTTATTTTTTGGGTTTAGGTTTTAGTTTCATTTTAAGTTAATTTTATGTTTTATTTTTTTATTTTTAATTTACGTTTATTATTAGTTTTTTTATTTTTTATTTTATCTTTTAGGTTTTATTTCTTTTATTTTTAGGTTTAGGTTTATGTTTTTAATTTATTTTTTTTAGTTTATGTTTTAGGTTTATTTTTTAGGTTTTATTTTTTAATTTTGGATTAGGTTTATTTTTAGCTTATTTTATTTTACTTAGTTTAGGTTAGATTTAGGTTTATTTGTATTTTAGGTTAAGGTTTAGGCTTAGTTTATTTTAGGTTTAGGTTTAGCTTCTATTTAGCTTAGTTTAGTTTATTTTAGTTTACATTTATTTTATTTTGTTTTTTTTATTTTTATGATAGGTTTAGGTTTTTCTTTTAGTTTAGGGTATAGGGTGGAGGTTTTATTTTTTAGGTTTAGGTTTTTATTCAATTTTTATTTTATTTTATTTTGGGTTTAATTATTTTTTTTTTTTAGGTTTATTTTTTATTTTAGTTAGATTTTTTTATTTGTAGGTTTATTTTATTTTTTAGTTTATTTTAAGTTTTTATTTATTTCATTTTAGTTTAGTTTTTATTTTTTATTTTATTTTATTTTTTGGTTTTGGTTTAATTTTAGGTTTAGGTTTAGGTTTAGGTTTTAGTTTACATTTTTATTTTATTTTATTTTGGTTTAGGTTTTTTTATTTATTTTATTTTTATGTTCTATTTAATTTAGGTTTAAGTTTTTAGGTTTTTAGAAAAGTTCCACTGAAACTTAATGGAAAATTTTATAAGATGGTGATAAGACCTGTAATGACTTATGGTGCAGAATGTTGGCCAATAAAAGAGAAACATAGGACTAAGTTAAGTGTTACGAAATGAGGATGCTCGTGTGGATGAGTGGCTTTACTTAGAGATAGAATGCAAAATGAGTATGTTTAGTAGTAGCTCCAGTAGATAAGATTGGGAGAGTCGCCTTAGATGGTTTGGCCACATAAAGCAATTTAGACCGATTAGGAGAGTAGATGCATTAAATTTGCCTTATGTTAAGAAAGGCAGAGGTAGACCTAAAAATACTTAAGATGTATAAAAATGATTTTAGTATACTTGAATTAAGTGAGAATTTGACACATAGCACAATGGAGACTAAGGATTCATGTCACAAGTGGGATTAATGCTCTTATTGTGGTTTTTCAGTTTAAGGTAGGGTTTGGGGTGGCCTGGCCCATGGTTTAGGGTAGGATAGGCCTGTGGCCCACCATCTGGCTCAGAGGGTTAGGGCCTGGGCCCAAGGCCCAGTTTAAGTTGGCCTGGGCCTGTGGCCCAGGACTCAGTCTCCAGGGCCCACCATGAGCCCAGAGCCTAGGGCCCAGGGCCTATCATCTTCCGCCTATTAGAGTCATTTCAGGCCCATGGCCTTAGCCCAGCATATTTAGGGTCTGCCTCAGGGAAGTAGCTCAAGATCCAGGGTCTAGTTAGGTGGCCCAGGATTGGTATGGTGGGTAGGATTTAAGGTGCAGTGGGAGTTTGGGAGTGTGGATTTAGGGGGTTGTCAGATTAGTCTTTGGTGGTTAGTCTTAGGTCAGGGTTTAGTAGAGTTTGTGGTTGGGTTGGGGTTTAGTTTTAGGTTTTAGGATTTTTAATCACTTTTTAATTTTTTAAAGTAATCAATAGTTTAGGTTTATTTAGTTTATTTGGTTTATTTTTTATTTATTTTTGTTTATTTTATATATATTTTTATTTAAGTTCATTTTATTTTTGTTTAGTTTAATTTATTTATTTTTATTTTATTTTAGTAGGCATTTTATTATAGTTTTTTTAGGATTATTTTTTAGATAGTTTTATTTTTTTTTTATTTTTTGAGGTTTGGGTTATTTTTTATTTTAGGTTTTAGTTTAGGTTTTATTTTATTTTTTTTAAGTTTAAGTTTTTTTATTTTAGGTTTATTCTAGGTTTTATTTTTTAGTTTAGGTTTAGGTTTATTTTAGTTAATTTTATTTATTTAGTTTAGTTTAGGTTTAAGTTTTATTTATTTTAGTTTAGTTTAATTTAGTTTTATTTATTTTATTTTTTTTTATTTTAAGTCAATTTTTTAAGTTTAGGGTTTAGTTTTATTTTATTTATTTAGGTTTATTTTAGGTAGGTTTTAACAATTTTATTTTATTTTATTAGTTTAATTAATGTTTATTTTAGGTTTAGTTTTATCTTATTTAATTTTATTTTAAGTTTATTTTATTTTTTTTAGTTTATTTTAGGTTTATTTATATTATTTTAGTTTAGTTTATTTATTTTATTTTAAGCCTAGGTTTAGTTTAGGTCCAGGTTTAGATCTTTAGTCAGGGTTATTTAATTTATATTTTTATCTTATTTATGTTTAGTTTTAATTTTATTTTATTTTTTAGTTTCTTAAATTTTGGCTGGGCTCAGGATGAGGTCTGGGGTCTTAGGTCATTTTGGCCTATGACCCAGGCCCAGGCCCAGGGAGTACTCAGCCCAGCCCAGGGCCCATGGCCCAGCCTTTTAGTTTCATATTAGGCTTAGAGCCCAGGGTTTAGGTGTGGCCCAGGCTCAGAGTATGTAGGGCTCAAGTAAAGCCTCAGCATCAGTATCTGGGCTCTGTGTTTAGGGCCCAGTTTGTCAGGCAGTATCTTTAGGCCTCAGGCCCAGTGGCTGGAGCCATGGCCCAGGGTCTGAGGGAAGGCCCAGGGCAGATATGGTGGCCTAGGGTCATTAGATTTTGGGGCCTGGCTCATGGCCTAGGGTCAGGCTCAGTGGTCAGTGGCCATGGTCGTGGCTCAGGGCTCAGGTGCATGTGGTGAGTTTAGGGCCCAGGTGTGGGTCAGGTTTGTGGGTTTAGGGTAGGTTTTAATTAATTTAATTTTAAATTATGCAAACCCAACAGGTTTAAGTTTATTAATTTTATTTAGTTTATTTTTTATTTTTTATTTTATTTTTATTTAAATTCATTTTTATTTTTATTTTGTTTAGTTTATTTATTTTAGTTTAGCATTTTTATTTAAGTTTATTTTTAAGGTTTAGGATTATTTTTAGTTTTGTTTTATTTTTATTTTATTTTTTACGTTTAGGTTTTATTTCTTATTTTAGTTTTTGGTTTAGGTTATTATTTTATTTTTTTAGGTTTAGGTTTTATGTTTTTTTAGGTATTTTATCTAGTTTAGGTTTAGGTTTATTTTTAGTTTATTTTCTTTTATTTAGTTTAGGTTTAAGTTTAGTTTAATTTAGGTTTAGGTTTAAGTTTTATTTAATTTAGTTCAGGCTTATTTTGTTTTGTTTATTTAATTTTTATTTTAAGTTCAATTTTTTTTAAAGTTTATGGTTTAGCTTTTATTTTTTATTTATTTTTAGGTTTATTTTTTAGGTTTAGGTTTTAATTCAATTTTTATTTTATTTTATTTTAGGTTTAATTAATGTTTATTTTAGGTTTAGTTTTTTTAATTTTTATTTTTATTTTACTTTTTTTAGTTTATTTCTTTTTATTATATTATTTTAATATAGAGTTTTTTTTTATCTTTTTTTTATTTAGGTTTAGTTTTATTTTAGCTTTGCTTTCTTAATTTTAGGTTTTATTTTAATCTATTATTATTTGCTCATTTATTTATTTATTTTATTTTAGTGTTTAGGCCCAGGCTCAGTTTGGGGTTTGATGGTTGGAGTGGTCAGTTTAGAGGCCCAGTCAGTGGAGGCCCAGGGCCCAGGGGTAGAATGGTTTTAGGCCTGGTAGGCTCAGTGGCCCATGTTAGGGCCTGTAGGATCTGGCCTCTTTAGGGCCAGAGCCAGGGTCATTTAGCCCATCAGTGGCTCAGCTCAGTTTTCCTGGTCCTAGGTGGCCTGTGGCCCAGGTCAGCTCATGGCTTACCCATCCAGTTTAAGTTTAGGATCTAGGCTAGGTGATCAGGATCTAGGGCTCAGAGTAGAGTTAGGGGTATTTAGGGTTGGATAGGGCTCATGGTTTAGGGCCTGGGGCTCAGGTCAGGTGGGGTTAGGAGTGGCCTAGGTCAGTGCTCAGTGGCCTAGGGGTTTTAGGGTAGGTTTTAGGGTATATGGTTTTAATTTAAAACAGTAAACCCAACAGTTTAGTTTATATAGTTTATTTAGTTTATTTTTTTATTTTTTTATTTTTTTATTTTATATTTATTTAAATCATCTTTCTTATTTTAGTTATTTATTTATTTATTTTATTTTAGTTTAGTTTTTTTATCTTTAGTATTTTAAAGGTTTAGGATTATTTATTTTAGTTTATTTTATTTATTTTTTTTACGTTTGGTTTTATTTATTTTAGTTTTGGTTTAGGATTTTATTATTTTTTTTAGGTTTAGGTTTAGGTTTTATGTTTATTTTTTTTTTATAATTAGTTTTGTGTTCAGTTTTTTTTTAGTTTATTTTATTTTATTTAGTTTTAGGTTTAGGTTTAGGTTTAATTTATTTTAGTTTAGTTTATTGTAGTTTAGGTTTATTTTATTTTATTTATTTTGTTTTTATTTTAAGTTTGATTTTTTTTTTTAAAGTTTAGGGTTTAAGTTTTATTTTTTATTTATTTTTAGTTTTATTTTTTTAGGTTTAAGTTTTAATTCAATTTTTATTTTATTTTATTTTAGGTTTAATTAATGTTTATTTTTGCTTTTGTTTTTTAATTTTTTGGTTTATTTTATTTTAGTTTATCTTTGGTTTTTATTTATGTTATTTTAGTTTAGTTTTTATTTTTTATTTTATTTTATTTTTCGTTTCAGGTTTAGTGTTAGATTTAGGTTTAGGTTTTAGTTTAGGTTTTTATTTAATTTAATTTTTTTTTATTTTATTTAGGTTTCGATTTTCTATTTATTTTATTTAAGTTTAGATTTTATGTTTAGAGAGGGTTTAATGAGGTCTGAGGAGGGTCTGGTATGGAGGGTTTAACATAGGGCCCAGTGGCCCAGGCCTGTGGCCCAGGTTTGGGCTCAGTGGTTAAGGGTCAGGGCCCACCAGCCAGGTCAGAAGCCCATGGCTCAGGTAGGGCCTTAGAGCCCAAGGATAAGCTCAGAGTTCCCAGGGCCCAGGGCCCAGGGCTCTTTAGCATCTTCAAGATCTTAGGATCTTGGCTGCCCAGGTTAGTATCTGGGTTAAGAAGATCTGGCAGTGAGCTCAGGGCTCTCCTGGCCTTCCTCAGTTTAGGCCCAGTTTAGTTGCCTAGGGTCAGTCTCAGGGCCTAGGGTCAGTGGCCTAAGGTCATGGTCATCAGCCATTGGGCCCAGGGCCTTATAGAGACTGTGGATTAGAGCCTTAGTGTCAGATGTGGCCTGGGCCCAGTGTGTTGGCCCAGTTTAGGCCCAGTTGACTCAGTGGCCCAGGCGCTAGTATTCCTGGGGTCAAGGTATGGCCCAGTTCAGATCAGGGTTACTAGAGCCCAGGGTTTATTTAATCATTTATTCTCATCTTTAAAACCACAACCCAGAGGCCATTTAGTATTTAGAACCTTTATCTATCTTTAGTTTATCTCTTTTTATTAGATTTTATTTATTTAGTATTTATTTATCTTGTGGATTTATCTAGGGGTTTATCTTTAGTCTTTGTTTAGGAAGCCTAAATATTTTTTTTTTAGTTTTTTTTATCTTATCTTAGCCTATTTTTATCTTTTTTAGGTTTAGTAAAGGTTTGTTATGGTTTTATGGCTCATATAAGGTTTAGGGTTTTGGGTTTAGGGTAGTTTAGGGTTTAGGGTCAGTGGTAGGAGATTGTGGATGGTCAGTTTAGGCTTATGGTTTGTTTTAAGGTTTAAGGATATTTGTTTTGAGTCATAGGATTTATGGTTAAAGTTTAGTGAGGTTTAGGATTTGGGTGGGGTTTGGGGTTGTGGTTTAGGTTTTTAGGGGTTAGGGGTTTTAGGGTTTAGGGTTGTTTATGGTTTGGGGTTTAGGGTTTAGGGCAAAACCTCCACCCAAACAGCAAAATAGTTAAAGATAAGCAACACTAGAGAGAGGAAAACCATAGAGAGACAAAGAGGGCATCCAGAAATTACAATCAAAACCACCACCAAGGCAATAGGAAAAACAACAAATCCAGCACCACCGATAAAGACACAAATATCAGGAAACAAGGAGAGAAAAATAAACTAGAGGGATTCAATAACAATAGCCAACCTAAATCCCAAGACACAAAGCCAAGGCACAAGCATCCAAGGCAAGACATCATCCAATCCCAAGTCACCAAGCTAGATAGAGCCACAACCAGCCCTCAACAAACACAAATCCAAGTAGAGGAGCCAACAAACCAAGACATAAAACAAAAAATAGCCACAACCATCTCCTCCACAAACAAAACCCAAGACTAGAAGAAAAAACCACAAAGTATCCCCTCATACCAATCAAGAGAAAATAACCAAAGAAAAAGAAAACACCATCCCAAACTAGGAAAATAACCAAAAGAATTAAAAAACCAAAGCTAAGCAACCTAAAGAGACCAAAAATGCCACCCAACAACCAACCACACAAAGAAAAGTTCTAATTCAAGAAAAGGAGACCAAAAAAATAATAGGTTAACCCAATACAAATCCCAAAATAGTGGGAAGAACAACAGTAGGCATAGCCACAACCCACCTGGAGATCACCAAAAAAACCAAGATACAAAATTGGTAGTCACTCAGCAAGACAAAAACCCAAAGTATAAAATGCCAAAGCGAACCACCCAACCACAAGCAGTAAATCAGTGAGGATAGGAACAAGGCTAGAGGCAAACAAAGCCCCTTCCAAACCCTAAAGAGCAGATAATTACCATAAAAGAGAAAATTGGAGGGCAACAACCAGAAAAAAAGCTACCTCCAATCCACAAGGCAGAGGGAAAAACCAACTAGCAAAAGCCTGCGAAACCAGGAAAGGAGAACAACAACCACCAAAAAGCCCAAAACTAAGCCAAACTAGAAGAGACCAATAGCATCCATGAAAAAATGACCACCCAAAATGGTCAGGTGGATGGAAGAAGCGAAATTGCAGCATCCAACAGAACCAACCATAGCAGTCGAAAATCTAATTCAAATAAAGTAACATCCAGCTAAAACCTGAGGCAAACCCAACATCAATTAGTGTAAAGGGTAGGCCAAAACCAGGTACAACCATAACCCAATAGGAGACTCCCAAAACATCACTAACTGTGTGACAAAATATGCATAGCATGAGCCAAAGAAAAAAAACCACCAGTCTTAAAGGATAGGAAAACAAATTTAAAATAGCACCACGATGACCCAAATACGGGTTAGTCAAGTATACAATGGGGGTAAAGAGGAAGGGGGTTTAAGTTTACAAATAAACTAAAACCAACAAGGCAGTTTTCAAATAAAGTGAGATTGACCACGACACTAAAGAAAATAGTAAAAACCACTTCCTGGTGAGAGAAGCACAAAAAAAACAACCAAAAAATAGGCTGAATAAAACCACCATAGCAATATGATCAACAAAATAACCGAAAGTTAAAATATAAGGTAAGGTAGTCCAGTGTTATCCAGATTGACCAAACCATGTAGATGCTCAAGTAAGCCATGGTTATCAAATAATGTGAGCTCATTTAATTTAGCTCTTAAATTAGCCAAGAAATCAGCACCAGCATTACCTTCACAAAGAATGTGAGACATTTTGTAGCAAACTTGAGAAAGAAGCTTTTTAGTGTGATTAAGAAGATAAAATAAGTCAGTAATCCCCATTTTATTAGTATTGAGCATATCAAGTAAAATAAGAGCATCAACTTCAATCTAAATATTAAAGAGGCCTTTGCTTAAACAAATATCATTAGCTTTATTAATAGCCATGAGCTCAGCATAAATAATAGAACAAGCTTTGACAGTACCTTTAGAATCCCTATGAATTCCACCACAACTATATTTATTTGGGGAAAGAAAACATCAATATTGATCTTAATAAAATTTTCTATAGGCTTAATCCAATGTATAATTCTAATACTCTTGTAGGAAGGGTCATCTTGCAAAGTGATACCCAATTTCTCAGCCACAAATTATAACCTCTAAAATGAAGATTAATAATTAAATTTGAATTAAACAAAGCATGAATTTTTTTCTTTAGTTCTAGCAAGGATCCTTTTATGGTTCATAGGGATGCCTCGATACTTAGAATTATTTCTATCCATCTAAATGAACCAAATAAGGGTAAAAGCAATTAAAAATTTCATATGACCTTTCACAGTTTTATGGAAATAAACTTCAAGAAGTTTATATAATGAAGAGAGCCATGGAAATAGTTAGTGTTAAATAAATCATCATTCCATATCCAAAGTTTGGAAGTAATAGCACCATTGACAAAAACATGATTAATATTTTCAATATGAAAGCAACAATAGCACTTGAAGGTAAATAAAACCCTTTAGAGCAAAGAATGTGAATGAAGTTATTCAAAATCCTCCAAGAAAAAATAGAATAAGAAATGTGAATGATATTGTTGCAAAGTTTAATGAAAACATTAGAGGTGTTTTGTTTATTTCTATTAAAATTCCAAACCTCTTTAAGAATTAAATAGCCATTGTAAGAGAGTTTGAAAAGAATCGGATCAGTTTAATCAGAAAAGATAGTGATGTTAGAAAACTTGTCAAAAATAGAAATAGGAATGTAGTTCTCAAGTTTGTTTTCATTCCAATTTTTATTAAGCCAAAAAGTGTTAACTTTGATAGCAGCAGTAGAGTGTGTAGATAAAAGGGAGTCAATAGAGCCATTTCCAATCCAATTATCTTGCCAAAAAGAAAGAAGAGCCCGAATGAATAGCCCAAGATATTAAGGATTCATCAACCCATTTAATGGAGGAAAGCCTTTTCCAATCTGAAGAGTCACCAACTTTATAAGCATAGATAAGATGGTGTTTACCTTAGCAATATGTTTCGATCATAAAATTAGCCCAAATGCTATCATTCTTTCTAAAATTCCACCAGAACATATGTAAGAAGGTTGTCATAGCTTCATGAATAGGTTTGCAACCATGACCACCTTCACCTAAAGGACCACAACATTTATGCCAGGATGTCCAGTGCATTCTTTTAAAAGAATTATTGGATCCCCAAAAAAATTTATTAAGCAAGCGATCAATTCTGATAAGAGTAGAATTAGTGGGAATAATAGTTTGAATCAAATAAAGAGGCATAAAATTAAGAGTGCTTTTAAGAATAGCAAGCCTACCACCAAAGGAAAGTAAATGGAATTCCTAAATAAAAATTTTATTTAAAATTTTTGAATTAACTCATCAAAAAGATGGGATCATTTTGGACCTTTAAATAGAGGAGCACCCTAGTACTTAAGAGGTAAGTGCTGATGTTTAAAATTTGTGATATGTCAGATTTGATTGATTTTTTTATTAGAGATACTTGGAGAAATAATAAAACATCTCGTGTTACAATTGATAGAAATACAACTTTTTCTACAAAATTTATTTAAAAAAACCTTGAGGTTCTTGATATGTTGAGTACAAGCATTGCAAAAAATAAAAAAAATCATCTACAAAGCTTAAATGGGAAATAGGAAGACCACTAAGAGTTCTATAGTACATACTATGTTAGTTTAAAAATAACTCATTGATGATCCTAGATAAGTACTCAACAACAATAATAAATAATGCAGGAGATAAAGGATCCCCTTATCTTAAGCCATGGGAAGAAGGTAAGAAGCCCAAAGCTTCCCCATTAAGCAAAATAGAAAACCAGGCATTATTAATACAATTTTTAATAAGAAACATAAATTTTTTAGAAAGCCCAAATAAATTCAGAATATGGAACAGGAAATCCCAAGAGGTATTATCAAAAGCTTTGCTAATATCTAATTTGAAAAGTATGTTTCCACTATAGTCTTAGCATCTAAGTCATGAATTAATTCTTGGGCAAGTAAAATGTTATTAAAAATAGATCTACCTCTAACAAAACTAGTTTGGCTGAGAAAGATAATCTTATGAAGTAAATGACAAAGCGGGTTGGCAAGAATTTTGGAAACCATCTTATTGAAGAAGGTGCGAGGACTAATAGGTCTAAAATCACTCTAATAGTCTAGATTATCTTTCTTAGGTATGAGAAAAATATAAGTACTAAAAAATATTTGGGGAAAAGATTACCATTAAAAAAATCAACCACAACCTCAATCAAATCATTTTTAAGAACTTTAAATTGAGTAGTGAAACTCTCTGGACTAAGCAGCAGAATCTATGCTTATGCTATTAAGAACTTTAAAAATTTCATCTTAACTAGGCACAATAGTAAGAAAATCATTATCATCAATGGTAGTAATACAAGGAATCAAGTGTGATTTAGAAATAGCTTCATAAGACTAACTATTATTAAGAATATTTCTAAAGTAATTAATAATTGAATCCTTAATATCATTATTCTCCATTGCCATCTTTAATTTTTTAAATATTATTTAAGGCTCTCTTTTTATTAACTAAAGCATGAAAATAGCTAGTATTCCTGTCAAAATTCGCAATGTGTTTACTAGCAGCTTTTTGGCATCAATAAGTCTCTTCCATATTTTGAAAATTAACAAGCTTATCTTTCTCCTCAGTCAAGTCCTTAATCTTAGAGGGATCAGACATAATAGTGACTTCAGGTTCACAAACCAATTTTTCCATATCTTTAATATTAGCAAAAATATTTTTAAAACAAAACTTGTTCCACCAACCAGATTTTGTTTAAGTCCTTTAAGCTTAAACCAAATTCTATTCATCCCCATAATAGAATTATCAAGATGTAAAGGAGTTTTCCAATTATTACACACAACATTAAAAAAATCCATATGCTAAATCCACAAGTTTTGAAATCTAAAAGGAGAGAATTTTTTAATCCACTAGAATCATCTTTAATAAAAACCAAAAGAGGAGCATGATCAGACAAGGTTCTACTTAAATGATCAACAGAGGTAATATGCCATTGAGTAATCTAATGAGTATTAAAAAGAATATGATCCAACTTTGTCAAAGTCTAGAGTTTTGCCAAGTATAAGTAGAACCTTTAAAACTAATATCAATCAAATTACAATCAAAGATCATATTAGAAAATTCTTCCATGGAATGAATATTAGGAGAGCAACCATCACTTCATTCAGAAGTGAATAAAATAGTGTTTAAATACCACCAACAAACCAAGGTTTATTGACATAGGTAGCAAAATTCCTCAAATTATCCCAAAGAAGATTTCTACCAGATCTAAGCCCAAAACACAATAATCATCATAAGAGATTTTAACATTGACAACTTATTGAAAATCATCAAGAATAGAAACCTCTTCAAAGTTAATCCAAAAACAACATATCATACTACTAACATTGGAGAAAAAATTATTGAAATTGATCATTCTAGCAACATGTTTAATTTTGTTAGCATGAATAAGATGCTCCAAAAAAATAAGTAAAGAAATATTCTGTATACAATAAAGGTTTTTAATATGGTTATGAATAGAGAGGGTACTGATCCCTCTAACATTCCAAACAATAAAATTAAACATAAAGAAATAAAAATGGTTTAAGAAAAGGGTAATTAAGAGAGGAGAGGGAGGTCATAGCTGATCTAGTGTTTCTTGGAAGCTTAGGAGGGAAAGTTTTAACATTTTTTTCTCTTTTTAGCATGATATGTTTGGAAACCATTTTCTTTTCCCATAAAATCACCATGCGAGAAGGATTTAGCAACATTAGTAACAAGTTTAGGAGAAATCTTTTGATTAGAAATGAGTTCTCCTTCTTCCATGACATTAAAATTTATTAAAGCCAAATGAGCATCGACAATAGCAAGAGTGGGAGAAAAAATAGATTTACTAAGAGGCAAGGGTGAACACCAAGCCCTTCCTCTTTCTTGACCCAAATTATTAGACAAAGCCAAATCTTTATGAGAATTTAAATCTTTTTGAATTTAGAAAATCAAATAAAATTTTTCAACTTGATTATCATGAGGTATTAAAGCCATATTTTCCATTGAATTTGAATGTTGCATAACATTAATATCCTCATTTATATTTTCAATCAAAGTCGACAAGGTTGCAAGGATTGAATCAGAGAAAAATAGAATCATCATTCAAAAGTTTAGAAAAACTATTACTATTCACATTAGAAGCCTTCAATTGCATAGAAGAAGTAAAATGTAAAACAACCTTATTAGGAACATTCAAAAATTCCTTTTTTTTAGTTTTTTGATATTTAATAGTGATCGGCCTAGGGATTGGAATAGAAGTTTCCTTTAGAAGGATTTTTTTTAGGTGAGGATGAAGAATGAAACATTCAAAATTATCATGCCCGTAGATTTTACAGTTAGAACAAATGACAAGGAAATTTTCAAATTCAATTCTTTACATATAACCATAATTTTCATATCCCAACCAAATTTCTTTGGGGTGTTTCTTGGTATTGTCCAATTCAACAATAATTCTAGCCACTGAAGGTTGAGATTTCATAGTCGTTGCCTGGTCAATTTATAATGGCCGACCAAATAAAGCACCCACAATAAAAAGGAATTGATGGTTAATGAAATGAATTCATATATTAGGGAGAGAAATCCAAACTATAACATCTTTGAATGATTTCAAAGTAGTCAAAGCCAAGTTAGTTGATGCCCTAGCAGGATCCATAGGATACTTCGGTTTTCCTAAATGAATCATTGGGGAAGAAGCCAAGCCGTGGTGTCAGTCTAATGAAGACATGAAATAGGCCAGTAGCCATCGATTCAAGAAGGAATCCAAAGGAGAATCAAAAATAGTCGGCAAATGGCCAAAACCAAAATGAGAGGGAAAGGGAAATCACCGAGCACTTGGACGAGCCAGTGCTGGTTTGGGTTTTTTTGGGTCAATTTAGGGTTTAGCCTAGTGGGGTTTAGTCCAGTTTAGGGCCTTTAAGTTTGGGGTTTTGGGGTCAGGTAGTGGTAGTTTAGGTTTAGGGTTTAGGAGTTTAGGAGGATTTAGGGAGGATTTAGGATTTAGGTTGGGCCCAGGGTCAGGCTCAGTTTAGGGTCTGGCCAGGGTATTTAGAAGTCAGGGCCTAGGCCCAGTTTAGCCCAGGGCCCAGGCTCATGCCTAGGGCTCAGTTTAAGCCCAGGAGTTTAGGTTTAGGGCCCAGGGCCTAGGTAGCCTTTTCTGGCCTGGGCGGCTCAGCAGGGTTGGCCTGGGCTCAGGGCCCAGGTAAGCCCAGGGCCTAGGGCCTTAGGCCCAAGCCCAGGGCTTAGCTCAGGGCAGGCTGTTTAGATCCAGCCCAGGCCCAGCCTAGGCCCAGTGGCCCAGAACCAGCTCAGCTCAGCCTTCAGCCTGGTTTAGGCCAGGGCTCAGGCCTAGGGCCTAGCCCAGGGCCTGGGCTCAGTTTAGGGCTCAGCCCAGGCCTGAATTGATCAGGCCTGGGCCCAGATCAGGCCCAGTTAGGTCAGTCAGCCTAGGGCCTAGGCCTGTGAGGTCAGTTAGCCCAGCCCAGGGCAGCCTGTGGCTAAGCCCAGGCCTCAGGGCCCAGGCTCAGGGCACAGCAGCCAGGCCTAGGTTTAGGGCCCTGGCCTGGGCCAGCCTAAGTTTGCTGTCAGTTTAGTTTAGGGCCAGGCTCAGCCTGGTTTCAGTGCTCAGCCTAGTTTAGCCTGCCCAGTTTAGGCCCAGCCCAGGCCAGGTTTAGTTTGGTGGTATAGATTAGCCTGTTAGTTTGTGGTTAGGAGAAAGTTTAGGTTTAGGTCAGTTTTAGGTTTAGTTTAGGATAGGATTTAGGTTGTGGTTGGGGTGGGTGGGGTTTAGGAGGTTTAGGGTTTGAGGTCATAGGTTTAGGGTTTATGGTTTAATGTTTAATGTTTAATGTTTAATGTTTAAGGTTTACTTTTTAGAATTTACAGTTTAGGGCTTTTAGGGTTTAGGGTTTAAGGTTTAAGGTTTGGGGTTTAGGGTTGTATGTTTTATGATTTAGGATTTATGGTTTAGGGTTTTAGGGTTTAGGGTTTTATGGTGTTTATTTTTGATTTCATTTGTGTGTGTATATATGAGGGGACACCACACATATCTGAGGATATATATATTGAGGTGATCTGGTACGACATCAAGGAACAATGCACTATCTCGAAAGATAGAAATGACTACCCCACGATTGACCTAATCACCTAATAATGACTCATAAGGCATGATGAGTCTTTGAAAATACCAGAGATTTTTCCCCTACTTTATGGGGAAAAGTAAAGCTAAGTTTATTTAAATGAAAATAAGAGAGATTTTTCCCCTACTATCTTGTTAAGTTCCTTATGGAGGCAAGGCCCCATAGTTAATTACATCATAAGAAAAATGAATCCCTTAAGAATACTCTCAATTAAAGTAGGAGATTATTGTCTATAAGGAATTCAAAGATAGGACTATCAATAAATTGGTTGTATTTTAGAAGATCAAGTGAGATGGATCAAGAGGGAAGAGTTATTATTGAAACCAAAGGAGATGAGTAAGGAGTGCTCATGATATTAGGAGACCTAGTGAGCAGTCCAATCTATCTTATGGTTGGACTTTATATATTTGAAATTGAAGAGATTTATTTATTTGATTTGAAATTTTATTAGAAATCTATGACTTATAATTCCACAATACAAGATTGTGGAAATGCTAAGGTGATGATTTATTTTTGTAGTCCATAATGGGAAATAGTAACCTCAAATCCCAAATCTAGGGAACTTTGGCTAGGGCCAAAGCATGACCTAAATCTAAGGCCAAAGTGGGTATATGGTTTACCTCCACAGGAGAGAGTTAAAAACCTGACTGTTGGACTTATTATCACTTAGAGTGGTAGCCAGCTAACTCCTCCTATGCTTTAAATCCATGTTAGCAAGTCATATGCTTTTGTGAGATGGCTAGGTTGTTATTATTTAGAAAAGAGGCTAAGTCCTTAACTAGAGCATGGGAGGTATGAATAATGACTTAAATCTAATGCAAATTCTTATCAAATTTTATTTAATTTAGGTCTCTTTATTTTGACACAAGCTATAGGATTTTGTATGCCTAAATGCATGAGAAGTTGATTATAGGTCAAATCAAAAGGGAAAGTGATGTTCTTCCATCATAGGCTCTCAAAGGTTAAGCTCATTCTATCTGGCAAAGATGTAATCCCTCTCCTAACAAGAGTGAAATAAGATGATTATGCATGATGTTAAACATACAACATCTAGCTAAGGGGTTGCTAAATATTTTATTATCTTGATTTAATGCCTAGCTTTTTATATAAGATTATGAGTTATTTTAAAATTTTAGTTATGAGTTGTTAATAGGATAGAAAATTTATTTTTATCATAAGAGCCTAATAACATCCAGGCCATACAACAATCACAAATCATAAATGAACTATGAAAAGGCAAACTTTTTCTAATGCATAAGCTAAACAAAACATCAAACAATTTTTAGAAAGCTATTGCAAAAGAAAAAAAGGCTGATACGGTCGGGTACCATCGTACATCTGGAAAAGAAATGTGGGTAGCTGAGTTCTACCTTTATACAACCAGGATTACAAGAAAATAATTACAATTACAAATGATGAATGTTATGGGGGTCTTCATTCTTCTTTCTTCCTTCTTCATTTCTTCAGCTTCCATTTCTTCATTTGATTTGCTATATTTCTTCCTTCTTTTTGGCTTGATTTGGATATGCTTGCTCCAAAGGCATCACATGGTATATAAGACTTTGTATTATAACCAATGCTCATCCAAATCCCCCAAAATTTTCATCCTAATCCTAATGCAAAATGACATTAAAAGAAGGAAAGTTAATATTGCCACACCTGGAAAACAAATATTAGCTAAGCACACCATAAAACCCAAACCCACCTGTCCTAACTTGGGATATGCTTAGGGGCTAAGCAACCTACATAACAAAAAGCATTATATTTTTATTTAGTGGCCCCTTAAGCATAACCCCTTGTAGAAAGCATGATTAGGCTAATATCGGCCTAACATCCATACTACACCCATACACCCTAACATCTAGTCTATAATAATACAGAACAAAATAAGCATACATCAAACCATATGATGCCCTAACATAAAGCTAAAAATGGTGACTTAGTCTAATGTGTGTGAATTAAAGCTTGTGTGGTATGTCCTAACTAGGCTTTAGAGTTATAGTTTGCTAAGAGTAAGGGATTTAATTTATAAAGGGGTTGATTTTTCTTTAAGTGATTTGATTGATTTAAAGATTTTACTTAGTAGTTTAGGTTTAGGTTTCTATTTAGTTTATTTTAGGTTTAGGTTTAGGCTTTATTTATTTTAATTTAGTTTATTTTAGTTTAAGTATAAGTTTATTTTATTTTTATTTTAGGTTTAAAATTTTTTTACTTTAGGGTTTAGGTTTTATTTTTTAGGTTTCGATTTTTATTTAGTTTTTATTTTATTTTATTTTTGGTTTATTTAGTTTTTATTTCACTTTTAGTTTTTATTTTATTTAGGTTTTTTATTCTTAGGTTTATTTTATTTTTAAGTTTAGTTTAAGTTTTTATTTATCTTATTTTATTTGTTTATTTTTTTTAGGTTTTGGTTTAGATTTTAGTTCAGGTTTTTATTTTATTTTATTACATTATTTTATTTATGTTTAGGTTTTTTTTGTATTTTATTTTTATATTTTATTTATTTTAGGTTTTTAGGTTTTTATGGTTTAGTGTTTAGGGTTTAAGGTTTAGGGTTTAGGGTTTTAGGGTTTAAGGTTTTAGGGTTTAGGGTTTAGGATTTAGTATTTAGGGTTATCTTAGGGTTTATGGTTTTTCTCTATAAAATTAAGTAATGTGGTTGGTTTAGGTTTATTTAGTTTATTTTATATTTATTTTAGTATACTTTTTTATTTAAGTTTTTTAAAATTTTTATTTAGTTTAATTTATTTATTTTGGTTTAGGTTATTTATTTTAGTTGATTTTTTTAGTTTTAGGTTTAGGTTCAGGTTTATTTTTTAGTTGACTATTATTTTAATTTTATTTTTAAGGTTTAGGTTTTTATTTTATTTTTTTTAGTTTAGGATTTACATTTTATTTTAATTTAGTTTAGTTTAAGTTTATTTTATTTTATTTGTTTATTTTTTATTTTAGGTTTAGATTTTTTTTTAGTTTGGGGTTTAGGTTTTATTTTTTATTTATTTTTAGGATTTATTTTTTAGGTTAAGGATTTTATTTTGTTTTTATTTTATTTTATTTTAGTTTTATTTTTTGTTTATTATTTTATGTTTAGTTTTTATTTTATTTAGGTTTTTTATTCTTTGGTTTATTTTGGGTTTTATTTATTTTAGTTTATTTATTTTACTTTAGGTTTAAGCTTATTTTATTTAGTTTATTTTATGTTTAGGTTTTTTTAGTTTAAGGAATAATTATTTTGTTTATTTTTTAGGTTTAGGTTTTATTTATTTCTTATTTTATTTTATTTTATGTTGAGGTTTTATTTTATTTAGGTTTTTTTACCTTTAGGTTTATTTTATTTTTTAGGTTTAGTTTAGGTTTTTATTTATTTTATTTTAGATTAGTTTTTATTTTTTTATTTTATTTTATTTTTATTATTAGGTTTAGGTTTAGGTTTAGGTTTAGGTTTTAGTTTAGGTTTTTATTTTTTTTATTTTTTTTTTATATTTTTGTTTAGGTTTTTTTATTTATTTTATTTTTAGGTTTAGGTTGTTAGGTTTTTAGGGTTCAGGGTTTAAGATTTAGGGTTGTTAGTTTAGGGTTTATAGGGGTTTAATTTTTTAGGGTTTTATTTTTATTTTATTTTATTTTATTTTAAAAGCAAACCAGTTAATGTTTATTTAGTTTATTTTATTTATTTAGTTTAGATTTTATTTTTATTTATGTTTTATTTTATTTTCATAATTTGTTAGTTTATTTTTGTTTTAATTTTTATTTTAGTTTATTTTTTGGTTTAGGTTTAGTTTATTTTCAATTAAGTTTTCTTATTATTTTTTTAGGTTTAAGTATTATTTTTATTTATAGGTTTATGTTTTATTTTATTTTTTAGGTATAGGTTTTATATTTTAGGTTTATTTTTTAGTTTAGGTTTAGGTTTTTTTTTTTATTTATTACATTTAGTTTAGTTTAGTTTAGTTTAGCATATTAGGTTTATTTAGTTTATTTTAGTTTATTTTATTGTTTAGGTTTATGTTTATTTTATTTTAATTTAAGTTTAAGTTTTATTTATTTTAGGTTTATTATTTAGGTTTAGGTTTTATTTAGTTTCATTTTATTATTTTTTATTTTATTTTAATTTTAGTTTGGTTTTATTTTATTTAGGTTTTAAGTTTATTAGTTTAGTTTATTTTATTTTATTTTAGTTTATTTTGAATATTTATTTTATCTTTTGGTTTTTTAGGTTTAGGTTTAGGATTTCGTTAATGTTTTTATTTTATTTTATTTTTTATTTAGTTTAGGTTTTTTTATAAATTCTAATTTTAGGTTTTATTTAGTGTAGGTTTACCTTTTTTGCTTTTTAGGGATAAGGGTTTAGGGTTTAAGGTTTCGAGCTAGTTTAGGGTTTAGGGTTTAAGGTTTAGGGTTTGTTTGGGTTTAGGGTTTAGAGTTTAGGGTTTTGGTTTTAGGGTTTAGGGTTTAAGCTTTAGGGTTTTAGGGTTTACGATTTAGGGTTTAACATTTACATTTTAGGTTTATGGTTCAAGTTTTAGTTTAGGATTTTGCATTTTTGGTTTTTTTTTTGATAGAGAACAAATTCATGTTCAATATTTCTTCTTTTCGATTTCATCAACCAAGTAACACACAAAGTTCTCTATGACACAAGCGATGATATAGATAAAAAATGAGCACTCATACTGAAAATCAAAATCCCTAGATAACTAGAATTATTTTTACTGTAAAGATACAGTTCCATAAGTAACAGATCGGATCAGCTGTACTTCTATTTCTCCAATTCCCATCAGAACCACTCAGACCACTCGAGTAGCAGGATAAACCATCATATCCCCGATCTCTCCCTCTACCACCAGCACGGTTGTAAGCTCCATCTCTCCTCTCACCTCCATAACCACCATTGCTCCGACCACCACTTCCCTATTCATGAGGACCTCCAGACCCCCCACTACCACTACGATAACTACTGCCTCTGCCTTCACCTCCACCGCCAGATCAAGACTGAGCCTGGTTGATAGTGATGTTCCTGTCGTCAAGGTTCAGCCCATTTTTAGGATTTAGGTTTAGGTTTATTAGGTCTTATGGTTTAGGTTTGTTTTCTTCATTTATTTAATTACTTTAGGTTTAGGTTTAGGGTTTGGGGTTTAAGGTTTAGGATTTAGTGTTAGGGTTTAGGGTTTAGGATTTACAATTTTTGGGTTTATGCTTTTAAGTTTTATGGTTTAGGGTTAGGGTTTACGGTTTAGGGTTTATGGTTTTCTAAGCATTAGGATTTAGGGTTTAGGGTTTACGATTTAGAATTTAAGGTTTAAGGTTTTTTTTTTAAATTTAGTAAACCTATAGGTTTAGGTTTAATTAGTTTATTTTTATTTATTTAAGTTTATATTATTATTTATTTTTATTTGGGGTCACCATTACAGTTTAGGGTTTTATTTAGGGTTTTTTTAGATTTAGGGCTTTAGAGGCTAGGTTTTAGGTTGTGGGGTTAGATTTAGGGTATTTTTTGTCAAAACAAAAGTAAAGGTAGGAGTTTATTTAGTATATTTAGTATTATTTATTTATTTTTATCATTTTATTTTTTTTTTTATTATTTATTATTTAGTTTAGTTTGTTTATTTTAGGTTTATTTGATTATGTTTAAGTTTATTTATTTTTGTTTATTTCGTAAGTTTAAGTTTATGTATAAGTTTATTTTTTAGTTTAGATTTATTTTTATTTTATTTTTTAGTTTTAGGTTTTATTTTTATTTTTAGGTTTTGATTTAGGTTTTTATTTTATTTTTTTATGTTTTGGTTTTTGGTTTTTATTTTAGGTCTATTTTCAGGTTTCATTTTTTAGTTTAGGTTTAGGTTTATTTTTAGTTTATTTTATTTTAATTAGTTTAAGTTTATGTTTAATTTTAGTTTATTTTAGGTTTAGATCTAGGTTTTATTTATTTTTGTTTACTTTATTTTATTTTAGGTTTATGTTTTTTTTTATTTTGTTAATTTTATTTTATTTTATGTTTACATTTCATTTTTATTTCTTTTTAGGTTTTAATTTTAGGCTTATTTATTAGGTTTAGGTTTTTATTTAGTTTTTATTTTATCTTATTTTAAATTTATTTTATTTTTATTTTACATTTAGTTTTTATTTTATTTAGGTTTTTTATTCTTAGTTTCATTTTTTAGGTTTTTTAGTCATTTATTTATTTTATTTTAGTTTTTTTTTATTTATTTTATTTTATTTTATTTTTAGGTTTAGGTTTTTTATTTATTTTAGTTTAGTTTAGGTTTTTATTTTATTTTATTTTTAATTTTATTTAAGTTTAGGTTTAGGTTTTAGTTTAGGTTTTTATTTTATTTAGGTTTAGGATTTTATTTTTTTTTTGGTTTAGGTTTTTATTATAATTTAGTTTAGGTTTATTATTTCATTTTATTTTTATTTTTTTTATTTAGTTTAGGTTTTAGGTTTTAAGTTTATGGCCTGGCCTAGTAGGCATGATTAGGGTGTGGCCTGGGGTTTATGGCCCATGGCCTAGTAAGGTCCAGGGTCATATATTTTAGGATTTAGGGTTTTAGGGTTTAGGTTAGGAGGGGTTTAGATTAAAGTGGGGCCTGTTATAGGCCATTAGTGGTCAATTTTAAGGATTGGCTTTAGAGGGGCCCAGGGTTTATGTTTTAGGGTTTAGCCTAGGTTTTGTGGCCTTGGCCAGCTCAGGGCCTTATTTTGGGCCTAGATTTCAGCTCAGTCAGTGGCAGGCCTAGAAGGTGTGGCAGGGTCATATCAGGGTTTGGTAGCTCATGGATGCCTTAGGGCTAGGAGTTTTAGGCCAGGACTTTAGTGATCAGTCAAGGCCAGGGTCCTGGGGGAGTTAGGGTTTAGGGTCTGATCAGCCTATGGCAGGGCCTAAGCCTAGTTTCAGGGCTCAGATAAGATAGGATGACTTAGGGCAGAGCCTGGGTGGCCCAGGTAGCATTAGGCCTGGGTAGGGTTTATGTTAGGGTAGGATTATTGTAGGGCCTAGGGTAGGTTTAACATTTTAAAAAACAGGCTCAGTTTATTTATTTATTTATTTTTATTTAGGTTTATTTTTATTTTATTTAGATTAGTTTTATTTTAGTTTATATTTTAGGTTTTGGGTTAGGTTTACGTTTATTTTTTTTAGTTTAGTGTTTTTTATTTTATTTTTTAGGTTTAGGTTTTATTTTATATTTTAATGTTTAGGATTAGGTTTTTATTTTACTATTTTTAGGTTTAGGTTTTAGGTTTTTATTTTAAGTTTATTTTTAAGTCTTATTTTTTAGTTTAAGTTTAGGTTTATTTTTAATTTATTTTATTTTATTTAGTTTAAGTTTGGTTTGGGTTTAGTTTATCTAAGGGTAAGGTTAGTTTTTATTTATTTTAGTATTTATTTTAGTTCAAGTTTTTTTTTTATTTTTATTTAGGTTTTTTTTTTAATTTTATGTTTTATTTTATTTATTTTTAGGTTTTATTTTTAGGTTTATTATTTAGATTTTAGGTTTTTTTTAGTTTTATTTTATAATATTTAGGTTGATTTTAATTTTATTATTTAGGTTTTTTTTTAGGTTTATTTTATTTTATTATTTTTAGGTTCCATTTATTTTATTTTAGTTTAGTTTTTACTTTTAATTTTTTTTTAAAGTTTATGTTTAGGTTTAGGTTTAGGTTTTAGTTTAGGTTTTTATTTTACTTTTATTTTTATTTATTTATATCTATGTTTTTTTATTTATTATATTTTTAGGATTTAGTTATTTTATTTTTTGGTTTTATTTAGTTTTGGTTTAAGTTTTTAGGGTTTAGAGTTTTGGGTTTTGGGTTTAGGGTTTGGGGTTTAGGGTGTAGGATTTAGGACTATAGGTTTAGGGTTTAGGGTTAGTTTAGGGTTTAGGGTTTTTTAGGGTTTAGGGTTTAAGGTTTAGGGCTTAGGGTTGTAGATTTAGGGTTTAGGGTTTAGGGTTTAGTGTTTAGGCTTTAGGGTTTGGTGTTTTTATGGTTTAGGGTTTAGGTTTAGATTATGGTTTTGGGTTTAGGGTTTAGGGTTTTAAGCTTAGGGTTAGGATTAGGGTTTAGGGTTTTTTTAAGGAAAGTTTAGAATTTTATTACAATAAAAGAAAAGTATACAATGTCTTTAATAGGGGTAAAGCTCAAAGATCTATTGCTCAGATATGGAACCTAAGTAAACCCATCTAAGTATAATAAAAAAAACAAAGAGAAAAAGCAACAGCTAAATGCAAAAGAGGAAAAGACACAGATTAAGACTAATATAATATAAGTAAAAAAAATAGTCAAAAGACTAGTCAATAGTGGCTCGTGATCCCTTTTGGGAGGCAAGATAGCAAGATCCACATCAGCAGCTCTTGAGTTGATTGAGTAATGATCATTCCATCTGAAAAGTTCCAACCTATAAAAGAAATATTGAAAACACTACAAATGCAATAGTCATAGTTAACAAGAATAAGGATTAAAAAATCAATTAGAGAGAGCTAAGAAAGAAAAGGCTCAGGCTCAGTTAAGATCATCTCAAGAAGCAATAATGCATATGAGCATCAAAACATTCTAAGAAGGGTTACATTCATATGCAATGCTACCAACCAAAAGAAAAGATATGGGTAACATCAAGGCCATCATAGGCAGCATACTTGATACAAGCCAACATCGAAAGAAAGCTGCCCAAAGGATTCTAGAACCTACATTAGCAAACAAAGAAACCCGCATTAGCAATCAAAGAAATAGCCGATCATTAGCCAGCCAATAGCCAAACAACCAACAAAAGCCATAGTAGACTAGTCACAAACAGCCAGCCATCCAGAAGATACAGCAAGGTCAGTGACAAAGCCACCACCAGCAAGGAAGAATTCAAAGGGACAAGCCAATTCAAAAGCATAGCAACAACAAATACAATAGCCCAGAAAGAGACTAAAATAAAATAAAAAAATAACAACAACCATCAATCAAATAGACATCAAATCTACAAGCATGGGAGAGACACAACCAGTCATCAGTAGACACTAGTCTAATCTAAGTAGAGAAAAAGATGCCATCAATCCAACAGGCAGTGAAAAAAACCCACTAGGTATCATCCACCAATAAAATTAGCCATAACTAGGTCAGGAAGGAGAAAACCACAAAGCAGTTGTCCTTATGCCAATCGAAAGAGAAAACAGCCAACCAACAGAAATCTTCAACACAAACCAAGAGAAATAACCAAAAAGTTTTGAAAATACCAAAGTTAATCAAATCTTGAAGAGACCAATAGCTACCACTCAACAAAAAACCATAACAGCAGAGGATCCAATATCGAAAGGGGGCGGCTAGCCAAAATGAAAGTCTAACTCAAAATAGAGCCCCAAATAAGTGGAAGAAATAATAGTAGGCATAGCCACAACCCTCTTTGAGATCATCAAAAAAACCAAAAAATAAAAATTTTAGTCACCCAGCCAGACAAACAACCAAGGGAGAAAAAACCAAGGAGGGCCAGCCAACCACCAATAGTAAATAAGGAAGGAGAGAAAACAGGCTAGAAGTAAGTAAAGTCCCCTCCAACCCCCATAGATCAAGCAGTCACCACGAAGGAGAAAATAAAAAATCATCAGAAATTGAGCTACCACCAATCCACCAAAATAAGGTAAAATATATTATTTAGTATATTTATTTAGTTTATTTACATTTATAGTTTATTTAGGTTTAGGTTTTATTTTTAGTTTAGGTTTAGGTTTTTATTTTTAGGTTCATGTTTAGGTTTATTAAGTTTTAGTTCATTTAGGTTTAGGTTTATTTATTTACTTTATTTTAGTTTAGTTTATTTTTATTTTAGGTTTAGGTTTTATCTTTTAGTTTATTTAGTTTTATTTTCCTTTAGGTTTAGGTTTAGGTTTTAGTTTTTTTTTTTAATTTTAGGTTTAGGTTTATTTTATTTAGTTTAAGTTTTGGTTTTTATTTTTTATTCAATTTTAGATTTTATTTTTCATTTAGTTTATTTTAGTTTAAGTTTATTTAGGTTTAGGTTTTTAGGTTTAAGTTTAGTTTATTTTATTTTTTGTTTTTTATTTTGGTTTTTATTTTATTTAATTTATTTTTTTTAGGTTTGTTTATTTAGGTTTTAGTTTATTTAACCTTTAGGTTTAGGTTTAATTTAAGTTTAGGTTTAGCTTAGGTTTGGTTTAGTTTAGGTTTATTTAGGTAGGTTTTTTTAGGTTTAGGGTTTTAGGTTTAGTTTAGGTTTATTAATTTTATTTTAGTTTTAGGTTTAGGGTTATATTAGGTTTATTTGTTTAAGTTTTATTTTATTTTTAATTTAGTTAGGTTTAGGTTTTATTATTTAGGTTTAGTTTTTAGGTTGGGTTTAGGTATTTAGGTAGTTTAGGTTTATTAGTTTATTTATTAGTTCAGTTTAGCTCATTTATTTATTTAAGTTTATTATTTTAGTTTAGTTTAGTTTTGTTTAGTTCAGCCTAGGTCTGGGTTAATGCCCAGGTTTAGGCCTAGTTTAGATTTATTTTAGTTTATTTATTAATTTAAGTTTATTTTATTATTTTTATTTTTTTTATTTTAGTTTATAGGTTAGGTTTATTTTATATTTAGTTTGGTTTTATTTATTTAGTTTATGTTTTTTTATTTTATAAGTTTAGTTTTATTTTTTATTTATCTTCTTAGTTTAGGTTTTATTTTAGATTAGGCTCAGGATTTTAGAGGTTTAGGTTTTAGGCCAATGTTTTTGGTGGTTTATTTATTTTATTTTATTTATTTAGTTTGGTTTCTTTAAGATCAGTTTAGCCAGGTTTATTTAGCCTAGTTTAGGTTTATTATTTTTTTAGGTTTTAGTAGTTTTCTTTAGTTTAGTTTTTTTTTTTTAGTTTTTAGTTTTAGTATTTGGGTTTAGGATCAGTTAGTAAGTTTTATTTTAATTTATTTAGAGTCAGTTTAGGTTTAGGTTTAGGTTATTTACATCTTTAGTCTAGTTTAGTTTATTTTTATAGCCAGGTATATTTAGTTTAGGTTTAGATTTAGGCTCATTTATAGTCCATTTAGGTTTTTTGGTATTATTTAGGTTTAGGTTTTTGATCTAGTTTATTTAGTTTTTAGTTTATTTAGTTTAGGTCAGTTTGTTTTTTTAGGTAGTTATTTTGGTTTGGCCTAGGGTTTTTAGGGTTTGTGGATTTTGGGTAGGGTCAGGGTAGCATTTAGGATTTAGGGTTTACTATTTGGGAGTGTTTAGGGTTTAGGGTTTTGTGTTTTTTTTGAAAAAATTAAGTAAACTGGTAGGTTTAGGTTTATTTAGTCTATTTTATATTTTTAATTAAGTTTATTTCTTATTTTGATTAGTTTAGTTTATTTATTTTAGTTTAGGTTTTTTATTTTAGTTTATTTTGTAGGTTTATCTTTATGTTTATGTATATATTTTTTTTAGTTTTATTTTTATTTTATTTATTAGGTTTACATTTTTTTTAGGTTTAGTTTTTATGTTTTTATTTGAGATTTATTTTTAAGATTTATATTTTTACTTTTAGTTTAGTTTATTTTTTTAGATATTTTATTTTATTTAGTTTAGGTTTATGTTTAGGTTTATTTTTTAGTTAGGTTTAGGTTAGTTTAATTTATTTTAGTTTAGTTTAGTTTTAGTTAGGTTTATTTCATTTTATTTATTTTTTATTTTTTATTTAGGTTTTTTATAGGTTTATTTTATTTTATTTAGATTAGGTTTTATTTATTTTATTTAGTTTTATTTATTTTATTATTTTGGTAGGTTTGTTTTATAGGTTTTATTTATTTTATTAGGATCAGTTTATTTTATTTTTGGTTTATTTAGTTTTAGCCGTTTGTGGTTTGGGAGTAGGGTAGGGTCAGTGGCAGGGTTATTAGGCCCAGAGCCTCAGGAGTTGGTAGGGTTTAGGTTAGAGCCCAAGGCCTTAGGGCTCATGGTTTAGGTTTATTTTATTTAGATGTTTATTTTTATTGTTTTAGGTTTAGGTTTTTATTTAGTTTTATCTAGGTTTTATTTTTATTTATTTTAGGTTTTATTTTGAGATTTTTGTTTATTTCTTTTAGTTTTTTTTATTTTATGTCTACTTATTTATTTATGTTTCATTTTAGTATTATTTTAGTTTAGTAGATTTTAATTTTTTATTATTTTATCTAGTTAGGTAGGTTATGGTAGTTTAGATTAGTTTTATATCTGATTTTATTTTAATTATTTAGGTGGGATTATTTATTTATTTTATTTTGTATGTAGTTTAGTTTTAGGTTTTATGGTTAGTTTTGGGGTTTAGGCTTTAGAGTTTTAGGTAGGGTTTGGGGTTAGGCCTTTAGGTTTTAGGGTTTGGGGGTTTAGGTTTATTTATTATTTATTAGTTTATTTTTTAGGTTTTCATTTAGGCTAGGTTTATTTTTTTTATTTAGTCAGTTTTTTATTTAGTTTATTTATTTTAGGCCTAGGTTTATTTATTTTAATTTAGTTTATTTTATTAGCCTAGTTTATTTTATCTTTTATTTAGTTTTTTTTGTCTTATTTTAATTTTTAGGTTTATCTTTTAGGTTTAGTTTATTGTATTTTATTTTATTTAGTTTAATAGATTTTATTTTAGTTTAGTTTAGGTTTAATTTAATTTTTTTAGTTTTAGTTTTCTTTATTTTATTTACATAAGTTTAGGTTTAGGTTTAGTATATGTTTTAGTTTAGGTTTTATTTTATTTCATTTTATTTTTTATTTTGGTTTAGGTTTTATTATATATTTATTTTTATGTTTTATTTAGGTCATGTTTAGGTTTTTATCTTATTAGGGTTTAGGGTTTTGGGTTAGTTGAGGGTTTAGGGTTTAGGGTTTGGGGTTTAGGGTTTTGGTTTTAGGGTTTAGGGTTTAGGGTTTAGAGTTTTAGGGTTTAGGGTTTAGGGTTTAGGGTTTAGGGTTTAGGGTTTAGGCATTAGGTCTAGGGTTCATGTTTTAGTTTAAGGTTTGGGGTTTTTAGTTTTTTTTTTACAAAGAAGAAATTCAGATTCAACATTTTTTCTTTTCGAATTCATCAACTAAGTAACAGACCAAGTTTTCTAAGACACAAGCAATGGGATAGATAAAAAGTGAGCACACATAGAGCAAATCAAAAACCATAGATAACTAGAACCGTCTCTATTCTAAAGAAATAATTCCATATGCAACAAATCATTTCAACCATTCTTCAAAATTCCCATCGTAACCACCCACTGATATCGATCCGCCATCATATCCCACCGCCACCACCATGATCAGAACCTCCACCCCACCTCCATAACCAACACTACCCCACCACCACTCCATATCCACCAACACCTCTAGATCCCCATCACCAATGATAATCATCACCATCACCTCCATCGATATTGATCAGGTTTGCTTGATGTCATGTTTCATCAAGGATTTCCTATTCTTAGGTTTAATTAGGTTTTTTTAGTTTAATTTTTTATTTATTTAGCTACTTTAGGTTTAAGTTTGGGTTGTGGATTGGGTTGGGTTTAGGTTTTAGGGTTTTAGTTTTATTTTAGGTTTAGGGTAGGGTTGTGGGAGAGGTTTTAGGTTTAGGATTTGGTTGTGGGGTTTAGGGTTTTATGGTTTAGGGTTTTGTGGGTTTAGGGTTTGGTTTTAAGTTTAGGTTGGGTTTATTTTTTAGTTGAGTTTTATTTTTATTATTTTTTTTTTAAGTTTAAGTTATATTTTATTTTAGGTTTAGTTTAGGTTTTTATTTTATTTTCTAGGTTTTGGTTGATGTTTTATCGTGTTTATTTTAGGTTTTATTATTTTTTAGGTTAACATTTATTTTAGTTTTTTTTATTTTATTTAGTTTAGGTTTAGGTTTAGTTTATTTTAGTTTAGGTTTAGGCTTAATTTTTTTTAAGTTTAGTTTATTTTAGTTTAGGTTTATTTTATTTATTTATTTTATTTTTTATTTTATTTTTTTTATAGTTTTTAGTTTTATTTTATTTATTTTATGTTTTTTTGTTTTAGGTTAAGGTTTTTTATTTAATTTTATTTTAATTTATTTTAGGTTTATTTTATTTTTATTTTAGGTAATTTTTAATTTATTAAGGTTTTATTTTATTTTATTTTAATTATTTTTTTTAGGTTTAGGTTTTAGTTTAGGTATTTATTTTATTTTATATTTTTATTTTATTTATTTTATTTTATTTTATTTTAGGTTTTATTTAGTTTAGGTTTAAGTGTTTTGGTTTATAGGGTTTAGTTTAGGGTTTCAAGCTTTAGGGTTTGGGGTTTAGGGCATAAGAGAATGGCCTAATCCCCAGCATAGCGAGGAGACCAGCCTCTGAGGATCCCATCTTATCACCTTTTTTAATCAGCTCAATCATGGTGTTATTTTCAATAGTACCCTTGTTGGTCCTAGTTGGGATGTTGAGAACCTAGAAGAAAGAAGTTTGTGAAGTACCCAGACTAGTGTTGCCTGGAGGAACCACAACATCAATAGGTGCAACAAGACCAACATGGGCAGGAGCACCAACTTTGTATTTCGCAACCTCTTCGCTAACTTCTTTAAGATTAGCCTTCATAAAAATTAGCTCAACTGAGGTTTAGGGTTTAAGGGTTATGGTTTAGTGTTTAGGGTTTAGGGTTTAACATTTAGGGTTTAGGGTTTAGTGGTGTAGGTTTAGGGTTTAGGGTTTAGGTTTAGGGTTTAGGATTTAGGGTTTAGGTTTTAAAAAAAATTTAAATAAACTGGTAGGTCTAGGTTTATTTACTTTATTTATAATACTTTTTATTTATTTTAGTTTATACTATTTTTTATTTTTATTTAGGTTTATCTTTTAGTTTTATTTGTTTAGTTTTATTTATTTTTTATTTATTTTTATTTTTTAGGTTAAGATTTTTTTTTTTTTTTAGGTTTAGTTTAGGTTTTATTTTATTTTTATTTAGGTTTTAGGTTTTTATTTTAGGTTATTTTTAGGTTTTATTTTTTAGTTTAGGTTTAGGTCAATTTTTAGTTTATTTTATTTTATTTAGTTTAGGTTTAAGTTTAGGTTTAGTTTATTTTAGGTTTAGGTTTAGGTTTAGGTTTAGGTTTTGGTTTATTTTATTTTTCTTTTAGGTTTAGTTTTTTTTTTAGTTTAAGGTTTAGGTTTTATTTTTTAGGTTTAGGTTTTTATTTAGTTTTTATTTTATTTTATTTTAAGTTTATTTTATTTTATTTTACATTTATTTTTTTATATTATTTAGGTTTTTATTCTTAGGTTTATTTTATTTTTTTAGTTTAGTTTAGGGTTTAGGTTTATTTTTAACTAAAAGGAATTTATTGCTCAGAAAAAGAGGTACAAGAAGACCATATTAGAGACTAATTTCAAAATGATAAAAACTACTACTCAAAGGAGCTATATGAAAATTCTAAAGAGTTCACTCGTCATTCATTAGGGGGATGGAGTGGAGTCTGGTATAACATTTGATTGAAAGTATATCACCTAGCTTACCGTGAAAGCTCTAGAATAAGAAGAAGTTTTGACATTAGGCTGGTCAAGTGAGTACGGACCCCTTTTCGAAGGTAACTAGATACTTCACTCTAGGTCTAGCTTTCCCTTGGATTGCTTTTCAGTTTTCCTTAGTCCCTAAACTAATTCATTAAAGAGTAATAAAGAAAAAATCAAAAATGAAACTAAAAAAGGCAAGCAAAAGACAGCAAAGGGGAAGAATCCATGGAGCTCCAAAAGAACCTCCAAAGAGATGAAGATCCATAAGAAAAGGAAATCTAAAACTTGCAACTAAAGAAAACTGCAGCCATCTAAGAAAAAAGAGACCATCAGTAAGAGTCTAGCTCCCTTCAAGAAGAAGAAGAGACCAACTGAAAAAGAGAACCTACAACCTACAAGAAATCTCAAGCATAAAGAGATCAGAAAACATAAAGAGAAAAAAACTCAAGCTCAGATATGAGAGAAGAAGGATATTCACAACAATAAGGAGCATCAAATCTTAAGTGTATCCATCTTCAAAGAAGGGTTACCAATAGGAAAAGTTAGCAGCCATAAAAATATGAAGGAAAAAAATCCATCATATCATCATAGCCATCCTAGCCAAAGAAAAATACGAACCTATCATAATAGCCACCCAACCAAAGAAAAAGTTAAGCTAAGGAAATAGAAAGAGACAGGATTGCAACATATAAAATTAACATAAGGAAATCCAAACAAAATGAAATATGAACACCTCTTAAAAAAGAAGGTGAAAAGAAGCTTAGAGCCCAATAAAATAAAATAAAAAGAGCCCTCAAAGATAGAGCCAATAGAGCTCAGAACAACACCAATCCAAAGCCACCAAGGCATCATGACAACAGAGCCCACAACAACACCAATCCAAAGCCACCAATGCACCAACAAAAGGAAAGGAAATAATCAACAGAGCAGCCACACAATAGAGCACCCAAGAAAAATAGCCCAGGAAAGAGCAAGAGAACCAAACCAACAAATAGAAAAAAAAGAAGAAGGCCAGCAAAAGCTAGAATAAATAACTAGAGAAACAACCAACCAATGGACAAACCACACACCAAGGATAAAAATCCAACCTACCACCAACAAAAAGAGCAAAAGCACCAACCAAAGAAAGGCAAGCCAATAGGAACAAAGCCACCAACACAAAACAAAGCCAAAGGGCACCAAATAAAAACCCAACAAATAGGAAGCCAGAATCTCCAAGTCAGAAGGAGGAAAATTAGACAAGAAGCCAATACTCCAACTAGCAAGAAAAGACACAGCAAAAGCTCAACCAACAGAGAAAAAATAATCCAAAAGCAAAAACCTTAAAAAGGACAAGAGAGATTATTTCCAAGAAGCTTTGGAACGAGTAACCCTCGACAAGTGAGGAGGGGCATAAATCTAAACACTTTTTTTATTTTTCTTCTTGTAAACAGTTTTATAACCATGTCCTTTCTTCAAAAAATCTCCATTCAAACATGAAGCAATATTGTTATAAAAGGCATGGGGATCAACAAAAGCTATCAATTTCAAGGAAGAGCATTCTGAATCAACCACAACATTAGATGAAGAAAAATTAGAAATAGTATGCATTTCAAAATCATAAGTGAAAGAAGGAGTAGAAATAACTTTATTAAGAACACAATTATCAATATTTTCACCTTCCAACAAAATCTGAAGAGTCGCCTCCCTATCTTCATTCAAAAAAGAAGCAAGAGAAGCAGAATCTAAATTTTCAATGCAATCTTTATGTAAGGGACTAAAATAAGATTCAAATCCCTTCGAAACACATAGCATATTACCAAAATTTTAAACATAATTACCAGCCATAGAAAAACCATCATTTTGAACCGAAATGTAACTATTCACAATGAGAGAATTGTCACAGGTATATAAATCTTATTTTTTAAAAGAAGGATCACCAATATTAACAAGATTGTGAGGACCATAATTTAAAATATTAGAAATAAGAACATTCTTTTCACCACCATTCTCAATCAAAGAAAGCAAAGAAATAGTCTCTTTCCCATGATCTAAAGCAGACATAGTAGAAAGAGAAACAACATCCAACTGATTGGAAGAAATGGTGTTAGCATCAATAATATTCAAACTATCATCATGAAAGGACGTATGCACAACATCCAAATCATTAGAATCATTAACCATAGCCTCTAAAGTCTTCCCTTTTAGAGAATCATCAAAAGAAACACTTAGAGCATGATTATTAGTTAAACCTTTTTCAGAAACATCAAAATTACCATTCACATTAGACAAATCATTAATAGATAAAACTTTTTTAGAAGATTCAAAAATCTGGTTTTGCAAAATATCTAAATTTTGAAAACTGGGTTTTCTTTTATCCAACTTGAGAGAATCATCAATTTTTTCAACAATTGAATTCATATTGGTGATTTTCTTCCTAAGAGAGGGATGGGCAATAAAGCATTCAGAAGTTTCATGCCCATGAATCTTACAATGATTACAAAAAATGGGAAAGTTCTCAAAAATTACTTTCTAAAAATAATCGCATTTCTTTGTACCCAACCAAAATTTCTTTCGGATATTTTTTAGTAATATCAATCTCTACAAGAATTCTAGCAAAATACTGTTTAGAAGAAGTAGTTGTTGCTTGATCAACTTGCAAAGGCCACCAAAAATCAACCCAATAGCATAAAGAATCTGATGATTAAATAGATGAATTTGCAAGTTAGGTAAATAAATCCAAATGGAAACAATAGGAGACTCTTCATTAACATCAAACATAGGAGTCCACTTTAGAATACCGATTTGATAATTAAAATCATAAGAAGAATGTTTATTATTTAGTTTATTTATTTAGTTAAAGTCTAGGGTTTAGTTATTTAGTTATTTATTAGTTAGTTTATTATTAGTTTTATTATTATTAGTTTATTAATTTAGTTAGTAATTTTATTATTATTATTTATTATTATTATTTAGTTTAGTAAGTTAGTTTTTATGTTTTATTATTATTAGTTTAGTTTATTTGTTATTTATTTTAGGTTATTCGTTATTTATTATTAGTTTTATTTAGTTTATTATTAGTTTTAGTTTTTTATTAATTATTATTAGGGGTTTAGTTTATTATTTTTTAGTTTATTAGGTTTTGTTAGTTAGTTATTAGTTAGTTTTAGTTTTGTTTTATTATTAATTTCTTAGATTTTTTAGTTATTTTTAGTTATTATTATTAGTTTTATTTGTTTAGTTATTAGTTATTTTACTTTAGTTTAGTTTATTATTATTAGTTTTGTTAAAATAGGTTTTGGGGTTTAGGGTTTAGTTTATTTAGTTTTATTATTATTTGTTTTAGTTAGTTTAGTTATTAGTTATTTATTTAGTTAGTTTAGTTATTATTAGTTTATTATTATTAGTTAGTTATTATTCATTTTATTAGTTAGTTTTTATTTAGTTTATTATTATTTATTAGATTAGTTAGTTTAGTGTTCAGTTTAGTTTAATTTTAATTATTTATTATTTAGTTTATTATTATTATTATTAGTTTAGTATAATTAGTTTTTATGTTATTATGTTTTATTATTATTTAGTGTATTTTAGTTATTATTAGTTTTTAGTTTAGTTTATTCTTTTTATTATTAGTTATTAGTTTATTAGTTTTGTAATTTTTAGTAGTTAGTTTATTATGTTTGTTTATTATTATTAGGTTTAGTTTATTTATTTAGGTTTTATTTATTATTTAATTTATTATTAGTTTAAATTATTATTATTATAAATTTAGTTATTAGTTTTATTTGTATTAGTTTATTTTTAGTTTATTAGTTTAGCGTTAGTTGTTATTATTTATTTGATTTTAGTTTATTAGTTTTTTAGTTTTATTATTATTTATAGTTATTATTATTAAGTTAGTTTATTATTAGGTTTAGTTAGTTTATTAGTTTATTGGTTTAGTTTAGTTATTAATTTTAGTTATTAGTTAGTTATTATTGTTAGTTATTTCTTAGTTATTTAGTTAGTTTATTAGTTATTAATTTTATTTTACTTAGTTTAGTTATTGGGTTTAGTTTTATTATTAGTTAGTTATCTATTAGGTTAGTTATGTTTAGGGTTTAGGTTTATTAGTTTGTAATTATTATTGCTTAGTTATTTATTAGGGTTTAGTTCAGTTAATTTATTTATTTAGTTTTGTTTATTTGTTTAGGTTTAGTTTAGTTTTAATTAGTTTTATTAGTTTAGTTTATTTTGAGATAGTTTATTAGTGGGTTTCTTTTGTTTATGTTTAATTTTGTTATTAGTTGGTTTATTAGTTTAGTTAGTTTTTGTTATTATTAGTATATTAATTATTTAGTTATTATTTAGTTAGTTTAGTTTAGTTAATTTTATTACTTTTTATTTTAGTTTATTATTAGCTTATTAGTTTTAGTTTATTATTTATTATTTTTAGTTTATTATTTATTTGTTTTAGTTTTAGTTAGTTTAGTTTCCTATTTTATTAGTTTCTTATTAGGGTTTAGGGTTTAGGGTTTGGAGTTTAGGGGTTTAAGGTTTGGGGTTTAGGGTTTAGGGTTGTAGGTTTTGGGTTTAGGGTTAATTTTATGGTTTAGCATTTAGGGTTATGTTTTCTTTTATTTTTTTAGGGTTTATGGTTTGGGGATTAGAGTTTAGTGTTTCGGGTTTAGGTTTTAGGTTTATGGTTCAAGTTTTAATTTAGGGTTTAGGGTTTTTGGTTTTTTTTTAATAGAGAACTAATTCAAATTACACATTTCTTCATTTTCATTTCATCAACCAAGAAACACACCAAGTTCTCTAGGACACAAGCGATGACATAGATAAAAAATGAGCACACATAGAGCAGATAAAAAACCCTAGATAAATTGAATCATCTCTACTATAATGACACAAGTTCATAGCGCGTAGAGATCGATTGTTCTTTTCTAGTTCCCACCACTCGGCCTCTCGAGTAGCAGGATCCACCATCATATCCCCGATCTCTCCCTCCACCACCACCATAACTATAATCTCTGTCTTCCTCCTACCTCCATAACCACCACAACTTCGACCACCACCTCTATATCCACCAGCACCTCCAGATCCCCCACCACCACTAAGATAATCACCGCCTCTGCCTTCACCTCCACCTCTAGATCTAGACTAAGCCTGGTTGACGGTGGTGTTCCTACCATGAAGGCTTGCACATTCTTAGGGTTTAGATTTTTTTATTTTTTTTAACCTCACTCTTAGGTTCTGCCCATTTCTTAGGGTTTAGGTTTAGGTTTATGTTTATTAAGTTTTAGGGTTTAAGTTTATTTTTTTAATTTATTTAATTACTTTAGGCTTAGGTTTAGGGTTTAGAGTTTAGGGTTTGGGGTTTAGGGTTTAGGGTTTAGCATTTTGGGTTTATGGTTTTAAGCTTAAGGTTTAGGGTTTAGGGTTAGGGTTTAGGGTTTAGGGTTTGGGGTTTAGGGTTTAGAGTTAGGGATTAGGGTTTAGGGTTTAGGGTTTAGGGATTAGGGTTATAGGTTTAGTTTTGTAGGTATAGGTGTTAGGGTTAGTTTTTTTATTTAGGGTTTAGCGTTTAGTGTTTAGGATATAGGGTTTAGGGTTTATCTTTAAATTAAGTAAATTGGTAGGTTTAGGATTACTTAGTTTATTTATTTTATTTACTTACTTTTATTTAGGTTTATTTTTTTATTTTTTTCATTAGTTTATTTATTTTAGGTTTATTAATTTTATTTTAGGTTTTTCTATTTTATTTTATTTTCTAAGTTGAGGTTTATGTTTAGGTTTATTTTTTAGTTGAATTTTTTTTATAGGTTTAGTTATTATTTTTTTATTTTTAGGTTTAAGCTCAGGTTTTTATTTAATTTTTTTAGGATTAAGTTTTATGTTTTCATTTTAGTTTACTTTTTGGTTTTATTTTTTTAGTTTAGCTTTAGGTTTATTTCTAATTGAGTTTTAATTTTATATTAGTTTTTAGGTTTAGGTTTTATTTTTTATATTTAGGTTTAGGTTATGGTTATTATTTTTATTTTTTAGTTTTAGGTTTTAGTTTTTCATTTTAGGTTTATTTTTAGGTTTTATTTAGGGTTTAGGTTAAAGTTTATTTTTAATTTTATTTATTTTATTTAGTTTAGGTTTATGTTTAGGTTTAGTTTATCTTAGGTTTAGGTTTTGGTGTTATTTATTTTAGTTTATTTTAGGTTTATTTTATTTTATTTATTTTATTTTTATTTTAGGTTTAATTTATTTTAGTTTAGGGTTTAGGTTTTATTTTTTATTTATTTCTAATTTTATTTTTTTGGTTTTGGTTTTTCTTTATTTTTTATTTTATTTTATAGTTAGTTTTTATTTTATTTATATTTTTTAATTCTTGGGTATATTTTATATTTTGGTTTAGTTTATGTTTTTATTTATTTTATTTTAGTTTATTTTTATTTTTATTTTTATTTTATTTTTTTAATTTAGGTTTAGGTTTTAGTTTAGGTTTTTATTTTATTTTTATTCTTTATTTTATTTAGCTTTATATTTTTTTTATTTAGTTTAGGTTTAGGTTTTTAGGTTTTTAGGGAAAGTGCTTAGAGTTTGGGGTTTATGGTTTTAAGGTTTAGGGTTTAGGGTTAGCTTAGGGTTTAGGATTAGTTTAGGGTTTAGGGTTTAGGGTTTATTATTATTTTTTTAGGGTTTTAGGGTTTTAGCTTTAGGTTTAGGTTTAGGTTAGTTGTTTAGGGTTTAGGTTTAAGGTTTAGGTTTAGATTTAGGGTTTAGGTGGTTTATTTTGGGTTTAGGTTTAGGTTTAGGTTAGTTTAGGGTTTAGTTTAGGTTTATAGTTTAGGGTTTAGGTGTTTAAAATTTAGGGTTTAGGTTTTTTATTTTATTTAGGTTTATTTTATTTTATTTTAGTTCATTTATTTTAGGTTTATTTATTTTAATTTAGGTTTTATTTTAGTTTCTTTTAAGGTTTAGGTTTTGTTTATGTTTATTTTATTTTAGTTTTACTTTTATTTTATTTGTTAGGTTTAGGTTTATTTTTATTTTAGGTTTAGGTTTAGGTTTATGTTTTTATTAGGTTTATTTTAGGTTTTATTTTTAGTTTAGGTTTAGGTTTATTTTTAGTTTACTTTATTTTTTTTTGTTTAGGGTTTAGGTTTAGTTTATTTTAGGTTTAGGTTTATGTTTAGGTTTAGGTTAAGGTTTTATTTATTTTAGTTTTGGTTTAGGTTTATTGGTTTAGCTTTTTTTAATTTAAGCTTTAGGTTTTATTTTTTTGTTTATTTTTAGGTTTATTTTTTAAGTTTAGGTTTTTATTTAGTTTTTATTTTATTTTATTTAGGTTTATTTTATTTTATTTAGTTTAGTTCAGGTTTTTATTTATTTTATTCTAGTTTAGTTTTTATTTTATTTTATTTTATTTTCTTTTTAGGTTTAAGTTCACGTTTAGGTTTAGGTTTAGATTTTAGTTTAGCTTTTTATCTTATTGTATTTTTTTTATTTTATTTAGGTTTAGGTTTTTTTAAATTTTTATTTATTTTTAGGTTTTATTTACTTTGGGTTTAGGCTTTTAGGTGTTTAGAGTTTAAGGTTTAGGTTTTAGGGTTTATGATTTAGGGTTTAGGGTTTATGTGTTAATATTTATGGTTTAGGGTTAGGTTTTAGGGTTTAGGGATTAAGGTTTTAGGGTTTAGGGTTTAAGGTTTAAGGTTTAGGGTTTTTAGGGTTTAGTGTTTAGGGTTTAGTGTTTAGGGTTTAAGTTTTAGGTTTAGGGTTCAGGTTTTAATGTAGGGTTTAGGGTTTTTGGTATTTTTTTAATAGAGAACAAAATCAGATTCAATATTTATTCTTTTCGAATTCATCAACCAAGTAACACACTAAGATTTCTAAGACATAACCAACAACATAATTCAAAAAATGAGCACGCATTGAACAAATCCAAAACTTTAGATAACTAGAATCGTCTCTACTGTAAAGACACTATTCCATAAGCAATAGATCTAATTACTCGTTCTTTAGTTTCTCCAGTTCCCATCAGAACCACCCCAGCCTCTCAAGTAGCGAGATCCTCCATCATATCCCCAATCTCTCCCCCCGCTAGCATGAGGGTTGTAACATCCGTCATTTCTCCCACCACCAGAACAACCACTGCTCCGACAACCACCTCCATATCCACCAGCACATCCAAATCCCCCACCACCACTACAATAATTGTCGCCTCTATCTTTGCCACCACCACTAGATCTAGACTGATCCTGGTTGATGGTGATGTTCCTATCGTCAAGGTTATGCCCAATCTTAGGGTTTTTCTTTAGGTTTAGGTTTATTAGGTTGTAGGGTTTAGGTTAATTTTATCATTTATTTACTTGCTTTAGGTTTAGCTTTTGGGTTTAGGGTTTAGGGTTTAAGGTTAGGGTTTAGGGTTTAAGGTTTAGAGTTTAGGGTTTAGGGTTTAGGATTTTAGTAATTATGCATTTAGGGTTTATGGGTTTTCAGGGTTTAGGGTTGAGGGTTTCGGGTTTTGGGTTGTAGGTTTACTGTTTAGGGTTTAGGGTTTAGGATTTAGGGTTTAAGGTTTTTTTATTAAATTAAGTAAATCGGTAGGTTTAGGCTTATCCAGTATATTAAGTTTATTTTTAACTTTTTTAGTTTACTTTATTTTTTTATTTTTATTTAGGTTTATTTTTTATTTTTATTTAGTTTAGTTTATTTAGTTTAGGTTTATTTATTTAAGTTTAGGTTTTTAATTTTAATTTATTTTTTAGGTTTAAGTTTAGGTTTAAGTTAATTTTTTAGTTGAATTTTATTTTTATTATATTTTTTAAGTTTATGTTTTAAGTTTTTATTTTATGTATATTTTAAGGCATTATTTTTTATTTTATGTTTAGGATTATTTTTAGTTTATTTTATTTTATTTAATCTAGGTTTAGGTTTAGGTTTAATTTTTTTTAGGCTTAGGCTTAGCTTTTATTTATTTTAGTTTAGTTTATTTTAATTTAGGTTTATGTTTATTTTATTTTTACTTTTGGTTTAGGTTTTTTTTAGTTTTAGGTTTAAGTTTTATTTTTTATTTATTTTTAGGTTTATGTTCTAGGTTTAGGTTTTCATTATATTTTATTTTAGGTTTATTATATTTCTAGATTATGATTATTATTTATTTTATTTAGATTTTCTATTCTTAAGTTTATTTAATTTTTTTAGTTTAGTTTAGATTTTTATTTATTATATTTTACTTTATTTTTACTTTTCTATTTTTTTTATTTTTAGGTTTAGGTCTAAGCTTTAGTTTAGGTTTTTTTATTTTATTATTATATTTAGGTTTAGGTATTTTATTTATTATATTTTTAGGTTTTATTTAGTTTAGGTTTAGGTTTTTAAGTTTTTAGGGTTTAGGGTTTAGGGTTTAGAGTTTAGGGTTTCAGATTTAAGGTTAGGGTTCAGGGTTTATTGTTTAAGGTTTAGTGTTTAGGCTTTAGAGTTTTGGGTTTTTAGGGTTTATGGTTTATGGGTTAGGGTTAGCTTAGGGTTTAGGTTTAAGGTTTAGGGATTTTAAGGTTTAGGATTTTTAGGGTTTAGGTTTAGTTAGGGTTTAGGGTTAGGTTTGATTTAGCTTTAGGGTTTAGGGTTTATGGTTTAAGTTTATAGGGTTTAGAGTTTAGGGTTTAAAGTTTTAGAGTTTAGTTTAGGGTTTAATTCTAGGTTTAGGGTTTAGTATTTAGTAGAGGGTTTTTAGGTTTAGGGTTTAGTTTAGGGTTTTGATTATTTTGAAAAAAAGTAGGTTTAGGTCTATTTAGTTTATTTTTTTATTTATATTTAGGTTTATTTTTTATTTTTATTTACTTTAGTTTATTTATTTTAGTTTAGGTTTTTATTTTTGTTTATTTTTTAGGTTTACGTTTTGGTTAATGTTTAATTTTTAATTTAGTTTTGTATTTATTTTTTTTAGGTTTAAGTTTTATTTTTTATTTTTAGGTTTAGGCTTAGGTTTTATGTTTTTATTCTAGGTTTATTTTTAGGTTTTATTTTTTATTTTAAGTTTAGGTTATGTTTAGTTTATTTTATTTTATTTAGTTTAGGGCTTAGGTTTAGTTTATTTTAGGTTTAGGTTTAGGTTTTATTTATTTTAGTTTAGGTTTAGGTTTATTTTATTTTGTTTATTTGAGGTTTAGGTTTTTTTTTTAGTTTAGGGTTTAGGTTTTATTTTTAATTTTATTTTCTAGGTTTAGTTTTTTATTTAGTTTTTATTTTATTTTATTTTAGGTCTATTTTATTTTTATTTAACATTTTGTTTTTATTTTATTTAGGTTTATTTTATTTTCAAGTTTAGTTTAGGTTTTTATTTATTTATTTTTAGTTTAGCTTTTATTTATTTTTTATTATTTTATTATTAGGTTTAGGTTTAGGTTTAGATTTTAGTTACATTTTTTTTATTGTATATTTTTATTTTATTTAGGTAAAGGTTTTTTATTTTTTTATTTTTAGGTTTTATTTAGTTTGGGTTTAGGCTTTTAGGTTTTTAGTGTTTAGGGTTTAGGGTTTAGGGTTTAGGGTTTATGGTTTAGGGTTTAGGGTTTAGGTTTAGTTTATGCTTTAGGGTTTGTGGTTCGGGGTTTGGGATTTAGGGATTAGGGTTTAGCATTTAGGGTTTAGGGTTTATGTTTAAGGTGTGAGGGTTTAGGTTTTAGGGTTTAAGGTTTATGAATTTTAGGGTTTAGGGTTTAGTGTTTAGGGTTTAGCTTTTAGGTTTAGGGCTCAAGTTTTAGTTTAGGTTTGAAGGTTTTTGGTTTTTTTTAACAGAGAACAAATTCAAATTCAATATTTCTTCTTTTTAAATTCATCAAACAAGTAACACTCCATGTTTTCTAAGACACAAGCAATAACATAGTTAAAAAATGAGCACGCATAGAGCAAATGCAAAACTCTAGATAACTAAAACCATCTATACTGTAAAGACATAGTGCCATAAGCAGCATATTGGATTTGACATTCTTCAGTTCCTCCAGTTCCCATCAGAACCACCCTAGCTTCTCGAGTAGCAGAATCCTCTATCATATACTCGATTTACACACCTGATGGTAACCTCTGTTCTCTCAATCATAACCACTTCTTTTCGACCACCACCTCCATATTCACATCTAGATCCCCACAACCACTGTGATGGCCACCTCTTTGTCTCACCGGATCGAGGCGATCTGTTGGCATGATCATATCTATCAGGTTACGCCCATTCTTAGGGTTTTAGCTTAGGTTTAGGTTCATTAGGTTTTAGGGTTTTGGATTATTTTATAATTTATTTAGTTACTTTAGGTTTAGGTTTAGGGTTTAAGGTTTAGGGTTTAGAGTTTAGGGTTTTTTAGGGCTTAGGGTTTAGGGTCTAGGGTTGTAGATTTAGAGTTTAGGGTTTATGATTTAAGGATTAAGGTTTTTTTTTTTAAAAAAAAAAATTAAGTAAACCGGTAGGTTTAGGTTTATCTAGAATATTAAATTTATTTTTTTAGTTTACTTTAGTTTTTTGTTTTATTTAGGTTTATTTTCTATTTTTATTTAGTTTAGTTTAGGTTTTTTATTTTTGTTTATTTTGTAGATTTAAGTTAATTTTTTAATTGAGTTTTATTTTTATTTTATTTTTTAAGTTCTGGTTCTATTTTTTCTTTTTTAGGTTTAGCTTTTGATTTTTATTTTATTTTTGTAAGTTTTTATTTTATGTTTATTTTTAGCCTTTATTTTTTAGTTTAGGTTTAGGTCTAATTTTAGTTTATTTTATTTTATTTAGTCTAGGTTTTACTTTAGGTTTAGGTTTTATTTATTTTAGTTTAGTTTATTTTAGTTTAGGTTTAGGTTTATTTAATTTTGTTTATTTTATTTTTATTTTAGGTTTAGTTTTTATTTTTAATTTGAGATCTAAGTTTTATTTTTTATTTATTTTGAGGTTTATTTTTGAGCTTTAGGTTTTTATTATATTTTATTTTAGGTTTGTTATATTTTTATTTTATGTTTATTATTTATTGTATTTTGGTTTTTTATTCTTAGGTTTATTTTATTTTTTAGTTTAGTTTAGGTTTTTATTTACTATATTTTACTTTATTTTTACTTTTTATTTTATTTTATTTTTAGGTTTAGGTGTAGGTTTTAGTTTAAGTTTTTATTTTATTTTATTAATATATTTAGGTTTATGTTTTTTATTTTTTTTATTTTTTTATTTAGTTTAGGTTTAGGTTTTTAGGTTTTTAGGGTTTAGGGTTTAGGGTTTAAGTCTTAGGGTTTAGGGTTTTAAGGTTTAGAGTTTTAAAGTTTAGGGTTTAGGGTTTAGGGCTTTTAGGGTTTAGGGTTTATGGTTAGCTTAGGGTTTAGGGTTAGTTTAGGGATTAGGGTTTAAGGTTTAGGGTTTAGGGTCTTTTAGGATTTAGGGTTTAGAGTTCAGGGTTTAGGGTAAGAGGTTTAGGGTTGTAGTTTTATAGTTTAGGGTTTAGGGTTAGTTTTAGGGTTTTGGATTTAGAGTTTAGGGTTTTGGGTTTAGTGTTTTGGGTGTTTTTTAATTAAGTAAATTAATAGGTTTATTATTATTTAGTTTATTTTTATTTAATATCATTTATTTTATTGTATTTTTTTATTTAGGTTTATTTTTAGTTTTATTTAATTTTAGGTTTTTTATTTTAGTTTATTTTTTAGGTTTATGTGTAGGTTTGTGCTTATTTTAAGTTTAGTTTATTTTTTATTTTTTATTTTTTAGGGTTAGTTTTATTTTTTTATTTTATGTTTATGTTTAGGTTTTATGTTATTTTATTAGGTTTAGGTTTTAGGTTTTATTTTAGGTTTTTATGATTTTTAGTTTAGGTTTAGGTTTATTTTAGTTTATTTTATTTTATTTAGTTTAGGGTTTAGTTTATCTTAGGTTTAAGTTTAGGTTTTATTTATTTTAGTTTAGGTTTAGGTTTAGGTTTATTTTATTTTGTTTATTTTAGGTTTAGGTTTATTATTTATTTATTTTTAGGCCTTATTTTTAGATTTATTTTTTATTTTTAGGGTTTTTTTCTAGTTTTTATTTTATTTTATTTTAGGTTTTTTATTTTTATTTTATGTTTAGGTTTTATTTTAGGGTTTGGGGTTTTTTTAATTTAGGGTTTAGGGTTTAGAATTTATGGTTTAAGGTTTAGGGTTTAAGTTAATTTAGGGTTTAGGGTTTAATGTTTATGTTAATTTAGGCTTTAGGGTTTAGGTTAGTTTAAAGTTTAGGGATTAGGATTTAGGGTTTAGGGTTTTAGGGTTTTTAAGGTTTTTAGGGTTTAGGTCTTAATTTAGGATTTTGGATTTAGGGTTTAAGGTTTTTTTTAATAGAGAAGAAATTGATATTCAACATTTCTTATTTTCAATTTAATCAACCAAGTAGCAGACCATGTTTTTTAAAATACAAGCGACGACATACCTAAAAAATGAGCACACATAAAGCAGTTCGAAAACCTCAGATAACTAGAACCATCTCTTATGTAAAGACACAGTTCCATAAGTAGCATAGGATCCATTTGTTCTTGGTTTCTAGTCCTCAGACCACCCTCTCTCGTAGTGATCCTCCATTATATCCCTATTCATCCCTCCACCCTGGCAACCTCTGCTCTTCAGCCTCCATAACCACCATATTCATATCCACTAGCACCTCCAGATCCTCCACCTCCAGGTCCTGCCTCCAAAAGCACAACCTCCATCTCCACAATCATATCCACCAACACTTCTAGTAGGGTTAGGGTTTAGGGTTTAGGGTTAGGTTTAGGTTTAGGTTTGGGGTTTAGGTTTTTTTAAGTTTTATGTTTAGGTTAGGGTTTTTAGTGTTTAGGGTTTAGGGTTTAGGGATAGCTTAGGCTTTAGGGTTAATTTAGGGTTTAAGATTTATGGTTTAGGGTTTTAGGATTTAGGATTTAGTGTTTAGAGTTTAGGGTTTAGGGTTTAGGGTTTAGGGTTTAGGGTTTGGGTTTAGGGTTTAGGGTTTAGGGTTTAGAGTTTTATGGTTTGGGGTTGTTTATGGTTTAGGGTTTAGGGTTTAAAGTTTAAGGTTTAGGGTTTACGATTTAGGGTTTTGGATTTAGGATTTAGAATTTTTAGGGTTTACAGTTAGGGTTTAGGGTTTATAGTATTAATTTATTTATTTATAATTTTTATAAGTTAAGTAAATTAATAGGTTTAGGTTTATTTAGTGTATTTTGTATTTAGTTTATTTTATTTTATTTTTTATTTTTATTTAGGTTCATTTTTGTTTTTATTTAGTTTAGTTTATTATTTTAAGTTTACTTATTTTAGTTTAAGTATTTTTTGTTTTAGTTTATTTTGAAGGTTTAGGTTTAAGTTTAGGTTTATTTTTTAGTTTAGTTTTATTTTTATTTTATTTTTTAAGTTTAGGTTTTATTTTTTATATTTTGGTTTAGGTTTAGGTTTTTATTTTTATTTTTAGGTTTAGGTTTTAGGTTTTAGGTAAATAAACTCTTTAAGCTAGAGCAAGAATCTACAAGAATGAATTTATTCAAAATCCTCAAAGCTAAATCATACTAAGAAATGGGAATGATAATGTTCCAAAGTTTAATGAAAACATTAGAGGTGTTTTATTTATTTATAATAAAATTTCAAACCTCTTTAAGAACGAAATCACCATTGTAAGAGAGCTTGAAAAGAATTTGATCAGGTTTATTAGAAAAGATAGCAATGTTGCAAAACCTATCAAAAATAGAAATAGAATGTAGTTCTCAAGTTTTTTTCATTCCAATTGTTATTAAGCCAAAATAGTTAACATTGATAGTAGCAGTAGAGTGTGTAGATAAAAGGGAGTCAATAGAGGCATTGCCAATCCAATTGTCTTACAAAAAGGAAGAAGAACCCGAATGAATACCCTAAGATATTCAGGATTCAACAACCCATTTAATGGAGCAAAGCCTTTTCCAAACCATAGAGTCACCAACTTTATAAGCACAGATAAGAGGATGTTTACCTTTGCAATATTTTTCCATCATAAAATTAACCCAAAGGCTATCATTCTTTCTAAAATTCCACCATAGCATGTGAGAGAAGGTAGTCATAGCTTCATGAATAGGTTTGCAACTAAGACCACCTTCACCTAAAGGACCATAGTATTTATGCATGGATGTCTAATTCATTCTTTTAATAGAATTATTGGATCCCCAAAAAGATTTATTAAGCAAGCGATCAATTTTGATAAGAGTAGAATTAGTGGGAATAATAGTTTGAATCAAATAAAGAGTCATTGAATTGAGAGTGCTTGTAGAATAGTGAGCCTGCCACCAAAGGAAAGTAATTGGAATTCCCAAACAAAATTTTTATTTAAACATTTTTGAATTAACTCATCAAAAAGATGGGATTGTTTTGGACCTTTAAATAGAGGAGAACCCAAGTACTTAAGAGGTTAATGTTGATGTTTAAAATTAGTGATTTGCCAAATTTGATTGATTTTATTATTAGAGATACTTGAAGAAAAAATAAAATAGCTTTTGTTATCATTGATAGAAAGACCACTTTCTCCACAAAATTTATTTAATAGAATCTTGAGGTTCTTGATATGTTGAATAGAATCATTGCAAAAAATAATGAAATAATCTACAAAGCTTAAGTGGGAAACACGAAGACCACCAAGAGTTATGTAGTACATACTAGGATTGTTTAAAAATAACTCATTGATGCTCCTAGATAAGTACTCATTAGCAATAATAAATAAAGTAGGGGATAAAGGATCCCCTTGTCTAAAACCATGAGAAGAAGGAAAGAAGCCCAAAGCTACCCCATTAAGAAAAATAGAGAACTAGGCATTATTAATACAATTTTTAATAAGAAAAGTAAATTTGTCAAAAACCAAAATAAATTTAGAATATGGAAAAGGAAATCCTAAGAGATATTATCAAAAGCTTTGGTAATATCTAATTTGAAAAGAATGTTGCCTTCTCTAGTCATAGCATCTAAATCATGAATTAACACCTAAGCAAGTAAAATATTATCAAAAATAGATCTACCTCTAACAAAAATAGTTTCATTGAGAGAGATAATATTATGAAGTAAAGGACTAAGCGTGTTGGCAAGAATTTTGGAAATCAGCTTATTGAAGAAGGTGCAAAGACTAATAGGTCTAAAATCACTCCAATAGTCCGGATTATCTTTCTTAGGTATGAGAACAATATATGTGCTAAAAAATATCTAGGAAAAGGATTACCATTAAAAATATCAACCATAGCCTCAATCAAATTTTTTTAATAATAAACCAACATTTTTGAAAAAATTGAGTAGTGAAAACCTCCAGACCAACAATAGAATCTATGTTCATGCTATTAAGAACATTAAAAATTTCATCTTCATTAGGCACAATTGTAAGCAAATCATTGTCATCATTAGTAATAATAGAAGGAATCAAGTGCGATTTAGAAAGAGCTTCATAAGAGCAACTCTTGTTAAGCATATTTCTAAAGTAATTAATAACCAAATCCTTAATATCATTATTCTCCATAATCCATTCTTCATTGGCATCTTTAATTTTTATGAATATTATTTAAAGCTCTCTTTTTATTAACTAAAGCATAGAAATACCTAGTATTCCTATAACCATCCATAATATGTTTACTAGTAGCTTTTTGATGCAATAAGTCTCTTTTATATTTTGAAAATTAACAAGTTTATCTTTCACCTTAGTCGAGTCCTTAATCTTAGAAGGATTAGACATAATAGAGACCTAAATATCACAAACCATTTTTTCCATATCTTTGGTATTAGAAAAAAGGTTATTAAAACAATGCTTGTTCCACCAACCTAGATTTTGCTTAAGTCTTTTAAGCTTAAACCAAAGTCTATTCATCTCCATAATCAATTTATCAAGATGTAAAGGATCTTTCTAATTATTAGCCAAAACATTAAAAAAAATCAATATGTTGAATCCACATGTTCTGAACTATAAAAGGAGAGAACTTTTTTAATCTATTAGAATTATCTTTAATAGAAACCAAAAGAGGAGCATGATCAGACAAGGTTCTGCTTAAATGATGGACAAAAGTAATATTCCATTGAGTAATCCAATGAGTATTAAAAAGAATTCGATCCAACCTTTGTCAAAGTCTAGAGTTTTGCCAAGTATAATTAGAACCTTTAAAACCAATATCAATCAACTTACAATCAAGGATCATATTAAAAAATTTCTTCCATGTAATGAATATTAGGAGAGCAACCACCACTTCATTTAGAAGTGAATAAAATAGTGTGGAAATCCTCACCTACAAACCAAGGTTTATTGATAGAGGTAGCAAAATTCCTCAAATTATCCCAAAGAAGATTTCTACCAGATCTAAGTCCAAAACACAATAATCACCATAAGATATTTGAGCATTGACAACTTGTTGAAAATAATCAAGAATATAAACCTCTACAAAGTTATTCCAAAAACACCAAATCTTATTACTGACATTAGAGAAAAAAAATTATTGAAATCAATCATTCTAGCAACATGGTTAATTTTGTTAGCATGAATAAGTGGCTCCAGAAAAAATAAGCAAAGAAATATTATGTATACAACAAAAATTTCTATTTATTCTGAGTAGAGAATCGATTCCTCTAACATTCCAAACAATAAAATTAAATATAAGGAAATAAAAAGGGGTTAAGAAAAGGTTAATTAAGAGAGGAGAGGGAGGTCGTAGCTGATCTAGTGTTTCTTGGCAATTTGGGAGGGAAATTTTTAACATTTTTTCTCTTTTTAGGTTGATAAGTTTGGAACCCATTTTTTCCCATATAATCATCATCCAAGAAATATTTAGCAACATTAGTCACAGATTGATGAGAAATCTCCTGATTAGAAATGAGTTCTCCTTCTTCTGAGACATTAGAATTTATTAAAGCCAAATGAGCATCAGGCATAGCAAGAGAGGGAGCAAAAACATGTTTATTAAAAGGCAAGGGTGAACACCATGCCCTTCCTCTTCATGACCCAAATTAATAGACAAAGCAAAATCTTTAGGAGAATTTAAATCATCTTAAATATGGAAAATAAAATTAATTTTTTCAACCTGATTATCATGAGGTATTAAAGCCATATTCTCCATTGAATTTGCGTGACACATAACATTAATATCATCATTTATATTCTCAATCAAAGCTTCATTTTCATTAGTCAAAGTCATCAAGGATGCAGGGACTGAGTCAAAGGAAACAGAATCATCATCCAAAAGTATAGAAAAACAATTATTGTTCACATTAGAAGCCTTTAATTGCACAAAAGAACTAAGAAGTAAAATAACCTTATTAGGAACATTCAAAATTTTCTTTTTTTCTAAAGTAGCTTTTTGATATTTAACAATGATCGACCTAGGGTTAGGAATACAAGTTTCCTTAATATGGATTTTCTTTTTTAGGTGAGGATGAATAATGAAACATTTTGAATTATCATGCCCATGGATTTTACAGTGAGAACAAAAATAGGGAAATTTTCAAATTCAATTCTTTGCATATAACCATAATTTTTAGATCCCAAACACATTTCTTTAGGGTGTTTCTTGGTAATGTTCAATTCAACAAGGATTATAGCCATTGAAAGATGAGATTTTGTAATCATTGCCTAATCAATTTGCAACAGCAGACCAAATAAAGCATCCATAGTACAAAGGAATTGATGGTTAATGAAATGAATTTGCTTATTGGGAAGAGAAATCCAAACTAGGGTTTAGGTTTAGGTTTAGGTTTAAGTTTAGGTTTATGGTTTAGGTTTAGGTTTAGGGTTTAGCTTTAAGGTTTAGGGTTTAGGGTTTGGTATAGGTTTAGGCTTAGGGTTTATGTTTAGGTTTAGGTTTAGGTTTAGGTTTAGGTTTAGGTTTAGATTTAGGGTTTAGAGTTTAGGGTTTAGGTTTAGGTTTAGGGCTTAGGTTTAGGTTTAGGTTTAGGTTTAGGTTTAAGGTTTAGGGTTTAGTATTTTAGGGTTTAGGGTTTAGGGTTAAGGGTTTAGGGTTGCGGGGTTTGGGTTTATGGTTTAGGGTTTAAAGTTTATGGTTTAAGGTTTAGGGTTTATGGTTTAGGGTTTATAATTTAGAGTTTAAAGTTTAGGGTTTAGGGTTTATGGTTTATGGTTTAGCATATTAGGGTTTAGGGTTTAAGGTTTAGGGTTTAGGGTTTATAGTTTAGGGATTTAGGGTTTAAGGTTTAGGGTTTAGGGTTTAGGGTTTAGTGTTTAGGGTTTATGGTTTTTAGGGTTTAAGGTTTAGGGTTTAGGTTTTAAGTTTAGGACTTAGATTTTGGTTTAGGGTTTAGGGTTTAAGATTTTTTTTATTCAATAAAGAACAAGTTCATATTTAACATTTCTTCTTTTTAATTTCACCAACTAGGTATTCAAGTTTTTAAGACATAGCGATGACATTTTAAAATGATCACGCATAGAGCAAATCAAAACTAGATAAAATAAAGACAGTTAGAGAATTTGATCGATCATTCTTTAGTTTCTCTAGCTTCCATCAAAACCACCACCACCTCTTGAGCAGCTGGATCAACCATCATATCCCTAATCTATCCTTCCGTAAGCACCATGGCTGTAACCTCTGTCCCTCCTCCAACCTTTATAACCACCACTGCTCTGACCACCAACTCCATATCCATCAACACCTCTAGATCCCCCACCACCATAGCGATAATCGCTGCCTCTGCCATTACCTCCACCACCAGATCTAGATTGAGCCTAGTTGCCATTGATTTTCCTGCAGTAAAGGTTCTGCCCATTATTAGGGTTTAGGTTTAGGTTAATGTTTTCATTTATTAGGTTTTAGGGTTTATGTTTATTTTTTATTTATTTAGTTTATTTAGGTTTAGGTTTAGCATTTAGGGTTTAGGGTTTAGTGTTTATGATTTAGGGTTAGGGTTTAAGGATTAGGGTTTAGGGCTTAGGGTTTTCTGGTTTAGGGTTTAGGGTTTAGGGTTTTTGAGTTTATGGTTTAGGGTTAGGGTTTAGGGATTAGGGGTTAGGGTTTAGGGTTTAGGTTATTCTTTAGGTTTAGGTTTTAAGGTTTAGGTTAGTTAGGGTTATGGGTTAATTTAGGATTTAAGGTTTAGGTTTAGTGTTTATAGTTTAGTTTAGGGTTTAGTTTAGGTTTAGGGTTTAGGGTTTAGGTTTAGAGTTTAGTTTAGGTTTAGCTTAGGGTTTAGTTGTAGTTTAGCTTCGTTTATTTGGTTTATTTATTATTTATTTTTTAAATTAAGTAAATTGGTACGTTTAGGTTTATTTAGTTTATTCTATTTTTTATTTTTATTTAGGTTCTATTATATTTATATTTAGTTTATTTTATTTATTTTAGGTTTATTTATTTTATTTTAGTTTTTTATTTTATTTTTTAGGTTTAGGTATTATTTTTTATTTTTATGTTTAGGTTTAGGTTTTTATTTTATTTTTTTAAGTTGAGGTTTTAGTTTTATATTTATGGTTTATTTTTAGGTTTTATTTTTTTAATTTAGGTTTAGGTTTAGGTTTAGTTTATTTTAGGTTTTATTTATTATAGTTTAGTTTATTTTAGTTTAGGTTTAGGTTTGCTTTATTTTTATTTTAAGTATACATATATTTTTTTTAGTTTAGGGTTTAGGTCTTATTTTTTATTAATTTTTAGGTTTATTTTTTACGTTTAGGTTTTTATTTAGTTTCTATTTTATTTTATTTTAGGTTTATTTTATTTTTATTTCGGTATAGTTTTTATTTTATTTAGGATTTTTCTTTTTTAGTTTAGTTTAGGTTTTTATTTATTTATTTTAGCTTTATTTTTATTTTTTTATTTTATATTCTTTTTAGGTTTAGGTTTAGGTTTTAATTTAGGTTTTTATTTTATTTAATTTTATTTATTTTATTTTGGTTTTATTTTTTTATTTTAAAAAATTGGTTTTATTTAGTTTAGGTTTGGGTTTTTAGCTTTTTAGGGTTTAGGGTTTTGGGTCAGTTTAGGGTTTAGGATTTAGGGTTTTACATTTTAGGGTTTAGGGTTTAGGGATTAGGGTTTAGGTTTTAGGTTAAGGTTCTAGTTTTACTTTAGGGTTTACGATTTTTGGTTTTATTTTTATTTTATTTTAAAAGAGAACAAATTCATATTCAAAAATTCTTCTTTTTGTTTTCATCAACCAAGTAACACACTAAGTTTTCTAACACATAAGCACAACATAGAAAAAATATGAACCTAGTTTATGGTGATGTTCCTATCGTCAAGGTTCTGCCCATTCTTAGTGTTTAGTGTTAGGTTTAGGTTTGGGTTTGTTAGGTTTTAGGGTTTCAGTTTCTTTATTAATTTATTTAGCTACTTTAGGTTTAGGTTTAGGGTTTGGGGTTTAAGGTTATGGTTTAGGATTTTTTAATTTAAAAATTAAGTAAACCAATAGGTTTAGGTTTCTTTAGTTTATTTTTGTTTATTTTATTTTATATTTTATTTAGTTTTAGTTTTATTTTTATTTAGTTTTGTTTATTTATATTAGGTTTTGTTATTTTAGTTTAAGTTTTTTTTATAGTTTTTTTTAGGTTTAAGTTTAGGCTTAGGTTTATGGTTTAGTTTAGTTTTATTTTTATTTTATTTTTTAGGTTTATGTCGAGGTTTATGTTTTTATTTTATTTTTTTAGGTTTAGGTTTTATGTTGTTATTTTAGGTTTTTTTAGGTTTTAATTTGTAGTTTAGGCTTATGTTTATTTTTAGATTATTTAATTTTATTTAGTTAGGGTTTAGGTTTAGGTTTAGTTTATTTTAGGTTTAGCTTTAGGTTTTATTTATTTTAGTTTAGTTTATTTTAGTTTAGGTTTAAGTTTATTTATTTTTATTATTTTAAGTTTAGGTGTTATTTTTTATTTATTTTTATGTTTATTTTTTAGGTTTAGTTTTTTATTTATTTATTATTTTATTTTATTTTATTATTTTATATTTATTTTAAGTTTAGTTTTTATTTTATTTAAGTTTATTATTTTTAGTTTTTTTTTTAGTTTAGGTTTTTATTTATTTTATTTTATTTTATTTTTTTGTTATCAATTTTATTTTATTTTTTAGTTTAGCTTTAGCTTTAGGTTTAGGTTTTTGTTTTAGTTTAGATTTTTATTTTATTTTATTTTATTTTATTATTTAGGTTTAGGTTTTAGGGTTTAGGGTTTATGGATTATGGTTTAGGGTTTATGGATTATGGTTTAGGGTTTTAGGATTTAGCATTTAGGGTTTTGAGTTTAGTGTTAAGGCTTTAGGGTTTCTAGGGTTTAGAGTTTAAGGTTTAAGTTTTAGGTTTAGGGTTTAGTTTTAATTTAGGGTTTAGGGTTTAAGGTTTAAGGTTTAGAGTTTAAGATTTTTTTTTAACCAGAGTTTAGCATTTAGGATTTAGTGTTTTTACGATTTAGGTTTTAGGGTTTAGGGTTTAGGGTTTATGGTTTAGGGTTTAGGGTTTTAGGGTTTAGAATTTAGGGTTTAGGGATTAGGATTCAGGTTTAGGTTTTAGGTTTTAGCTTAAGGTTTTTGGTTATTTTTTTTAGAACAATTATTAATTTATTTCTTCTTTTATTCATCAACCAAGTAACACACCAAGTTTTCTAAGAGACAAGCAATGACATAGATAAAAAATGAGCATGCATAGAGCAAATCAAAAACCCTAGATAACTAGAACCGTCTCAACTGTAAAGCCATAGTTTCGTAAGTAGTAGATCGGATCAGCTGTTTTTCAGTTTCTCCAGTTCCCATCAAAACCACCCCGGCCTCTTGAGTAGCGGCATCCACGTTCATATCCTCGATCTCTCCCTCCGCCATCACCATGATTATAACCTTCTTTGCTCCTCTCGCTTTCATAACCACCACTGCTCCGACCACCACTTCCATATCCACCAGCACCTCCAAATCCCCCACCACCACTGCGATAACCGCAGCCTCCACCTTCGCCTCCACCTCAAGATCTAGACTGAGCCTAGTTGACGGTGATGTTCCTGCCATTGAGGTTCTGCCCATTCTTAGGGTTTTATTTTTAAAATCAAAAGTAGGAGAATTTTATTGCCAAAAATAAAGGGATACATGGTCCTTAAAGGAGATGAATCTCTAAACTACTGCTCAAAGAGCTACAATTAGCCTAAAGAGATAATTCCCCTACTTATTGCAAGAAAACCAAACAAAAGAAAGAAAAGACAAAAATTAAGAATGAAACAACAGAAAATTCCAAGAAGGGCAACCAAAGCCATCTATATCAGAATCTTCTAAGACATGCACAAACCACCTACTGCCCTAAAACTTGTTACAAACCTGCAAAGAACTTAAGATAGAGATATGCATCTAGAAATAAGGACAAGCTAATTACACAAAAGGAACAAAATGATAAAAATCATAGATAAGGCTTAGGCTTAGTCACATTCATCTCAAGGGTCAACATGATATGTGAGCATCTAAAATTTAGAAGAAGGGTTACAATCACATATGGTGCTACCATCCAAAAGGATAATAGGGAAAACATCCTAGCCATCATAGCCAACTTACCTCGGTTAAAATAAATAGCCAACAACCAAGAGCTAGCCAAGTTCCAGTATCTATCATCAGGATTAAATAGGTAATTAACTAGCAAAACATCCAGCCAAACCAGAGCAAAGAAACCAACCAAACAAGACAATATGCAAGAAACAACCACCATCAAAGCCACCCAAAATAAATAAAGACCATAGGTAAAGAATCAAAAATTTTGCAGATCCACCATCCAACATCAAAGTTGCAGCTAGCCATCAAGGCCACCCAGCCAACTATAGCAACAGGAATCAGCAAAAATAGCAACAAAGCAAAGAACAACCATAGCCACATATAGGTTCATCCTAGAATAGAAAGAAATGACAAGCCAATGGGCCATCCAACCAACAGGAAAACACCACAAAAAACTTTAAAAAAACCACCAAAAAAGGGGAACAAAAACTAGATGGCAGGTAACAACTCCAGAGAGAGTAACTCAGCTTAAGAAGGAACAAAGCCTATGGACAAGCTCAACCAATAATCATGATGCCAGATAGCCAAAACCAAAATCAAAAGGCTAGAAAAAACTGTAGCCATCAACAACCACCATCCAATAAACCCTCACAAAAAAGAAGTGGCTAGGGAAAAAGGCAAGCAGGCAAGCTCTGAAGCCTGTCAATCACTAGGCCATCATAAAACAAACATAGAAAGAGACCAATAAGAGGAGAGAGCCACCAAAACCATATGACATCCAAAGCTCAGCATCACAAACTAGAAATAATCTCAACCTCCATCAAAAAGAGATACCATTCTTAGGGTTTAGGTTTAGGTTTAGGTTTATTAGGTTTTAGGGTTTAGGTTTATTTTTTAATTTATTTAGTTACTTTAGGTTTATGTTTAGGGTTTGGGGTTTAGTGTTTAGGGTTTAGGGTAAGGGTTTAGGGTTTAGGGTTTAGGGTTTAGGGTTAATTGTTTAGGCTTTTAGGGTTTATTGCTTAGGCTTTTAGGGTTTATGGTTTTTTTTTTAAAATTAAGTAAACTAATAGGTTTAGGTTTATTTAGTTTATTTTTTATTTATTTTAGTTTATTTTATTTTTTATTTTTATTTTGGTTTACTTTTTATTTTTATTTAGTTTAGTTTATTTATTATAGTTTATGTTTTTTAAATTAGTTTATTTTTTAAGTTTAGGTTTAGGTTTAGGTTTATTTTTTAGTTGAGTTTTATTTTTATTTTATTTTTAAGGTTTAGGATTTTTTTTAAAGTTTAGGTTTAGGTTTTTATTTTATTTTTTTTAGGTTTAGGTGTTAGGTTTATGTCTTGGTTTTATTTTTTAGCTTATGTTTAGGCATTATTTTTAGTATATTTTATTTTATTTAGTTTAGGTTTAAGTTTAGGTTTTATTTATTTTAGTTTAGTTTATTTTAGCTTAGTTTTAGGTTTATTTTATTTTATTATTTTTATTTTTATTTTTGGCTTAGTTTTTTTTTAGTTTAGGGTTTAAATTTTATTTTAAGGTTTTTTTTTAGGTTTAGGTTTTTATTTTATTTTATTTTATGTTTATTTTATTTTTATTTTACGTTTAATTTTTATTTTATTTAGGTTTTTTATTCAGAGGTTTATTTTATTTTTTTAGTTTAGTTTAGATTTTTATTTCTTTTATTTTAATTTAGTTTTTATTTTTTTATTTTATTTTATTTTATTTTATTTTAAGGTTTAGGTTTTGGTTTATGTTTTAATTTAGGTTTTAATTTATTTAGATTTAAGTTTTTTTATTTATTTTATTTTTAGGTTTTAGTTAGCTTAGGTTTAGATTTTAGGTTTTTAGGGTTTAGGGTGTAAGGTTTGGGGTTTAAGGTTTAGGGTTTATGGTTTTATGGTTTAGGGTTTAGGGAGTAGGGTTTAGGTTTTAGGGTTTACAGTTTAGGGTTTAGGTTTTAGGGTTTAGGGTTTAGGGTTTAGGGTTTAGGGTTTTAGGGTTTATGGTTATTGGTTTGGGGTTTAGGGTTCAGGTTTTAGTTTAAGTGTTAGGGAATTTATTTTATTTTTAATATAGAACAAATTTAGATTCAACATTTCTTCTTTTTGATTTCATCGACCAAGTAACACACCAAGTTTTCTAAGACACAAGCAATGACATGGATAAAAATGAGCACGATAAAAAAACCATACATAACTAGAACCATCCCTACTGTAAAGACATAGATCCATAAGCAGCTTATCAGATCAGCCATTCTTCAGTTTCTCTAGTTCCCATCAGGACCACCCCGGCTTCTCGAGTAGTAGGATCTACCATCATATCCTCGATCTCTCTCTCCGCCACCACCATTGTAACATAACTCCTCCCACTCTATAACCACCCTTTGCTCACCACCTCCATATCCACCACCACCTCCAGATCCCCCATAACCACTATGATAATCATCACCTCCTCCATCACCTCCACTGCTAGATCTAGACATAGCCTAGTTGACGGTGATGTTCTTACCATCAAAGTTCTGCCCATTCTAAAGGTTTAGGTTTATTAGGTTTTAAGGTTTATGTTTATTTTTTAATTTATTTAGTAACTCTAGGTTTAGTTTAAGGTTTGGGGTTTATAGTTTAGGGTCTAGGGTTAGGGTTTATGTTTTATGGTTAGGGTTTAGGGTTTAAGATTTAAGTTTTATGCTTTTAGGGTTTAGGGTTTAAGGTTTAGGGTTTAGTCTTTAGGCTTTCGGGTTTAGGGTTAGTTTAGGGTTTAGGGTTTAAGGATTTAGAGTTTATGGTTTAGGGTTTAGAGTTTAGTGTTTAGGGTTTAGGGTTTCAGTTTAGGGTTTAGGATTTAAGGTTTAGGGTTTTAAGGTTTAGGGTTTTTTAGGGTTTAAGCTTTAAGGTTTAGGGTTTAGGATTTTTTTTTGGGGAAAGTTAGAATTTTATTACCATAAAAGGAAAAGATACAATATCCTCAAAAGGGGTAATGCTCTTAGAGCTACAAGAAACCTAGAGTGCTAAACCCCATCTAAGTACATTAGAAAAAGAAAAGAATGAGTTAGCAGCAATTCATGATTCCTTTGAGAAAGCAAGATAAGCAACATCCACAACAACATCACTTGGGCTGACTGAACGACGACCATTCCCTCTGTAAATTTCCAACCTATAAAAGAAATCTGCAAAACACTACAAAGGAAAAAGTCATAGTTAAAAAGGATAAGGATAAAGAGAGGAAAAGGAAAGAGCTTAGAAAGAGAAGGCTCAGGTTCAGTTAGGATCATCTCATGGGGCAATAATAAAAATAAGCATCCAAACTTAATAAAGAAGTGTTACAATCATATGTAATGCTACCAACCTGAGAGAAGAGGTGAGTAACATCAAAGCCATCATAGCTAACATACCTAATATAAGCAAACATCCAAGGCCAGTAGTCCAAAGAGTTCTAGATCCAGCACCATTAAACAAAAAAGCAACTAACCAATGCCAAACACCACAAAAACCACAATAGACTAATCACAATAACCCAAATAGAGGCTTGAACAAAGTTAGAACACCATGAATAGCCATTAACTAGATACCCATCCAAACTCTAAATAATGGAAAACTAAAACTAGCCATCAATAAACACTAGATCAATGCTAATTAATAGAGAAACAACCAACAAAACCAAGATAGAGACCTCAAGCTAAATTCCCAACAACCAAACCAGGGTGAGCAACCACAAATGACTAAATAACTTAGAAATGAAACCATCAATTGAAGGAAACATAAGCTGTAGCCAGTGCAAATCACCAAAAGATAAAACAACCACACAAAAGAGGGCCAATGACAGCCACCAACCACCATAAACCAAAAAGTCCAATCCAAAAGGATCAACAAAGGTTCAGCCAGCATAGCAAAAGGCTCTAGCAAATTGTCAGGTTTAGATTTTAGTTTTAGGGTTCAGGTTTTAGTTTAGGGTTTAAGGTTTTTGGTTTCTATTTCTTTAATAGAGAACAAATTTAGATTTAATATTTCATCTTTTTGATTTCATTAACCAAGTAACACACTAAGTTTTCTAAGACATAGGTCATGACATAGATAAAAAATGAGCATACATAGATCAAATCAAAGACCTCAGATAACTAGAACCATCTCTACTGTAAAGACATAGTTCCATAAGTAGTAGATCTGATCAGCCGTTCTTCAATTTCTCCAATTCCCATCAGAACCATCCTGGCCTCTCTAGTAGTGGGATCCACCATCATATCCCTGATCTCTCCACACCACCACCGGTATAACCTCATCGCCTCCCCTCCTCCATAAACACCATTTCTCACACCCACTTCCACCACCTCAAAAACCCCACCACCACTATGATAACACCGCCTCCACCTTTGCCTCCACCAGATATAGGGAGCCGTGGTTGAGGTTCTTATCATCAAGGTTCTGCCCGTTCTTAGGGTTTAGGTTTAGATTTATTAGGCTTTAGGGTTGTGGTTTATTTTTTAATTTATTTAATTACTTTAGGTTTAGGTTTAGGGTTTGGGGTTTAGGGTTTAGTGTTTAGGGTTAGGGTTTAGGGTTTAGGGTTTAGGGTTTAAGGTTTAGGGTTTTAGGGTTGATTGTTTTAGGGTTTAAGGTTTAGTGTTAGGGTTTAGGGTTGTAGGGTTGTAGGTTTAGGGTTTAGGGATTAGGGTTTAGTGTTTAGGATTTAGGGTTTAAGGCTTTTTTATAATTAAGTAAACTGATAGATTTAAGTATTTAGTATATTTAGTTTATTTATTATTTATTTTAGTTTACTTTATGTTTTTATTTTTTTAGGTTTATTTTTTATTTTTACTTAGTTTAGTTTTTTTATTTAATTTAAGTTTTTTATTTTAGTTTATTTTTTTTGGTTTAGGATTAGGTTTATTTTTTAGTTGAGTTTTATTTTTATTTTAGTTTTTAGGTTTAGGTTTAGGATTTTATTTTATTTTTTTAGGTTTAGGTTAAAGGATTTTATTTTGGTTTTATTTTTTGGTTTTATTTTTTAGTTTAGGTTTAAGTTTATTTTTAGTTTATTTTATTTTATTTAGATTTGGTTTAGGTTTAAGTTTAGTTTATTTTAGGTTTAGGTTTAGGTTTTATTTATTTTAGTTTAGTTTATTTTAGTTTAGGTTTAGGTTTATTTTATTTCTTTAATTTTATTAATATTTTAGGTTTAGGTTTTGTTTTAGTTTAGGGTTTAAGTTTTATTTTTTATTTATTTTTAGGTTTAGATTTTGGGTTTAAGTTTTTATTTAGTTTTTTATTTATTTTATTTTATTTTATTTAGATTTTGGTGTTATCTAGTAAATAAGGCCAACACTAACAGTAGCCACCAGTCTAACCAAGATAACAGAGGCAAGAAATAAAAAGGTAGTCACAATACCTCCATCGAAGATAGAAATATAGCCATAGGAAAATTGCAACACTAGAGAGAGGAAAAAGAACCCATGAGGAGACTAAAGGGCCATCTAGAAAACACCAAAAAATCACCACTAAGAGTAGTAGGGAAAATAGCCAAGCCCACCCGACCAACCAAGAGGTAAGACACTAGAAACAAAGGAGCTAGAGAAACCAAAAGTAGTCCAAATACTTAGCCAAAATAACACACCAAAGCTAGACACTCAAGGCAAAATAGCGGTACCCAGCAACAGAATCAACAACCAACAAACAACCACCATAAGGCCAAAACCAAAACAAAGAAAAACCACCAAAAAGGCAACCCTACCAGCTAATAATAGTTCAAAAAGAAAACTAATTAAACCAACTAGCACAACCAACCAAACTAGCCATCCAACTAATTAACAAAGTAGTAGATGAGCCAACACTGATAAAGAAGCATCCAGTCTAAAGGGGAGGCAATCCCAACACAGAGAAAGATAGGCATAGTGACAAACTAACAGGAAGGCACCAAAAACAACCATGAAACAAATGGTAATCACCCAACCAGACAAAATGCCATAACCTAGGAGAACCACCCTACCACCAATAGCCAACCAGAGTGGAAAGAAAAATAGGCCAAGGCCCCTTCGAGACTCCAAGGATTAAAAGACCAGTACTAAAGAGAAAATAGATTACTAAGAATCACAAATCAGCACCCTTCCAGCAACAAGGTAATTGGAGAAACCAATAAATAAAATCCACCAATCCTAAAAAGGATGAGAAGACAAAAACCACCAAAAGACCTAGCATAAACTCAAGAGTGAAAAGATCAACAATAGCCATAAAATTATAGCCACCAACACAGTAGAGGGATAGTAGCACAAACAACCTAGAAACAAAATAGTAGCAATAAAACCTTCCTAAGTAAAGAAATAACTAGCCAAAACTAGAAGCAAAACCAGTACAAATTAAGAAAAGGGAAAAGCCAAAAGAAAGTCGAGGCATAACCTAAAAGGAGGCCACCACAAGTTCAAGGAAGCAGTTGAAGAAACTGTTGATATTCAGATCCCTAAGTAAAATAGTCAGCCAATAAGGACACCTCTCTAATAATAGAGGTTGAACAGCAAACCACCACCACAAAGAAATCTCCCAAATATTATAGCACAAACCAGACAAGGGAGTGAACCAGCAAGAGGAATGTAGCAAAATAAAATTGCACACAAAGAAAAACATAGAAATCCTAAAAAACACAAGGCAAAATTAATTTCTAAGATAAGGTAATCTGGTGTTATTTAGATTAACCAAGCCTCTCAATTGTCTAGGCAAATTAAGATGATCATAAAGAGTGAGATCATTCAATTTAGCACCTAGATTAGCTAGAAAATCTACACAAGCATTTCCTTCACGCAAATGTGAGAAATTTTAAAGCATACTTGAGAGAGGAGTGCTCTAGCTTGATTAAGAAGATAGAATAAATCATCATTCCCCATCTTAGTGGAAGTCAGCATGTCAATGACTAAAAGAGCATCAACTTCAATCCAAATATTGAAGAAACCTTTTTGCAAACAAATGTCAATAGCTTTGTTTACAACCATTAATTCAGCATAGATAACAGAATAGGCTTGAAGAGGATAAGTAAAAGCTCAAATGACATTACCTTTAAAATCCCTAACAATACCACCACAACCAAATGTATTTTGAGAGACGGAGCCATCAATATTAATTTTAATAATATTATTATCAAGTTTTATCCAATATATAATCCCATCTTTTATGCAAAAGGTGATCCCAGGTAGGTAAAGACCCAATCTTTTGGCCACAAATTTGTAACCCGCAAAATGTGTGTTACTAATTAAATTAGCATTAAATAATGCATTAATTTTTTTCTTTGGTTCTAGCAATTATCCTTTTATGATCCATAGGAATACCATGATATTTAACATCATTTCTATCCATCCATATGAACCATATAAAAGTAATGGAAATTAAATCTTTGATATGACCTTTCACAGTTTTGTGGAAATAGGCTTCAAGAAGTTGATATAAAGAAAGAAAGCCATGGAAATGGTTAGTATTAAAAAGATCATACCAAACCCATAATTTGGAGGCAATAGCACCATTGACAAAAACCTGATTAACAGGAATCATCCTTAAGAATAAAATCACCATTATAAGACAACTTAAAAAGAATTTGATCAAGCTTGTTGGAAAGGATAGGAATATCACTAAATTAATCAAAAAGAGAGATAGGAATAAATTTGTTAAGTTTACTATCAATCGACTTGTTATTAAGCCAAAAGGAGTTAACTTTAGTAGCAGTAGTAGAATGGGTAGATAAAAAAAAAATCAATAGAACCACCACCAATCTAGTTGTCTTGCTAAAAGAAAGATCCTAAATTTATACCCCAAGATATCAAGGATTCAGCCTCCCATTTAATGGAGCAAAGCCTTTTCCAAATTGGGGAGTCACCAACTTTAAAATTACAAATTAGAGGGTGCTTACCCTGGCATTATTTAGTTGTCATAAAATTATCCCAGAGGCTATCTTATTTTCTAAAATTCGACCAGAGTTTAGGGGAGAAGGCAGTAATAACTTCATGAATAGGTTTGTAGCCAAGTCCACCTTCATCCAAAGGACCACAACATTTATGCCAAGATGTCCAATGCATCCTTTTAACTAAATTATTAGATCCCTAGAAAAATTTACTAAGGAGATGATCAATTCAATTTAACATAGAATTAGTAGGGATAATGGTTTGAATAAGATATAAAGGCATTGAATTAAGAATAATATTCCGCAAAGTAAGCCTACCACCAAAATAAAGTAAGTGAAATTCCCACACCAATATTTTATTAGAAATATTTTCAATAAGCTCATCAAAAATATGGGATCTTTTTTGACCTTTGAAAAGTGGAGCACCCAAATATTTAATAGGGAGTTATTAGTGTTTAAAGTTAGTGATTCTCAAGATATGATTGATTTTATTATTAGAAATTTTTGAGGAGGTAATAAAGCAGCTCTTGCTTTCATTAATAGAAAGACCACTTTCTCTAATAAAATAATTTAAAATTTTCTTAAGACTTTTGATATGATAACAAGAAACATTACAAAAGATAATGAAATCATCAGCAAAGCTAAGATGAGAAATAGGGATACCACCAGGAGTTCTAAAGTACATGCTAGGATTGTTATTCAATAAATCATTTTAACTCCTAGAAAGGTATTCCACATCAATAATAAACAAAGAAGGGGACAAATGATCTCCTTGTCTCAATCCATGAGAAGAAGGAAAGAAGCCTAAAGCTTCACCATTAAGAAGAATAAAAAATCAGGCATTATTAACACAATTTTTAATAAGGTTAATGAAATTATTAGAGAAACCTAATAAATGAAGGATATTTAAAAGGAAATCACAAGATATATTATCAAAGGCTTTAGAAATATCTAATTTAAAAAAGATGTTACCACCTCTAATTGGAACATCCAAATCATGAATAAGCTCTTAAGCAAGGAGAATGCTATCAAATATAGATCTCCCTCTAACAAAATTAGTTTGGTTGAGAGAGATAATTTTTTAAAGTAAAGGACTAAGTTTATTCGCAAGAATTTTAGAAATCAATTTATTATTGAAAGTGCAAAGACTAATAGGTTTGAAATCACTCCAAGAATTCGGATTATCTTTTTTAAGTATGAGAATAATGGAAGTGCTTGAAAAATTTTTAAAGAGAGGATTACCAATGAAGAAGTCAACAATAGCATCGATTAAGTTATGCTTAATAATTTACCAATAATTTTGAAAAACTTGAGTAGTACAACCCTCCAGACCAGCAACAAAATCAATGTTCATGCTATTGAGAACTTTACCATTCTCATCTTCAGTAGACAACCTAGTAAGCTAATGATTTTCATCATTGGTAATAATAGAGGGGATCAAATGTGAATTAGAAATAGCTTCATAAGAGTGGCTTTTATTAAGCATATTTCTAAAGTGGTTAATAACAGAATCTTTAATAACATTAATGTTAGTGATCCAATCTCCATTATCATTTTTTATTTTTTGGATATAATATAAAGCTCTCTTTTTATTAAATAAAGCATGAAAATGCCTGGTATTCCTGTCCCCATCAGCAATATGTTGACTAGCAGATTTTTGCCACTAATAGGTCTCTTCCATATTCTAATTATTAACAAGTTTGTCTTTAGCTTCATTTAAATCCTTAAACTTAGAAAAGTCAGTTAAAATAGCATTTCTAAGATCACAAACCAAAAGTTTCATGTTTTTTATATTAGCAAAAATATTTTTAAAATAATGTTTGTTCCACCAAACTAGATTTTGTTTGAGCCTTTTAAGCTTAAACCATAATCTATTCATTCCCGAATATTATCGTGTGTAAAGGGGCAATCCAATTAATGGCCATGACTTTAAGAAAATCCAGATGTTGAATCCACATATTTTAAAATCTAAAAGAGGGAGAGATGTTTAATATTTTAGAGTTTTCTTTAACAGAAACCAAAAGTGGGGCATGATCACATAAAGTCCTACTAAAATGGTCAACAGAGGTAAGAAGCCTTTGATTAACCCAATGGATTACTAATAGGATAAAGATAAGCACAAACATCTCTAATCACAACTTCCCTCTCTTCCAAATCAACATTTTATTGAAAAGTGGGATTAGAATGAAGATCAATATTTGAATTAAGGGAAGGAAAAGAAATTATACCATTCAAAGCATAATTACCAATGTCAGAATCAGTGTTTCGCTCAAGAATTTTAGCTACATTCAAGTTATCATTTAAATCATCATTCTCATCAATTAATGATGGCAAAGAAGTAGGAATAGACTCATTAGAGAATGAATCATCAATTTTTTAGCCTCTTTGAATTAGAATTAGCCATAATAGACATATTCTCATGTAAAGAAAGGTTGTTGGGAAAACCATCTTTTTCAACATTATTAGTACCTTTGTCACAGTCGGAATGAGAACTAGAATCAGCAATTTTAGGAACATCAGAAGATTCCAAAGAATTTGACTTAATATCAGCATTTAAGTTATTTTTTGGCACAAAAAAAGTTTTATTAACTTTATCAAAAGCTAATTTAGAGTCATGATCATTCAAAATTTTCTTTTTAATATGCCGGTGAAGAACAAAACACTCTGAATTATCATGACCAGGTATCTTACAATGGAAACAAAAAAGCAAAAAATTTTCAAATTTGACCTTCTGTACATAACCAAACTTTACGGATTAAATCCAGACCTCCTTAGGATGTTTTTTAGATATGTCAAGTTCAACCAATATACGACCAACAAAGGGATGGGATCAAACAACGGTTGCCTGATTGATTTGGAGCGGCAGACCAAAAAGAGCCCCGATAGTAAATAAAACCTAGTGGGTAACATAATGGATTCTCATATTTGGAAGAGCTAACCACATAGGAACAATTGGTGATTCATACTTTATATCAGAAAGAGGTGACCACTTCAACAAATGCATTTGACTGTTAAAGATAAAATAAGATCAACATGAGAATACTCTTGAATAATCCAAATTATTTGTAAGTTAATCAGAATATGTCTTGGATCGATCAAGCAAATAGAGAAAGCACCCGAAAGTTTAAGGTTACGAAAAAAAGAATCAGATCTTGTCCAAATTTGTCCATCGCAAAGCAAATTTTCAAACCAAAGTAAATTCAAAAGGTTTGGTAAGCTTTTTGACATCAAGATCCAAACACATGATTGGAGGCATAGCTTGAAACGAAGTCAAAATTAGATTCACTGAGTCATAAGAGGTAGAGTTCTTACCAGAAAGTGCATCTTTAAAGGATTTAATAGAATGGCATTGTAGAATCCAAAAAATTGGATGCCCTATGAGAATCAAAATGGGAGATGTAATCCATGGGTTTGAGGTCACCACAGCCATATTCAAAAGAGACACATCACACGACCGGCCAAAGATTTAAAAAGCTCTAGAAAATGGTCGAGAATGATGAAGGATCCACCAAAAATGAGAGATCGGGATGCACCGACGAAGGGGAAAATGAAATCTCCATAACACCGTAGAGGAGAACTAAGGTTATCAGGTTTAGGTTTTGAATGTTTATGGTTTAGGGTTTAGGGCTTAGGTTTTAGTTTAGGTTTAGGGTTTAGGTTTATGTTTAGGTTTACTTTTAGGTTTAGGTTTAGAGTTTAGGGTCTAGGTTTAGGTTTAGAGTTTAGGGTTTAGGTTTAGGTTTTAGGATTAGGTTTAGGTTTAGGTTTAGATTTAGGTTTAGGTTTAGGTATAATTTTTAGTTTATTGGTTTATGTTTTAGGTTTAGTTTAGGTTTAGGTTTTTGGTCTGGGGGAGGAGTGGAGTAAGGGCACAGTGGTTGGGCTCAGTTTTAAAGCTCAGTTTAGTGTTTGGCTCAGTGTGGCCTTTTCACCATTCAGTGATAGTATATGGCCCAGGGCCCAGTTTAGGTCACTATGGGTCAGAGTATTAAGGGCCCAGGGCCCAGTTCAGGGCCCAGGGAGTTTAAAGCCCAGTATAGGGTTTAAGTTTTAGTCATGGTGGCAGGTTGGGTCTTTTAGTGGCCCATGGTCTTGGGTAGGTTAGGGCCTGTAATCAAAATATAGTTAGTTTAGGTGGTGGGGCCTTAGGGTTTAGTTTAGGGCCTGGGCAGTTTAGGTTTAGGGTTTAGGGTAGTTAGGGTTTAGGGTTTAAGATTTAGTGTTTCAGGATTAGGGTTTAACATTTAGGGTTTTTTTTTTAAATGAAGTAAACCGATAGGTTTAGGTTTATTTAGTTTATTTTATATTTTTATTTAGGTTTAGTTATTATTTTTTTATTTTTTTAGTTTACTTTATTAATTTTAGTTTAGGTTATTCATTTTAGTTTATCTTTTAGTTTTAGGTTTAGGTTTATGTTTATTTTTTAATTTAGTTTTCTTTTTATTTTATTTTTTAGGTTTAGGTATATATTTTATTTTTATGTTTAAGTTTTGGTTTTTATTTTATTTTTTTGGTTTAGGTTTCAGGATTTTAATTTAAGTTTATTTTTAGGTTTTATTTTTTACTTTAGATTTAGGTTTATTTTGAGTTTATTTTTTTATTTAGTTTATGGTTTAGGTTTAGTTTATTTATGGCTTAGATTTTATTTATTTTAGTTTAGTTTATTATAGTTTAGGTTTAGGTTCTTTTATTTTGTTTATTTTATTTTTTTTTAGGTTTACATTTTTTTTAGTTTAGGGTTTAGGTTTTTTTTAGGTTTATTTGTTAGGTTTATGCTTTTATTTAGTTTTTATTTTATTTTATTTTATTTTTGGTGTATTAGGTTTTTATTTTAATTAGGATTTTTATTCTTATGTTTATTTTATTTTTAAATTTAGTTTAAGTTTTTATTCGTTATATTTTAGTCTATTTTTATTAGTTTATTTTTTGTTTAGGTTTAGGTTTTTTTTTTAAGTTTTTATTTTTTATTTTATTTAGGTTTTAGTTTTTTTATATATTTTATTTTTAGGTTTTATTTAATTTAGGTTTAGGTTTTTAGGTTTTTAGGCTTTTGCGTTGAGGATTTAAAGTTTATGGTTTATGGTTTTAGGGTTTAGGGTTTTAGGGTTTAGCGTTTAGGGTAAGGGATTAGGGTTTAGTGTTTAGGGTTTAGTGTTTAGGGTTTAGGGTTAGCTTAGCATTTAGAGTTTTTTTTAAAAATTAACTAAACTGATAGGTTTAGGTTTATTTAGTTTAATTTTTTATTTATTTTAGCTTAATTAATTTTTTTATTTTTACTTATTTTTATTTTTAATTTTTATTTCATTTAGTTTATTTATTTTAGTTTAGGTTTTTTATTTTAGTTTATTTTTTTAAGTTTAGGTTTATTTTTGTGTAGTTTTATTTTTAATTTATTTTCTAGGTTTAGGTTTTATTTTTTATTTTTAGTTTTAGGTTAGATTTAAGTTTATATTTTATGCTTTTAGGTTTAAGTTTTAGGTTTTTATTTTAGGTTTATTTTTAGGTTTTATTTTTTAGTTTAAATTTTGGTTTATTTTTAGTTTACTTTATTTTATTTAGTTTAGGTTTAGGTTTAGGTTTAGGTTTTATTTATTTTAGTTTGGTTTATTTTAGTTTAGGTTTAGGTTTATTTTAGTTTGTTTATTTAATTTTTATTTTAGGTTTAGGTTTTTTTTATTTTGGAGTTTAGGCTTTATTATTTATTTATTTTTAGGTTTTATTTTTTAGGCTTAATATTTTAATTAGATTTTTATTTTATTTTAGGTTTTATTTTAGGTTTATTTTATTTTTATTTTATGTTTAGTTTTTATTTTATTTATGTTTTTTATTCTTAGGTTTATTTTTGGGTTTTATTTTTTAGTGGTTTAGGGTTTTGTTTAAAAAAAAGTAACCCAGTAGGTTTAGGTTTATTTAGTTTATTTTTTATTTATTTTAATTTATTTTATTTTTAATTTTTATTTATGAATATTTTTATTTTTATTTAGTTTATTTTATTTATTTTAGTTTTAGTTTTTTTTTTAGTTTATTTTTTAAGTTTAAGTTTATGTTTAGGTTTATTTTTTAGTCTAATTTAATTTTTATTTTATTTTTTAGGTTTAGGTTTAGGTTTAGTTTTTATTTTATTTTTTTAGGTTTAGGTTTTAAGTTGTTATTTTAGGATTTTTTTAGGTTTAATTTAGTTAGTTTAGGTTTATTTTTAGTTTATTTTATTTTATTTAGTTTAGGTTTAGGCTTAGGTTTCATTTATTTTATTTTTAGGTTTAGATTGTATTTATTTTAGTTTAAGTTTAGGTTTATTTTATTTTTATTTTAGGTTTATGTTTTTTTTTTAGTTTAGGGTTTAGGTGTTGTTTTTTATTTATCTTTATGTTTATTTTTTAGGCTTAGGTTTTTATTTAGTTTTTATATTATTTTATCTTAGTTTATTTTTATTTATTTTTTGTTTAGTTTTTTTAGGTTTATTTTATTTTTTATTTAGTTTAAGCTTTTATTTATCTTATTGTAGTTTAGTTTTCATTTTATTTTTTATTTTATTTTTAGGTTTTAGTTAAGTTTTAATTTTATTTTATTTTATTTTCTTATTTAGGTTTTAGGGTTTAAGGTTTTAGAGTTTTGGGGTTTGGATTTTTGGTTTAGTGTTTAGGGTTTAGGGTTTAGGGTTTAGGTTTGTGCCTGGAGGGTTTAATGTTTAGTGGTTTAGGGTTTATGATTTTTTTAATAGAGTATAGGGTTTATGATTTAATGTTTAGGGTTTAAGATTTTAGGGTCTAGGTTTTAGGGTTTTGGTTTGAAGGTTTAGGGTTTAGGGTTTAGGGTTTTATGGTTTAGGGTTGTAGGATTAGGGTTTAGCGTTAGGGTTTTTTTATTCTTTAATTTTTTTTTATTTTTTTATTTTTTAAAATTAAGTAAAATGGAATGTTTATAGGTTTTTGTTCTATTTATTAAGTTTAGGTTTAGGTTTAGGTTTAAGTTTATTTTAGTTTATTTAATTTAGGAATAGGTTTAGGTTTAGGTTTATTTTAGTTTATTTAGTTTAGGAATAGGTTTTTAGGTTTAGGTTTAGGCTTTTTAGTTTAGTTTAGTTTAGGTTTAGTTTAGGTTTAGGTTTTTTAGCCTAGGTTTATTCATTTAGTTTAGTTTATTTATTTATTTTAGGTTTAAGTTTAGGTTTAGTTTATGTTTATTTTAGTTTAGTTTAGTTTAGGTTTTTAGCTTTATTTAGGTTTAGGTTTAGGTTTTATTTTTTTGCTTAGTTTAGGTTTAGGTTTAGTTTGGGTTTATTTAGCTTATTAGGTTTAAGTTTAGGTTTATTTAGTTTATTTATTTAGTTTAGGTTTATTTAGGTTTAGGTTTATTTATTTTAGTTTATTTATTTAGTTTATTTATTTAGGTATAAGTTTAGGTTTAGGTTTAGGTTTATTTATTTAGGTTTAAGTTTATTTTTATTTAGTTTATTTAGGTTTAGGTTTATTTAGCTTTAGTTTATTTAGGTTTAGGTTTATTTAGCTTTAGTTTATTTAGGTTTAGGTTTATTTAGCCTAGTTTAGGTTTAGGTTTAGATTTAGGTTTAGGTTTACTTTTTAGGTTTAGGTTTATTTAGTTTAGGTTTAGGTTTATGTTTATTTTAGGTTTAGGTTTAGGTTTTTTTATTTATTTATTTTAGGTATAGGTTCAGGTTTATTTTCGTTTAGTTTAGTTTATTTATTAAGGTTTAGGTTTAGGTTTAGGTTTAGGTTTAGGGTTTAGTTTATTTAGGTTCATTTTTATGTTTATTTTAGTTTAGGTTTTAGGGTTAGGTTTAGGTTTAAGTTTATTTTAGGTTTTATTTAGTTTAATTTAGTTTAGTTTAGGTTTATTTTATTTAGATTAGGCTTTGGTTTAGTTTATTTATTTTAGTTTTGTTTAGTTTAGTTTAGGTTTAGATTTAGGTCTTAGGTTTATTTAGTTTAATTTAGGTTTATTTAGCTTACGCTTATTTTAGTTTATTTTATTTAGTTTATTTACTTTGTTTATGTTTAGGTTAATTTAATTTATTATATTTTAATTTATTTATTTAGATTTAGGTTTATTTTTTTAATTTTTTATCTAGTTTAATTTTATTTTATTTTATTTTTAGTTTAGTTTAGGTTTAGATTTATTTATTTAGTTTATTTTTTTTTTAGTTGATTTTTAGTTTAGTATTTTTTATTTTTATTTAGTTTAGTTTAGTTTAAGTTTAGGTTTAGGTTTAGGTTTATTTAGGTTATATTAGTTTAATTTATTTAGTTTAGTTTAGGTTTAGGTTTAGGTTTAGGTTTAGCTTAGTTTAGGTTTAGTTTAGTTTAGGTTTATTCATTTAGTTTAGTTTAGTTTATTTATTTTAGGTTTAAGTTTAGGTTTAGTTTATGTTTATTTTAGTTTTGTCTAGTTTAGGTTTTTCGCTTTATTTAAGTTTAAGTTTAGGTTTTATTTTTTAGTTTAGTTTAGGTTTAGGTTTAGTTTGGGTTTATTTAACTTATTAGGTTTAGGTTTATGTTTATTTAGTTTATTTATTTAGTTTAGGTTTATTTAGGGTTAAGTTTATTTATTTTAATTTATTTATTTTAATTTATTTATTTAAATTATTTATTTAGGTTTAAGTTTAGGTTTAGGTTTAGATTTATTTATTTAGGTTTAGGTTTATTTTTTTTAGTTTATTTAGGTTTAGGTTTATTTAGTTTAAGTTTATTTAGGTTTAGGTTTATGTAGCTTAGTTTAGGTTTATATTTAGGTTTAGGTTTAGGTTTATGTTTATTTTAGGTTTTAATTTAGGTTTATTTATTTATTTATTTTAGGTATAGGTTTAGGTTTATTTTTGTTTAGTTTAGTTTATTTATTAAGGTTTAGGTTTAGGTTTAGGTTTAGGGTTTAGTTTATTTAGGTTTAGGTTTAGGTTTATTTTAGTTTATGTTTTAGGTTTAGGTTTAGGTTTAGGCTTATTTTAGGTTTTATTTAGTTTAGTTTAGTTTAGTTTAGGTTTATTTTATTTAGTTTAGGCTTTGGTTTAGTTTATTTATTTTAGTTTTGTTTAGTTTAGTTTAGGTTTAAGTTTAGATCTTAGGTTTATTTAGTTTAATTTAGGTTTATTTAGCTTAGGCTTATTTTGGTTTATTTTATTTAGTTTATTTAGTTTATTTACTTTATTTATGTTTAGGTTTATTTATTTTATTTTATTTTATTTTAATTAATTATTTAGATTTAGGTTTATTTTTTTATCCAGTTTAGTTTTATTTAAGTTTATTTTTAGTTTAGTTTAGGTTTAGATTTATTTATTTAGTTTAACTTTTTTTAGTTGATTTTTAGTTTAGTATATTATATTTTTATTTAGTTTAGTTTAGTTTAAGTTTAGGTTTAAGTTTAGGTTTATTTAGGTTATATTAGTTTAGTTTATTTAGTTTAGTTTATGTTTAGGTTTAGGTTTAGGTTTTGGTTTAGGTTTAGGTTTGGGTTTAGGTTTTAGTTTAGTTTAGGTTTATGTTTAGGTGTAGGTTTAAGTTTAGGTTTAAGTTTTATTTTACTTTTATTTAGGTTTAGGATTATTTATTTAATTTATTTTATTTAGTTTATTTCTTTAGTTTTGGTTTAGGTTTTATTTAGTTTAATTTAGTTTAGTTTAGTTTATTTTTAGGTGTTGGTTTAGTTTTAGGTTTAGTTTATTTAGTTTAGTTTATTTATTTATTTTTGCTTAGGTTTTAGGTTTTATTCAATTTATTTATTTAGTTTAGTTTTATTTTATTTATTTAGTGTAGTTTAGCTTAGTTTATTTAGGTTTAGGTATATTTCATTTATTTATTTAGTTTATTTTTTGTTTAGTTTATGTTTAGGTTTATTTACTTTAGGTTTATTTAGGTTTGGTTTTATTTAATTTAGTTTAATTAAGTTTAGGTTTATTTAGTTTAGGTTTAGGTTTAGGTTTAGGTTTTATTATAGTTTAGGTTTATTTATTTTGGTTTAGGTTTAGGTTTTATTTAGGTTCAGGTTTATTTAGTTTAGGTTTATTTTATTTAGGTTTAGGTTTATTTATTTTATTTTATTTAGTTTTAGTTTATGTTTATTTTAGTTTAGGACTAATAGGTTTATTTTGGTTTAGGTTTAGGTTTATTTATATTTAAGTTTTAGGTTTAGGTTTAGGTTTAGGTTTTTGTTTATGTTTAAGTTTAGGTTTAGGTTTAGGTTTATTTTTTTATTTTAGTTTAGGTTAATTTATTTAGTTTAGTTTATTTTTTTTAGTTTAGGTTTAGGTTTAGGTTTAGGTTTTGGTTTAGGTTTACTTAGCTTAGGTTTAGTTTATTATATTTATTTAGGTTTAGGTTTATTTTAGTTTAGGTTTAGGTTTAGGTTTATTTTATTTTAGTTTAGTTTAGCTTTTTTATTTAATTTATTCTTTTTTTAGGTTTATTTATTTAGTTTATTTTTTATTTATATTTATTTATTTTATTTTAGGTTTTAGTTTTTTATTTTAGTTTAGTTTATTTTATTTTAGTTTAGGTTTAGATTAATTTAGGATTATTTAGTTTTCTTTATTATAGCTTATTTATTTAGTTTATTTTATTTAATTTTATTTATTTAGGTTTTGGTTTAGGTTTATTTATTTATTTATTAGTCTAGTTTAGTTTTATTTTAGTTTAGTTTTAGTTTAATTTAAGTTTAGGTTTATTTATTTAGTTTAGTTTATTTAGTTGATTTTTAGTTTAATTTAATTGATTTTTTATTTAGTTTAGTTTAGTTTAAGTTTAGGTTTAGGTTTGGTTTATTTAGGTTATATTAGTTTAGTTTATTTAGTTTAGTATAGGTTTAGGTTTAGGTTTAGGTTTATTTAGTTTAGGTTTAGGTTTAGGTTTAGGTTTTTATTTAGTTTAGGTTTATGTTTAAGTTTAGGTTTAGGTTTAGGTTTAAGTTTTATTTTATTTTCACGTTTAGGATTGTTTAATTAGTTTAGTTTATTTAGTTTAGTTTATTTAGTTTAGATTTAGGCTTTATTTAGTTTAATTTAGTTTAGTTTAGTTTATTTTTACATGTAGGTTTCATTTTAGGTTTAGTTTATTTAGTTTAGTTTATTTATTTATTATATTTATTTTAGTTTAGGTTTTAAGTTTTATTCAATTTATTTATTTAGTTTAGTTTTATTTTATTTATTTAGTTTAGTTTAGCTTAGTTTATTTAGGTTTAGATTTATTTCATTTATTTATTTAATTTATTTTTTTATTTTGCTAAGATTTTGCTTTATTTAGTTTAAATTTATTTAGGTTTACGTTTTACTTAGTTTAGTTTTATTTAATTTAGCTTTAGGTTTAGGTTTAGGTTTAGGTTTAGGTTTAGGTTTTATTATAGTTTAGGTTTATTTATTTTATTTTAGGTTTAGGTTTTATTTAGGTTTAGGTTCATTTAGTTTAGGTTTATTTAGTTTAGGTTTATTTTATTTAGGTTTAGGTTTATTTATTTTATTTTATTTTATTATATTTAATTTTAATTTATGTTTATTTTAGCTTAGGCTTATTTGGTTTATTTAGGTTTAGGTTTAGGTTTATTTTATTTAGGTTTTAGGTTTAGGTTTACGTTTAGGTTTTTGCTTACGTTTAGGTTTAGGTTTAGGCTTAGGTTTCTTTTTTTATTTTAGTTTAGGTTTATTTATTTAGTTTAGTTTAGGTTTAGGTTTAGGATTATTTTTATTTTATTTTTTATTTAGTTTATTTAGTTTAGGTTTATTTATTTAGTTTAGATTATTTTTTTTATTTTAGGTTTAGGTTTAGGTTTAGGTTTTGGTTTAGGTTTACTTAGTTTAGGTTTAGTTTATTTTATTTATTTAGTATTAGGTTTATTAATTTAAGTTTTAGGTTTAGGTTTAGGTTTATTTTAGTTTAGTTTAGTTTATTTATTTATTTAATTTATTTTTTATTTAGGTTTACTTATTTAGTTTAGTTTATTTTAGTTTAGTTTAAGTTTAGGATTATTTAGGTTTATTTAGTTTTGTTCATTTTAACTTATTTATTTAGTTTAGTTTGCTTTATTTAGTTTAGGTTTAGGTTTAGGTTTGGGTTTAGCATAGTTTAGTTTAGTTTAATTTATTTTAGTTTAGTTTAAGTTTAGGTTTAGGTTTATTTAGTTTAGTTTATTTTATTTAGTTTATTTATTTATTTATATTTATTTATATTTTACTTTATTTAGCTTACATTTATTAAAATTTTATTTATTTAATTTTTTAGTTTAGGTTTAGGTTTAGGATTTACGGTTTAGAGTTGTAGGGTTAGGGTTTAAGGTTTATAGTTAGTTTTAGGGTTTAGGGTTTAGGATTTAGGATTTAGGGTTTAGGTTTTTTTTAGATTAAGTAAACCAATAGGTTTAGGCTTATTTAGTTAATTTAATTTATTTTTTATTTATTTTACTTTATTTTATTTTTTATTTTTATTTATGTTTATTTTTATTTTTATTTAGTTTATTTTATTTATTTTAAGTTTATTTATTTTAGTTTAGTTTTTAGGTTTAGGTTTAAGGTGTTTTTTTTTAATTTTTTAGTTCAGTTTTCTTTTTATTTTATTTTTTTAGTTTTAGGTTTTTTTTTTATTTTTAAGTTTAGGTTTAGATTTTTATTTTATTTGTTCAGGTTTAGGTTTTAGGTTTTTGTTTTAGGTTTATTTTTAGGTTTTATTTCTTAGTTTGGGTTTAGGTTTATTTTTAGTTTATTTTATTTTATTTAGTTTAAGGTTTAAGGTTTAGGTTTAAGTTTTATTTATTTTAGTTTAGTTTATTTTAATTTTTATTTAGGTTTATTTTATTTTGTTTATTTTAGGTTTAGGTCTATTTCTACTTTAGAGTTTAGGTTTAATTTTTCATTTACTTTTAGGATTTTTTTTCAATTTTTATGTAGTTTTTATTTTCAATTATTTTAGGTATAATTTATTTTTATTTTACGTTTAGTTTTTATTTTATTTAGATTTTTATTTCATGGTTATTTCATTTTTAGTTTAGCTAGTCCAGATTAATCCATTTTAGTTTTTTTTAATTATTACCACTTTATTTCAAGTTTGTCTTAGGTTTTAGTTTGTATTTTATTTTATTTTATCTATTTATTTAATCTAGGCTTCAGTTTTCTTTTTATTTGTTTTTTGTTTTATTTTTAGGTTTTATTTAGTTTAGGTTTAGGTTTTTAGGTTTTTAGGGTTTAGGGTTTATGGTTTAGGGTTTATGATTTAGGGTTTAAGGTTTGGGGTTTAGGGCTTAAGGTTTAGGGTTGTAGGTTTAAATGTTTAGGGTTTAGGGTTTACAGTTTTAAGGTTTAGGCTTTAGGCTTTTGGGTTTAAGGATTTAAGATTTAGGTTTTAGGGTTTACGATTGCAGGTTTAAGGATTAAGGTTTAGGGTTTAAGGTTAGTTTTATTGTTTAGGGTAGGTATAGAGTTTTATTTTTATTATTTTTTATTTTTTATTTTTTATTTTAAATTAAGTAAACTAGTAGGTTGAGGTTTATTTAGTTTATTTTTTATTTATTTTAGTTTATTTTAATTTTTAATTTTATCTAGTTTTATTTTTATTTTTATTTAGTTTAGTTTATTTATTTTAGGTTTATTTATTTTAGTTTAGGTTTTTTATTTTGTTTATTTTTAGGTTTAGGTTTAAGTTTAGGTTTATGTTTAGTTTTTAGTTTAGTACTATTTTTATTTATTTCTTTTGGTTTAAGTTTTATTTTATATTTTTAGGTTTAGGTTTATGTTTTTATTTTATTTTTTTAGGTTTAGGTTTTAGGTTTTTATTTTAGGTTTATTTTTAGGTTTATTTTTAGGTTTTATTTTTTGGCTTAGGTTTAGGTTTATTTTTAGTTTATTTTAATTTATTTTATTTAGTTTTAGTCAAGGTTTATTTTTTTATTTTAAGTTTAGGTTTTTTTTATAGTTTAGGGTTTACATTTTATTTTTTATTTATTTTTTGTTTTGTTTTTTAACTTTAGGTTTTTATTTTATTTTATTTTTGGTCTATTTTATTTTAATTTTAGCTTTAGGTTTTTTATTTTAAGTTTAATTTAGGTTTTTATTTATTTTTTTAATTTCTTTTTAGGTTTAGGTTTAGATTTAGGTTTTAGTTTATGTTTTTATTTTATTTTATTTTTCTATTTTATTTTGGTTTAGTTTTTTTATTTATTTTATTTTAGGATCTATTTAGTTTAGGTTTAGGTTTTTAGCTTTTTATGGTTTAGGGTTTAGGGTTTAGGGTTTAGGGTTTATGGTTTAGGGTTTAGGATTTAGGGTTTACGATATAGGGTTTTGGGTTTAGGCTTTAGGGTTTAGGGTTTAGGGTTTAGGGTTTTAGGATTTAGGTTTTAAGGTTTAGGGTTTTTAGAGTTTAGGGTTTAAGTTTTAGGTTTAAGGTTCAAGCTTTAGTTTAGGGTTTAGGGTTTTTGGTTTTTTTTTAACAGAGAACAAATTCAAATTCAACATTTCTTCTTTTCGATTTCATAAATCAAGTAACAGACCAAGTTTTCTAAGACATAAGTGACAAAATTAATAAAAAATGAGCACGCATAGAGCAAATCAAAAACCCTAGATTACTAGAATCATCTCTACTCTAATGACACACTTCCATAAACACCAGATCAGACTAGTCATTTTGCAGTTTCTTTAATTTCCATCAAAATCACCCTGGCCTCTCGAGTAGCTGGATCCACCATCATATTCCTGATCTCTCCCTCCGCCGCCACCATCGCTATATCCTCCATCGCTCCTCCCGCCTCCATAACCACCACTGCTCTGACCACCACTCCATATCCACCAGCACCTCAAGATCCCCCACCACCACTGTGATAACCGTGGCCTCTGCCTTCGCCTCCACCACCAGATCTAGACTGAGCCTAGTTGATGGTGATGTTCCTGCTACCCATTTTTAGTGTTTAGGTTTATGTTTAAGTTTATTAGGTTTTAGGATTTAGGTTTATTTTTTAATTTATTTAGTAACTTTAAACTTAGTTTTAAGGTTTGGAGTTTAAGGTTTAGGGTTTCTTGTTAGGGTTTAGGGTTTAGGATTTGGGGTTTAGGGTTTAGGGTTTTAGGGTTTGTGCTTTTAGGGTTTAGGGTTTAGGCTTTTTTAGGGTTTAGCATTTAGGGTTTAGGATTTAGGGTTCAGTCTTTAGGCTTTAGGGTTAGGGTTTCGGGCTTAGAGTTTAGGGTTAGCTTAGGGTTTCGGGTTAGTTTAGGGTTTAATATTTAGGGTTTTTAGAGTTTAGGGTTTAAGGTTTAGGATTAGTTTAGAGTTTAGGGTTTAGGCTTAGGGTTAGGGCTTAAGTTTAGGATTTATGATTTAGGATTTAGGGTTTAGGGTTTAGGGTTATTGATTTAGGGTTTAAGGTCAGTTTATGGTTTAGGGTTTTTTTCTAAAAAAATTAAGTAAACCGATAGGTTTAGGTTTATTTATTTTATTTAGTTTATTTTTTATTTATTTTAGTTTAGTTTATTTTTTATTTTTATTTAGGTTTATATTTTGTTTTTACTTAGTTTAGTTTATTTATTTTAGTTTATTTTTTAAGGTTAGGTTTAGGTTTATGTTTATTTATTATTTTAGTTTTTACTTTTTACTTTTTTTGGGTCTATGTTTTATTTTTTATTTTTAGGTTTTGGTTTTTATTTAATTTTTTAGGTTTTTATTTTAAGTTTTTATTTTAGGTTTATTTTTAGGTTTTATTTTTTGTTTTAGGTCTAGGTTTATTTTTAATTTAATTTATTTTATCTATTTTAGGGTTTAGTTTTAATTTATTTTAGTTTTAGGTTTATGCTTTATTTATTTGAGTTTAGTTTATTTTAGTGTAGGTTTAGGTTTATTTTATTTTTATTTTAGGTTTTGGTTTTTTTTCTTAGGGTTTAGGTTTTTTTTAGATTTTATTTTTAGGTTTATTATTTAGGGTTTAGGGTTTAGGGTTTTGGTTTAGGGTTTAGGGTTTAGGGTTTAGGGTTTAGGGTTTTAGGGTTAATGCTTTTAGGTTTAGGTTAGAAAGGTTTAAGTTTAGGTTAGAAAGAGGTTTAGGTTTAGGTTTTAGTATTTATAGTTTAGGGTTTAGGTTTAGGTTTAGGTTTAGGGTTTAAGGTTTAGTGTTTAAACAGGTTTAGGTTCAGAGTTTTAGGTTTTAGGTTTAGGTTAACTTTAGGGTTTAGGTTTAGTGTTTGTTTAACATTAGGGTTTATAGTTTTAGGGGTTTAGGGTTTAGGATTTAGGTTATATTTTAGGGTTTAGGTTTTAAGGTTTTAAAGTTTAGGTATAGGTATAGGGTTAGGAGTTAGGTTTAAGATTGGGTTTAGTTTAAGGTTCTGATTTAAGTTTAAGGTTATGGTTAATGGTTAGGGTTTAGGTTTAAGTTTAAAATTAGTTTAGTGTTTAGGTTTAGGTTTAAGGTGGGTTTAGGAGTAGGTTTATAGTTTTGGGGTTTAGGTTTAAATTGGGTTTAAAGGGTTTAGGTTTTAGGTTTTAGGTTTAAGGTATAGTTAGGTTAGTTAGGTAGAGTTCGTTTAGGTTTAGGTTTAAAGTTTGGTTGTAGGTTTAGGTTAGGTTTAGTTTTAGTATTTAGGTTTAGGTTTAGTTTAGTTAGGGTTTAGGGTTTAGTTTAGTTTAGGTTTTAAAAAATTTAGGTTTATTTATTAGTTATTTATTTTTATTTAATTTTTTTAATTTTTTTAGGTTTTTTAGATTTATTTAGTTTAGTTTAGTTTTTTTTAGTTTTGCCCATTTTTTAGGTTTAGGTTTAGGTTTATTTTTTAGTTTAGTTTTATTTTTATTCTATTTTCTAGGCTTAGGTTTTATTTTTTAGTGTTTTTTTGGATTAGATTTTTATTTTATTTTTTAAGATTTAGGTTTTAGGTTTTATGTTAGGTTTATTTCTAAGTTTTATTATTTCTTTAGGTTTAGGTTTATTTTAGGTTTAGTTTTTTTTTTAATTCAGGGTTTAAATTTTATTTTTATTTATTTTAAGGCTTATTTTTTAGGTTTATTTTTAGGTTTATTTTTAAGGTTTATGCTTTTATTTATTTTATTTTATTTTGTTTTGTTTTAGGGTTATTTTATTTTTATTTTACATTTGGGTTTTATTTTATTTAAGTTTTTTATTTTTAGGTTTATTTTCTTTTTTAGTTTAGTTTAAGTTTTTATCAATTTTATTTTAGTTTTATTTTTATTTTTTTATTTTATTTTATTTTTATGTTTAGGTTTAGGTTTAGGTTTAGGTTTAGGTTTTAGTATAGTTTTTTATTTTATTTTATTTTTTTATTTTTTTATTTTAGTTAGATTTAGGTTTTTTATTTATTTTATATTTATGTTTTATTTAGTTTAGGCTTAGGTTTTTAGGTTTTAGGGTTTAGGGTTTAAGGTTTAGGGTTTAGTGTTTGGGGTTTAGGGTTTAGGGTTTTGGGTTTAGGGTTTAGGGTTTTGGGTTGTATGTTTTAAGTTTTTTGGTTTTGTGTTTAGGGTTTAGCGATTAGGGTTTTAAGGTTTAGAGTTTAGGGTTTAGGGTTTAGGGTTTAAGGTTTATGATTATAGGTTTAGGGTTTAGGGTTAGTTTTAGGGTTTATGGTTTAGGGTTACGATTTTCTTTTTATTTTTATTTATTTATTTTATTTATTTATTTATTTTTAAATTAAATGAAATGGTAGGTTTAGGTTTATTTATTTTATTTCTTATTTATTTTAGTTTTTTTATTTTTATTATTTTTATTTAGGTTTTTTTTTTAACACTACCATTGCCGGTCCCAAGTCCAGATGCAAAAAGTGGAGGGTTGCGTTAGGTAGTCGACAGCCAGCGTAAAATATGTTGAAATAATCATGACATGAATCTTTTAAATCTTTGTGTTAATGTTAGGGCTTCCCCCAGAAGCGATGCGCTGTATGGCTTGAATACAATGAAAAATGTGCTAGGGCTGCTGCATCGGCGCCCGGGTGCAATGTTAAATAAGCAAGGGTTCCCACATTATGGACGGATGCGGCAAAGAAGTTAGTCCATGAAACTAGAATTAGGTTAGGAACTTGGAATATAGGTACTCTTACAGGTAAATTAATGGAATTAATAGATATTATGGTTCATAGAAAGATAAATATTTTATGTGTTCAAAAAACTAAATGGGTTGGTGAGAAGGCCAAGGAGATTGATAGTTTAGGTTTTAAACTTTGGTATTCAGGTAAAATCAAACTAGAAATGGTGTAGGTGTGATTATAGATAAAAGTTTGAAGGATAATATTATAAGTATTAATAGATGTGGAGATAGAATTATAGCTTTAAAGATTATTGTGGATACTAAGATTATCAATGTTATAAGTGTCTATGCTCCTCAAGTAGGTTTGTAGGTAAGCTCAAAAGAAAATTATTGGAATGAATTAGAGGGATTAATATAAAAGATACCTCTTGAAGAAAAAGAATTTATTGGGGGAGATTTAAATGGACATGTTGGTAGAGTGGTAGAAGATTTTAAAAGTATTCATGGTGGTTATGGATTTGGAGTGACTAATGAAGAAGGTAGGACTATATTAGATTTTTCTTTAGCTTATGATTTTGTAGTTGCTAATACTTTATTTAAGAAAAGAGATGAACATATTATTACTTATAAAAATGGATCTAGTAAAACACAGATTGATTATTTTCTAATAAGAAAAATAGATTGTTTAGATTGTAAAGATTGTAAGGTCATCCCATCTAATCCAAGGATAATAATTTAGTTTATTTTTTCTCTTATAACCTTTCATCTTAAAATCTAAAACTAACAGTCGATGTTGGGTGCTTAAAATTTAGGTACTTAAAGAACACAAATAAAAGTATTTTTAAGAGCAAACTACAAGAAATTAGAATTTGGGATGTTCATAAGGTAGCTAACGTTATGTGGGAAAAAATATCGAGTGAAATTAAGCAAGTTGCTAAAGATGTGTTTGGAGAATCAAAAGGAAAAGCTTCTTTTAATAAGAATAGTTGGTGGTGGAGTCAGAGTGTGCAAGAATAGATAAGAAATAAGAAGCATTGTTATAAAACTTGGTTTAGATGTAAAAACTTGGAGAATTGGGAAAGATATAAAGTGGCTTGTAGAGATTCTAAGAAAGCAATATATGAAGCAAAAAATTTAGCTTTTAGTGATTTATACAATAGATTAGATACCGAAGAAGGTGAAAGATGTATGTATAAGTTACCCAACCAAAGAGATAGGAGAAGTAAAGACATAGTACAAGTGAGGGGTATTAAGGATGAAAATAATAAAGTGCTTTTGTTAGAAAAAGATTTTGAAAATAGGTGGATGAGGTATTTTCATAAACTTTTCAATGAAGGATCTGAAAGTACGATTGATTTTAGCAACCTTAATACCCTAAACAAAAATAGAGAATTTAATTTTTATCATCGTATTAGTAAATCTGAAGTTAGTGAAGCTTTAAAGAAAATGAAATGTGGAAAAGCAGTAAGACCGGATAATATTCCAATAGATGTGTGGAAATGTTTAGGAAATCAAGGAATTTCTTGGCTTACAAATCTTTTTAATGTTATTTTAAAGACTAAAAAGATGCCAGATGAGTGAAGAAAGAGTTTGTTGGTTCCTATATTTAAGAATAAAGGTGATGCACAGGAGTGTGCAAATTATAGAGGAATTAAGTTAATGTGCCATACATTAGAATTATAGGAGAGAGTAGAGCATAGGTTACGATGTGATGAAGTTTCTCACAATCGCGTTTGGTTTCATGCTAGGTAGATCTACTATGGATGCTATACATTTGTTAAGAGGTTTGATGGAGAAGCATAGAGAAAGTAAGAAGGATCTACATATGATATTTGATTTAGAGAAAGCTTATGATAAAGTCTCAAGAGATGTTCTTTGGAGAGTTCTAGACGAAAGGAGTTAATATTGGTTATATTCAAGTCATTAAGGATATGTATACTAGAGTTGTTACTTGTGTCCAAACACAAGGACGATTGACAAAATATTTTTCTATTTTAGTTGGATTACATCAAGGATAAACATTAAGCCCTTATCTTATTACTTTAGTTATGGATGTTCTTACGAGGCATTTACAAGAAGATGTACCTTGGTGTATGCTTTTTGCTGATGACATTCTTCTTGTTGATAAGACTAGAGAGGGAGTCCAACAGAAACTTGAATTATGGAGGTCACCTTTAGAGTCTAAAGGTTTTCGTTTAAGTAGATCTAAAATTGAATATATGTAGTGTAATTTTAGTTGTAGAAGTTTTAGTGATAGTGTTGTGACTTTAGGTGATCAAGTCATTAATAAGAGTGAGCGATTCAGATATTTAGGCTCTATTGTTCAAAATGATGGTGAAATAGATGGAGATGTTATTATTAGAATTCAAGTTGGATGGTTGAAGTGGAGGAATGCATCTGGCCTATTATGTGATAGAAAAGTTCCACTTAAACTTAAGGAAAATTTTATAAGATGGTGGTAAGACCCTGACTTATGGTGCGAATGTTGGCCAATAAATGAGAAGCATAAGACTAAGTTAAGTGTTACGAGATGAGGATGCTCAGTGGATGAGTGGCTTTACTCTTAGAGATAGAATGCAAAATGAGTATGTTCGGAAAAAGTTGGAGTAGCTCTAGTGGTAGATAAGATTAGGGAGAGTTTCTTAGATGGTTTGGCCACATAAAGCGTCTCGTCCGATGACCGAGAGGAGAGATGCATTAGATTTATCTTATGTTAAGAAAGGTAAAGGTAGACCTAAAAAGACTTGGTTAAGATGTATAAAAAATGATCTTAGTATACTTGAATTAAATGAGAATTTGACACATAATAGGACACAATGGAGACGAAGGATTCATGTAGTCGACTCCACCTAGTGGGATTAAGGCTTGTTGTTGTTGTTGTTGTTGTATTTAGGTTTATTTTTATTTTTTTTAGTTTACTTTATTTATTTTAGGTTTATTTATTTTAGTTTAAGTTTTTTATTTTAGTTTATTTTTTTGGTTTAAGTATAGGTTTAAGCTTATTTTTTAGTTTACTTTTATTTTTATTTTATTTTTTAGGATTAGGTTTAATTTTTTATTTTTTATTTTTAGGTTTAGGTTATGGTTTCTATTTTATTTTTTTAGGTTTTTATTTTAGGTTTTATTTTTTAGTTCAGGTTTAGGTTGATTTTTAGTTTATTTTATTTTATTTAGTTTAGTATTAGGTCTAGGTTTAGTTTATTATAGGATTAGGCTTAAGTTTTATTTATTTTAGCTTAATTTATTTTTGTTTAGGTTTAGGTTTATCATCTTTTTATTTTAGGTTTAGTTTTTTTACTTTAGGGTTTAGGATTCATTTATTATTTATTTTTAGGTTTTATTTTTTGATTTATTTTTTAGGTTTAGGTTTTTTATTTAATTTTTATTTTATTTTATTTTAGGTTTATTTTATTTTTATTTAAAGTTTAGTTTTTATTTTATTTATATTTTGTTTTTCTTAATTTATTTTAGGTTTTTATTTATTTATTTGTAGATTAGCTTTTATTTCTTATTTTATTTTCTTTTTAGGTTTAGGTTTAGGTTAAGCTTTTAGTTTATGTTTTTATTTTATTTTATTTATTTATTTTATTTTTAGGTTTTATTTATTTTAGGTTTAGGTTTTTAGCTTTTTAGAGTTTAGGGTTTTTTTTAACAGAGAATAAATTCATATTCAACATTTCCTCTTTTCGATTTCATCAACCAAGTAACACACCAAGTTTTCTAAGACACAAGTGATGACATAGATTAAAAATGAGCACGCAAAGAGAAAATCAAAAATCCTAGATAACTAGAGCCATCTCACTATAAATGCACCGTTGCATAAGCAGCAGATCAGATTGACTGATCTTCAATTTCTCCAGTTCCCATTAGAACCACCCCGGCCTCTCGAATAGTGAGATCCACCATCATATCCTCTGTCTGCCACTCCGCCACCACCACGACTATAAATTTTATCGTTCCTCCCGCCTCCATAACCACCACCACTCTGACCACCACCTCCATATACACTAGCATCTCTAGATCCCCCACCACCACTATGATAAACACCGCTATGATAACCACCACCTCCGCCTTCGCCTTCATTGTCAGATCTAGACTGAGCATGGTTGATGGTGATGTTCCTCTCGTCAAGGTTCCGCACATTCATAGGGTTTAGGTTTGGGTTTATTTTCTTTTAGAGTTTAGGTTAATTTTTTTAATTTATTTAGTTACTTTAGGTTTAGGTTTAGGGTTTGCAGTTTAGGGGTTGGGGTTAAAGTTTAGGGTTTAGGGTTTAGGGTTTAGGTTTTAGGGTTTAGGGTTTTAGATTATATGCATTTAGGGTTTAAGGTTTAGAGTTAGGGTTTAGGGTTTAGGGTTTTTTAAGGTGTAGGTATAGGGTTGGAGGTTTAAGGTTTATGGTTTAGGGTTTAAGGTTTAGGATTTAGGGTATAAGGTTATTTTAAAAAAAAAATTAAGCAAATTGATTGGTTTAGGTTTATTTAGTATATTTAATTTATTTATTATTTATTTAGGATTTAGGGTTTAGGGTTTATTATTTAGATTTTTGTTTTAGGGATTAGGGTTTTGGGGTTTCGGGTTTTAGGTTTTAGGGTTAAGGGCTAAGGCTTTAAAGTTTAAGATTTTTAGGGTTTAGGGTTTAAGTTTTAGTTTTAGGGTTCATGTTTTGGATTAGGGTTTAGGGTTTTTTATTTTTTGTTTTTTTTTTGACAGAGAACAAATTCATATTCAACATTTCTCTTTTTGATTTCATCAACTAAGTATCACACCATGTTTTCTAAGACACAAGCGACAACATAGTTCAAAAATGAGCATGCATAGAGCAAATCCAAAACCCTAGATAACTAGAACCATCTCTATTGTAAAGACACAGTTCCATAAGTAGCAGATCAGATCAAACATTCTTTAGTTTCTCCAGTTCCAATCAGAACCACCACGGCATCTCGAGTACTAGTATCTACCATCATATCCCCGATCTCTCCCTCCACAACCACCATGACTGTAACCTCCCTCGCTCTTCCCGCTGCCATAACCACCACCTCCATATCCACCAGCACCTCCAGATCCCCCACCACCATTATGATAACTGCCACCTCTGCCTTCGCCTCCACCGCTAGATCTATACTGGTCCTAGTTGACCATGATGTTCTTGCCGTCATGGTTCTACCCCTTCTTAGGGTTTTAGTTTAGGTTTAGGTTTATTTTATAATTTATTTAGTTACTTTAGGTTTAGGTTTAGGGTTTGGGGTTTAGGATTTAGGGTTTAGGGTTAGGGTTTAGGGATTAAAGTTTATGGTTTAGGGTTTAGGGGATAAGGTTTTAGCTTTTATGCCTTCAGGTTTTAAGGTTTAGGGTTTAAGGTTTCCGGTTAGTTTATGGTTTAGGGTTTTTTTTTTAAATTAAGTAAACCGTAAGTTTAGGTTTATCAAGTATTTTAAGCTTATTGTTTTATTTATTTTAGTTTACTTTATTTTTTATTCTTATTATGGTTTATTTTTTGTTTTTATTTAGTTCAATTTATTTATTTTAGACTTATTTATTTTAGTTCAGGTTTTTTTATTTTGGTTAATTTTTTAGGTTTAGGTTTAGGTTTAAGTTTATTTTTTAGATGAGTTTTAATTTTTTTTTATATTTTATAGGTTTAGGTTTTATTTTTTATTTTTTGGTTTAGGTTTAGGTTTTTAATTTATTTTTTTAGGTTTAGGTTTTAGGTTTTATTTTATGTTTATTTTTAGGCTTTATTTTTTAGTTTAGGTTTATGTTTATTTTTAGTATATTTTATTATATTTAGTTTAGATTTAGGTTTAGTTTAATTTAGGTTTAGGTTTAGGTTTTATCTATTTTAGTTTAGTTTATTTTAGTTTAGGTTTAGGTTTATTTTATTTTGTTTATTTTATTTTTATTTTAGGTTTAGAATTTTTTTTAGTTTAGGGTTTATGTTTTATTTTTTATTTATTTTTTGGTTTATTTTTTGGGTTTAGATTTTTATTTAGTTTTTATTTTATTTTATTTTAGATTTATTTTACATTTTATTTTTATTTTATTTAGGTTTTTTATTCTTAGGTTTATTTTATTTTTTAGTTTAGTTTAGGTTTCTATTTAATTTAATTTAATTTATTTTAATTTTTTTATTTTATTTTATTTTTAGGTTTAGGATTAAGTTTTAGTTTTTATTTTTATTTTATTTAATTTTATTATCTTATTTAGGCTTAGGTTTTTTATTTATTTTGTTTTTAGGTTTTACTTAGTTTAGGTTTAGGTTTTTAGGATTTTAGGGTTTTGGATTTAGGGTTTAGGGTTTAGGGTTTAAGGTTAGGGTTTAGGGTTTGGGGTTTTAAGGTTAAGGGTTTTAGGGTTTGGGGTTTAGGGTTAGGGTTTAGGGTTTAGAGTTAAGTGTTTAGGCTTTAGGGTTTAGGGTTTTTAGGGTTTAGGGTTTTAGGTTGGGTTTCTTTAAGGTTTAGGTTTAGGTTTGGTTTTAGGTTTTAGGTTTGGGTTTAAGTTTATGGTTTAGGGTTTTAAGGCTTAAGGTTTAGGGTTTAGGTTTTAGGGTTAGGGTTAGTGTTTAGGTCTTAGGGCTTAGAGTTTAAGGTTTAGTTTAGTAGTTTAGGTTGTGTTTAGGTTTGTAGGTTTATGCTTTAGGGTTTAGGGTTAGTTTTAGGGTTTAGGGTTTAGGGTTAATGGTTTCGGATTTATAGTTTAGGGTTTTTTTTTAATTATGTAAACCAATAGGTTTAGGATTATTAAATTTATTTAGTTTATTTTTTATTTATTTTAATTTATTTTATTATTTATTTTAATTTATTTTACTTTATAACTTTTTTTAGGTTTATTTTTTATATTTATTTAGTTTAGCTTATTTGTTTTAGTTTTATTTAACTTAGTTTAGATTTTTTTTTATTTTAGTTTATTCTTTTGGGTTTATGTGTAGGTTTATGCTTATTTTTTAGTTTATTTTTTTATTTTATTTTTTAGGTTTAGGTTTTATGTTTATATTTTAGGTTTTATTTATTTTTTTAGTTTAGGTTTAGGTTTATTTTTAGTTTATTTTATTATATTTAGTTTAGGGTATAGGTTTAGGTTTAGGTTTTATTTATTTTATTTAGTTTATTTTAGTTTAGGTTTAGGTTTATTTTATTTGTTTATTTTAGGTTTTGGTTTTTTTTTTTAAAGTTTTGGGTTTAGGTTTTATTTTTTATTTATTTTTAGGTTTTACTTTTATATTTATTTTTTAGGTTTAGGTTTTTATTTACTTTTTATTTTATTTTATTTTAGGTGGTTTTTATTTTTATTTTATTTTTGGGTTTTATTTTATTTAGGTTTTTATTTTATGTTTATTTATTTATTTTATTTTACTTTACTTTAACTTTTATTTTTTATTATATTTTATTTTTAGGTTAAGGTTTAAGTTTTTATTTTATTTTATTTTATTTTATTTAGGTTTTGGTTTTTTTATTTATTTTATTTTTAGGTTTTAATTAGTTTAGGTTTAGGCTTTTTAGTTTTTAGAATTTAGGGTTTACGGTTTGGGGTTTAGGGTTTGTGGTGAAAATTTTCATATAAGATTTCTAAAAAATAAGATATATACTTCCATCTTCGCTCTATGTGGGATAAAATGTGGATAGAAATATACATCTCTTCCTTCTATGTAATTTGACACCACATAGATCCGCAAATGCTGTTATTGAGGGTGATCAGGTACAACATTGAGGAGAGGCATACTATCTCGAAAGATAGAAGTCACCACCCTACGATGGACCTAATCACCTCAATAAGGACTCCTAAGGATAATGGGTCTGCATATGTACCAAATATTTTTCCCCTGCTTTATATGAAAAAGTAAAGTAAGGTTTATTTTAAATCGGGTTCGTTAAGTTCCTTACAGGGGCAAGCCACCATAGTTAATTACATCCTAAGGAATGAGATCCCTCAAGAATATTCTCGATTAAGGTAAATGATCGTGTCTCCAAACATTTCAATAGGTAGGACTATCAATCAATTAGTTTATTTTGGAAGATCAAATAAGGTTGATCAAAGAGAGGTAGTTATTATCGAAGCTAAAAGAAGATAAGTAGGAGATGCCCACGATTCTAGGAAACCTAGCGAGCATCTCAAATTATCCTATGGTTGGGCTTTATATTTTTGAAATTGATTTAATTTATTTGAGTTGAATTTTTCATTAGAAATTTAGGCCTTATGATTCCATAACACAAGATTATGGAAATGCCTAAGAGGCGAGGATTTATGCTTATGGCCCACAAAGGGGAGAAACAACCTCAGAACCAAAATCTAGGAAGCTTTGGCGAGGGCCAAAAGCATAACCTAAATCTAAGGAGAAAATGGGTATTTTGTTTGCCTCCACAAGAGAGGACAAACCACCTTACTATTTGGACAAACCTAGCGAGGCCGCCAACTAACTCCTCCTATGGTTTTAAATTCATGTAGGCAAGTCATATGCTTTATGCAAGATAGCTAGGCTATTATTTATTTAGAAAGACACTAAGTCCTTAAACTCACTCTCTAAAGAGACTAGATCATGTAAGGGTATGTTGCAAATGACTTAAATCTAATACAATCCAGATTTCATTTTATTTTTTATTATTTGGACAATCATTTTGATTCAGGATAATAGGATTCATATGCCTAATGCATGAGAAATGAGATTATTGGCTAAAATCAGCGAGAAGGGAGGAGGTGTATTTCCATCATGGCTCTCAAAGGTCAAGCCAAGTTTCTCTGGCAAAGGTGGAAGCCCTCTAATCAAGAGTGAAAATAATATTCATTTGTGCATGATGTTATAAAAGAAGTACTCATCCAGCTAAGGGGTTGATAATTCTTTTATCTTAATTTTAGCCTAAGCTTTATGTGAGGTTATGAGGTATTTATTTTTAGTTCTGAATTGTTAAATTTGGTAAGAGATTTATTTTTCTCTAGGAGCCTAATCCACATCTAGGCCATACAAAAAGCAAGGAAGAAACTAAGAAAAGGATGCCACTTAATGTACAAGTTAAACAAATCATCAATCAATTTATAAAGCTAATCACAAAAGAATAAGAGGCCATTCTGGTCAAGTACAACCGCACAAACCCAAAAATAAATTGGGTAGCCGAGCTCTGCCCTTACACAACCCGGATTACAAATAAATTATATAAAATTAAACAAGGAACTCATTGTTATGGGGGTTTTTAAGCTTCATTTCTTTATTCTTCTTTACTTCTATCTTCTTCTGTTCTTCTTTCTTCTTTGGTTCCTTCTTTTGGATGGTTGGAAGGTGGATGCTCTGAAGGCTTCACATGGTGCATAAGATGAGATCTTATGACCAATGCACAATCTAATCCCCATAACAATCATTCCAAAATACTAATTGTAAAAATCACATGAAAAGGAAAAGTAAATCTAGCTAACACCTACAAAATAAAGATTAGCTAACCACACCACCAAATTCAAAGAATGTATATTGGACGTATCACCTCACATATGGATGACTAAGTCCACCTGGCCTATTGGATTATGCTTCGGGGCATAAGCACCTGCACAACAAAAGGATTTATATTTTATTTATCATAGTTCCCCTTAAGCACAATCTCCTGCAGAAGGCAATGGTTAGACTAAGATCACACTACCATTCATTCTAGGCACATACATCCTAACATCCAGACTAAAACATATATCACAAAACAAAAGCAAGCATCAAACCATACACTGCCATAACCCAAAGCTAGAAGTGGTGACGTAGCTTAATGTGTGTGCTTTAGAAGTTTGTGTGGCATGCTTAACTATGGCTTTAAGTTAGAATTTCCTAAGTATGAAGCATGTTCAACTTATAGGAGGGTTTCATTCAAGTGGTTTAGTTATTTTGAGTTGATTTCATTTTATGTTCTGATTAGGTTCAAGTGAATCCTAGAATTAATTACTAAGTTATAATGAGCGGGAAAGAGAAGAGAACTTATCTTTCCTTCCCTAATCTAAGTAATTTCTAAAGTGGATTCATATTCTCAATTTTATTTAGTGAATGTTTTAATTAAGAATTTTAATTAATCCTAAGTTTAGATGAACTCTAAACAGACCTATTCAAAAAGAAAGGTATTTTAAGATTAAGTAAACTGAACTAAATTCACAAAACATATATCACTTCATCTTTTTCCCAACATATATAACATGCATATGAATGAGTCCTAAACATATCTATACATACAAATGGGAATGTTTAGCACACTTTATGATGCATGCTAAGTAATTTATTTAAGAAAATTTGGATGTTTATGAATCATGATTTTCATTAAGTAGCAAAGGGGTTTCTTATCCAACTTTCACATGCACATATAAATGTATGAAAGGCATAAGTGAGTACAACGCCATTGTTAACTATGGGTGTAAGGTACTAGACCTACTTAGGGCTACTTAAAGCCTCAAAACCCCAGGGTTCTTTAGAATAATATACCACTTTCCTTAAATACAAGCATGTGTACAAAAGAAATGAATGGAAAAGAAAGAATGCAAAAGTTTGTGTTGGTTGATTTATGTTTGTTTATTCAATTTATATGTATAAGTATAGGTATCCTTCTAAATTAATAGTATAGGAATAAATATGATATAGAATTACACAAGTGTTATGTTCTTTTCAAATGAACCATACACTTTGCTAAATCCTATTCAAAACTATACTAAAAGAGAGATAAAGGAAACCTACACTAAGCACATCCTTATATTTTATGCACATGCAAACTTGTAAGTAAGATATAAGTAAAACACTTTTAGTTTTGATAATTGATTCATATATTTTGAAAATAATTTGGATTCAGTAGTGATAATTGCCACTCATATTCTTACTTTAGCCAACACATATAATTTGACATAAAGGAAACATTTTCATTTTAAATTTGACTTTTAAAGAGCTTGGATGCATGAAATCATATGACACACATATTTAGCTTGTTGGGGAAGAACTTAAAGCAACGAAATCATGTAAACAAATTCACTTTAATAAAATCCTAAAGATAATCTCATGAAATAAGAAAGCTTAAAGTAAATTAATGTTTATTTAATGTGATTTTTATTTTATCTTGAATTTGATTTAATTTTGAAAAATGTGAATTGAGTTTTCTATTCCTAACCCATTGCCACATGTGTTTAATATTTTTATTTAATTGTTAGGTGATTAGATTCATTATATATTTTTGATTACGTTAAGGTATGAATTAAGCATCTTAATTACCCCTTACCTACACCACCTTAGCATAGTTAATCAAATAATTATGAGCCAATGAGATGACATAAAACCTCACAAGGATTTTAAATTTGCAATGCACCTAGAAAGAAAGGGGGCTTAATGTAATTTGGCTCATGATTAATGATTAATTAAGCTAAGGGGTTTAACTTAAGTAATTTCAGAACACCCCTCACACATATGAGTTGAATTTTGATTTTCTTAATTGAACTTAGGCTCTTGAACACCTAAGCATCTACCCCAAGTAGATTAATTGAGTTCTGAAAAGTTTTAGAATTTTAAGAAATTAATTAATAGGATAATTAGTGAATTAACCCTTAGCTAAGAGAGGATTAATAAAGAAAAGGGGGTTTAAGGAATAGCTTAGGGGAAATGCCCCAAAATTATTCCCTAAACCTCTTATTCAATGAAATAGACCTTAATTAACTTCAATAAAGGATTAAACCACTAATCAAACCCTTAATTATCCATAATTACATTAAGGGGGTAATTAGGAAATGAATTAGCAATTTCCCCAATTAAGCCATCAATAAATCTGAAGAAAATTAGGGGAGGTAGAAGTCATCCCTCAAAATACACTAAAGAAGTTTAAGATTAATTAGTGGATTAATTAGGGAATAATTTGAAAATTATAATTTCTAATAAAACCCAAATTCAAAGAAAATAAGTATTCAAAAGTATTCAAAAATAATTTTATAATATTCTATGTTCAATTATATTTCTAATGCAATTTATTTCATATTTGTTTGATTTTTCTATGTTGAGATATGAATTTTAGAAATTTAGGCGATTAATTAGAATTAAATAATCTCTAATTAATTCCTTCCTACGACATGCCACGCATATGCTAACGCAGCTTCCCTTTACATGCGACACGTTCAGATTGGCCACTTAAACGTCTCATCATAGCGTCGCATGGTGGCAGCGCTACATTCTTTTTCCTCAGGCATCTGTTCAAGGATCAAATGGTTGAGATTAAAGCTGCCACTTAGAGGGGATAAAATTAATTCTAAAGCATGTTTTAATCTCAGGTGTCCATCCAAAATGCATGGATTGATGGCCAGAGATCCTCCCTATTCTTCCTTGTGAAAAATAGGGACCGTCCACTTTCACAGAAAACCAACCCACACCATCTAAACCTAATGGCAAGCACATCTAACGATCAGAATTCCATGGGATTAAAATTTCTTTCATAAAGATCCACACCACATTGAGTTTAATGGTCAAAAAATGGCATACCTCATCGAAGGTGATCACCAGTTCTCGATTCCCTTAGAGAAGCTTCTTCTGGTTGAGGTTGAGTGGATGGCTCTATGGACCAACTCCTCCTCTAAGTGAGCTCAACTTTGATTGAATTGGATCCTCCCTTGCCTTTGGAGTTTGGGAAAGAGCTTGGGCAAGCTTGACTTGATCCTCTGATGGAGCTTTCCAAGGGAATTTCATTGATATTGAGTATTGGCTAAGTTCAAAATCCTATGGAGCTCTCTTATTTTCACCTTGTTAAAACTGAGAAGATCAAGTTGGCAAGTGCTTGAGGGAGCTAGGGATCATTGTAAAAGACTCATTTTTCTTTCTCACACTCAATCGATAATGGGGAACTGAAGATTCAAATGAATTTGGGGGAGTATATCTTCCCCTTTGGTAATCAAACGACCGAGAAGGGAGGAGCCATTTTGATCCAATTGAGTTTAGGCAGTGGGTTTGTTAGGATGTTTAGGCTATCCTTGAGTTCATTTTAGGCTAGGGAGTGGATTAGTGGAGTGGCCATGTGCTCCATTTGAGTGGAGATATGATTCCCATGTGCCCATTTCAAGCCATGTGCTCGGTTTAGCCCTTGGTCAAGTTAGGCTAACCCAAACCCATTGGGTTGGGTGCACCACCCTCCATAGTGTTCACTTGACCTATTAGGAGAGTATCAAGTAGGTATGAAGAGGGTTTGACCAAATTTCAAGTGGATTTGGCCAAAATTTGTTCTATGACCTAGGGGAAAAATAGTCATTTGGCTGATTTTTGATTTTGGATATGTTGGGTATGTTGACAAAATAGGTATGGCCAAGTTTCATTAGATTTGGAGTTCATTTGGTATGGTTTGTCTCATGTTGACCCATTTAGGTCAAAATGGATCAACTGGGGTTAAGTTGACCAATTGGTCAAATTTGGTAAAACCAAGGGTTGGGTCAAGTTCATATGACCATTTGAAATGTTTTAGTGGCTGTGGTTTGATTCAATTTGGTTTAGGTTTGAATTTGGTTCATATGACTTCATTTAGGTCAAATGGGTCAAGTTGACCAATTTGGCCCATTTGTCCTATTTCAACTAGGTCATGGGTAGGTTTAGGTTTGGTTAGTCATACGAAGTGGATTGGTATCTTTGTTTCCAATCAATTTTGGTTAAATTTGAATTTGGCTCAACATGACCCTTCAAGTCAAGTTGGGTTTAAGGTCAATTGGGCTAGGTTAGGTCTAGTTGGCCAATTGAAGCTTTGGTCAAGTTCAACAAGTGATTTGGAATGAACTTGACCCATTGGTTTCAATTAATTTGGCTTAGATCAAGTTTTGACACATTTTGACTTTTTAGGTCAAGTGGCCAATTAGGCTAGGTTAGGCTCAAATGTTGACTTGGTCAAGTTCAAACATTGGTCATGAATAAACTTAGATCATTGGTTTCAATCAATTTGGCCTATGGTGGATTTTGGCTATGTTGGGTTTCATTTTGGCTAAGTGTTGACTTGGTTTGACCCAATTTGAGTGATTGATCATCTCATGATGATTGTTGATCATGATGAGAGGCTTAGGTGAGTTTCATTCAATGTAATTTGGTTAGGATTAGAATTTGGCTCATAATGGTACTTTAGGTCACTTTGGGTCAAGTGAGCCGAAGTGGAGCAAATGGATTGGTCAAAGCTTGATTTGAGTTTGATTTAACTTACATATGGACTTATGAATGAAATATAAATCCATTTATAAGTGGCTTGAAGTCAAATGGGTTTTGATTCATTTAAAAATTTCAAGTTCGAAGGGTGAACATGAAATGGATTTTGGCATATTTTTTTAATTTAGTTTTGATTAAGTGATTGAAGTTTGTATTTATATTTGGACTCATGATTGAAGAATTGATTGAATCATGAAGGAAAATCAAGAGCTTGGCTTGATTAGAAGTTGATTTGGCTAAGTTCAAGAATTCGACCTGAAAGGCTTAGGTTAGATTTTGATTGAATTTGAACTTGAATTTTGGATTAAGTTTGATTGATTTAAATTTATATTTCATTTATATTTGTGAATATAAATGAGAATATAAATGAGTTCTGAGTAAATTTTATGAATTTGAGTTGATTTAAAAAAGTGATTTTTATGCTATGTCCTTCAGAGAGGGTTAAGGACTTAAGATGGATATTGAATTAGGAATTTGAATTTTGGATTTGATTTGATTGATTTGAATTTATATTTCATTTATATATGTGAATTTAAATGAGAATAAAAATGAGTTATAAGAAAATTTCATGAATTTGAATTAATTTGAAGATGATCTAGGCTAAGTCCTTAAGAGAGGATTAAAGACTTAGAAAATATTTGGAATTTGGAATTTCAATCATGGGTTTCAATCATGGATTTCAATCATGGATTTAAATCATGAGTTTCAATTATATGGCATTGATTTGAGTTCGGAGAAAATCAATTAGGCTAAAATTGATTTAGGTTTTATGTTGATTTGATTTGGAGTTTTACTTGAAGGAAGGAAGCAAGGAATGTGGTTCAAGCTAAAGGGTAGGCACATTTTCCTAACACCCCTAAGGCATGAACTCTTCCTAAGGCTAAATCTTAAAAGTTTCTAGGGCTAGGTTGAGGGTCCACCTAATCGCTAGATGTATCTTAAGCCTAAGGATCTCTTAAAGTCAGAGAGGAGTCTTATGTCTAAGATAGAGGGGTTGAGAGCTCATCCTAAAAATGAGGTCGAAAGGGTTTAGGGTTTATGGTTTTATGATTTATGGTTTATGGTTTAGGGTTTAGGGTTTAGGGGTTTAGGGTTTAGGGGTTAGGGTTTTGGGGTTTAGGGTTTAGAGTTTAGGGTTGTAGGTTTAGGGTTTAAGGTTAGTTTTAGGATTTAGGGTTTAGGCTTAGGGTTTATTTATTTAGGGTTTAGGGTTTAGGGTTTAGGGTTTAGGGCTTAGGGTTAGTTTTAGGGTTAAGAGTTTAGGGTTTATGATTTTGAGTTTAGGGTTTAGGGTTTACGATTTTTTTATAAAATTAAGTAAATCGGTATGTTTATGTTTATTTAGTTTATTAAGTTTATTTTTTATTTATTTTTATTAATATTTATTTTTTATTTTTATTTAGTTTAGTTTATTTATTTTAGGGTTTAGGGTTTAGGGTTTAGAGTTTAGGAAACTAAAAAATAATACTTAAAAATAAACCTAAAATAAAAACCTAAAACCTAAACCTAAGAAAATAAAATATAAACCTAAACCAAAACCTAAAAATAAAAACTAAAACCTAAACCTAAAAAATAAAGAATAAGTATTATATTATGTCAATTATTTAAGAATTACTTTTAGTTTACCATAAACTACTTCTAATTATCAATATTAAATCAAGAATACAGTATTTTATATAATTTGTTCTAATTTATCAAGTGTAAAAAATGTTAATTTTGTGTTGGAATACTCTTTTCATTATTTAATATTATTATGGCTAGAATGCCAATGAATTTATGTCTAATAGTGGATCTCATATTATACTTAGAGATTATTGATTATAAAAAAAGATACATATTCTTTACCATCCACTTTTAGGAGTAATTTCATTCTCTTTCTTTTGGTTTATGTACTTGTTTCTCCTTATTTAGTTTAGATTTAGGTTTTATTTTTTGATTTAAGTTTTTATTTAGGTTTTATTTTATTTTATTTTAGGTTAATTTTATTTTTATCTTAAGTTTAGTTTTTATTTTATTTAAGCTTTTTTACTTTTTAGTTAGTTTCAATTTTTATTTATTTTATTTTAGTTTAGTTCTTATTTTTATTTTATTTTCTTTTTAGGTTTAGGTCTAGGTTTAGGTTTTAGTTATGTTTTAATTTTATTTTATTTTTTTATTTTATTTTGGTTTAGGTTTTATTTATTTATTTTATTTTTAGGTTTTATTTATTTTAGGTTTAGGTTTCTAGTTTTTTAGGGTTTAAGGTTTAGGGTTTCGGTTTTAGGTTTTTATTTTAGATTTATTTTTAAGTTTTATTTTTTAGTTTAAGTTTAGGTTTATTTTGAGTTTATTATATTTTATTTAGTTTAGGTTTAGGTTTAGGTTTAATTTATTTTAGGTTTAGGTTTAGGTTTTATTTATTTCACTTTAGTTTATTTTAGTTTATGTTTACATTTATTTTATTTTTTTTATTTTATTTTTATTTTAGGTTTAGGTTTTTATTTAGTTTATGGTTTAGGCTTTAATTTTTATTTATTTTTAGGTTTATTAGTTTATTTATATTTTATTTTATTTAGTTTATGTTTATTTATTTAATTAATTTATTTATTTAGTTTAGGTTTAGTTTTAGGTTTTGTTTTAGTTAGTTTAATTTAGTTTAGGTTTAGGTTTAGGGTTTAAGTTTAGGTTTTAGGTTTAGGGTTTGCAGTTTAGGGTATAGCATTTAGGCTTAGGGTTTTTTCTTAATTTATTTTATTTAGGGTTTAGGATTTAGGGTTTAGGGTTTAGGGTTTTTTAGGATTTAGGGTTTATGGTTTAGGTTTTAGGGGTGCAGGTTTAGGGTTTAGGTTTAGTTTTAGGGTTTAGGGTTTAGGATTTAGGGTTTAGGATTTTTTTTTTAAAATTAGGTAAGTCAGTAGGTTTAGGCTTATTTAGTTTATTTAGTTTATTTTTTATTTATTTTAGTTCATTTTATTTTATATTTTTATTTAGGTTTATTTTTTATTTTTATTTAGTTTAGTTTATTTATTTAAGGTTTAATTAATTTAGTTTAGGTTTTTTATTTTAGTTTATTTTTTAGGTTTAAGTTTAGGTTTATGTTTATTTTTTAGTTTAGTTATATTTTTATTTTATTCTTTTGGTTTAGGTTTTATTTTTAATTTTTAGGTTTAGGTTTTTATTTTATTTTTTTAGGTTTATGTTTTAGGTTTTTGTTTTAGGTTTAGTTTTAGGTTTTATTTTTTAGTTTAGGTTTAGTTTTATTTTTTATTTATTTTATTTTATTTAGTTCATGGTTTTGGCTTAGTTTATTTTGGGTTTATGTTTAGGTTTTATTTATTTTAGTTTAGTTTATTTTAGTTTAGGTTTAGGTTTATCTTATTTTTTTATTTTAGGTTTAAGTTTTTTTTTTTTTAGTTTAGGGGTTTAGGTTTTATTTTAGGTTTATTTTTTTTTTGTTTAGGTTTTTATTTAGTTTTATTTTAGGTTTATTTTTTTTTACATTTTGGGTTTTTCTTATTTAGTTTTTTTTTTAGGTTTATTTATTTTTTAGTTTAGATTTTAATTTAATTTATTTTAATTTAGTTTTTATTTTTTTATTTTATTTTTAAGTTTATGTTTAGGTTTCAGTTTAGGTTTTAGTTTTGATTTTTATTTTATTTTATTTTTATTTATTTTATTTAGGTTTAGGTTTTTTATTTATATTTTATTTTTAGGTTTTATTTAGTTTAAGTATAGGTTTTAGGTTTTTAGGGTTTAGGGTTTAGGGTCTAGGGTTTAAGGTTATAAGTTTTAGGGTTTAAGCTTTAGGGTTTAAGATTTAGGGTTTAGGGTTTACGATTTTAGGGTTTAGGGTTTAGGGTTTAGGGTTTTAGGGTATAGGTTTTAGGGTTTAGGGTTGTAGTTTTATGATTTAGAGTTTAGGGTTTAAGGTTAATTTTAGGGTTTAGGGTTTGGGTTTTTTTATTTTAATTTCATGAATTTTTATTTTTTTAAAATTAAGTAAACTAGTAGGTTTAGGGTTTAGCATTTCTTCTATTCAATTTTTTCAACCAAGTAACACACCAAGTTTTCTAAGACACAAGTGATGACATAGATAAAAAATGAGCACGCATAGAGCAAGTCCAAAAGCCTAGATAACTAGAACCATTTTTACTGTAAAGACAGTTCCAAAAGTAGTAAATCGGATCGATCATTCTTCAGTTTTCCCAATTCCCATCAAAACCACCCCAGCCTCTTGAGTTGTCGGATCCACCATCATATCCCTGATCTCTCCCTCCACCACCACCACGGCTGTAAACTCTATCACTCCTCCCGCCTCCATAACCATAGCCTTTGGCATTCCACCACCCGCACCTCCAGATCCCTCACCACCTCTGATTACCACACCAACTTCATCTCCACCTAGATCTCGGCTGGTTGGGTGATGTTCTAGTCAAGGTTCTTTCCATTCTTACGGTTTAGGTTTAGGTTTAGGTTTATTAGGTTTTAGGGTTTAGGCTAAGTTTAGAGTTTATGGTTTATGGTTTTAGGGTTTAGGGTTTTTAGGTATAGGGTTAGGATTAGGGTTTAGAGCTTAGGGTTTAGGGTTTAGGGTTTAAGATTTAGGGTTTAGGATTAGTTTAGGGTTTAGGGTTTAGGGTTATATATTTAGGGTTGTAGGTTTAGGGTTTAGGGTTTAGGTTTAGTTTTAGGATTTAGGTTTTAGGATTTAGGGTTTAGGGTTTACATTTTTTTTTAAATCAAGTAAACCAATAGGTTTGGGTTTATTTAGTTATTTATTTATTTATTTTAGTTTATTTTATTTTATATTTTTATTTAGGTTTACTTTTTATTTTTATTTAGTTTAGTTTATTTATTTTAGGTTTTGTATTTTAGTTTATTTTTTTTAGGTTTAGGTATAGGTTTATGTTTAATTTTTAGTTTAGTTTTATTTATATTTTATTTTTTAGGTTTAGGCTGTATTTATTTTAGTTTAGGTTTAGGTTTATTTTAGGTTTAGGTTTTTTTCTTAGTTTAGGGCTTAGGTTTATTTTATTTTTTTTATTTTTAGGTTATATTTTTATGTTTTTTTTAGGTTTTTGTTTTTATTTTAGGTTTATTTATTTTATTTTACATTTTGGTTTTATTTTATTTAGGTTTTTTATATTTAGGTTTATTTAATTTTTTTAGTTTATTTTAGGTTTTTATTTATTTTATCTTACCCAAGTTTGTGTTTATTTTATTTTATTTTAGTTTTTATTTTTTTGGTATTTTTAAAATATTTGGATTAGGTTTATGTTTAGATTTTAATTTAAGTTTTAATTTAATTTAATTTTTTTTATTTTATTTAGGTTTAGATTTATTTATTTATTTTATTTTTAAGTTTTATTTAGTTTATGTTTAACTTTTTAGGTTTTTAGGGTTAAGGGTTATGGGTTTAGGTTTCGGGATTTAGGGTTTAGGATATTTTAGGGTTTAGAGTTTTACGTTTAGGGTTATAGGTTTAGGGTTTAGGGTTTATGTTTAGTTTTAGGATTTAGGGTTTAAGGTTTAGGGTTTAGGATTTAGGGTTTAGGGTTTACGATTTTTTTTAAATTAATTAAACTGGTAAGTTTATGTTTATTTAGTTTATTTAATTTATTTTTATTTATTTTATAGTATTTTATTTTATATTTTTATTTAGGTTTATTTTTTATTTTTATTTAGTTTAGTTTATTTATCTTAGATTTATTTATTTTAGTTTAGGTTTTGTATTTTAGTTTATTTTTTAGGATTAGGTTTAGATTTATGTTTATTTTTAGTTTATTTTTATTTTTATTTTATTTTTATGATTTAGGTTTTATTTATTTTAGTTTAGTTTATTATAGTTTAGGTTTAGGTTTATTTTATTTTATTTATTTTAAGTTTAGGATTTTTTATAGTTTAGGGTTTAGGTTTTATTTTTTTATTTATTTTTAGGTTTATTTTTTAGGTTTAGGTCTTTATTTAATTTTTCTTTTAGGTTTAGTTTATTTTTAATTTATGTTTGTGTTTTATTTTATTTAGTTTTTTATGTTCAGGTTTATTTAATTTTTTGGTTTAGTTTAACCTTTTATTTATTTTATTTTAGTTTTGTTTTTATATTTTTTATTTTAGTTTAGTTTTTATTTTTTTTATTTTATTTTTAAGTTTAGTTTTATTTTTATTTTATTTTTGAGGTTTAGGTTTTATTTATTTTAGTTTAGTTTATTATAGTTTAGGTTTAGGTTTATTTTATTTTGTTTATTTTAGGTTTGTTTTTTTTATAGTTTAGTGTTTAGGTTTATTTTTTATTTATTTTTAGGTTATATTTTTAGGTTTATTTTTTAGTTTTAGGTTTTTATTTATTTTTTATTTTATTTTATTTTAGGTTTATTTTATTTTCATTTTATGTTTGTGTTTTATTTTATTTAGGTTTTTAAAGTTTAGGTTTATTTAATTTTTTGGTTTAGTTTAACCTTTTATTTATTTTATTTTAGTTTCATTTTTATATTTTTATTTTAGTTTATTTATTTATTTTTTTAAGTTTAGGATTAGGTTTATGTTTAAGTTCTAATTTAGGTTTTCATTTTATTTTATTTTTTTAATTTATTTTGGTTTAAGTTTTTTATTTATTTTATTTTTATGTTTTATTTAGTTTACAATTATGTTTTAGGTTCTTAGGGTATAGGGTTTAGGGTTTTGGTTTTAGGGTTTTGGGTTTGGGGTTTTGGGTTTGGGTTTTGGGTTGTAGGTTTTCTGGTTTAGGGTTTAGGGTTTAACGTTTAGAATTTAAGGTTTAGGTTTTTAGGCTTAATGGTTTAGGGTTTAAGGTTTAGGGTTTTGGGTTTTGGGTTTTAGGGTTTTGGGTTTTGGGATTAGGATTGTAGGTTTAAGGTTTAGGGTTTTTTTAGACTTCAAGGTTTAGGGTTAGGGTTTTTTTACTTTTTAAAATTTTAAATGAAGTAAACTCATACATTTAGGTTTATTTACTTTATTTTTTTTATTTTAGTTTATTTTAATTTTTATTTTCATTTTGGTTTATTTTTATTTTTACTTAGTTTAGTTTATTTATTTTAGGTTTATTAATTTTAGTTTTGGTTTTTCATTTTTGTTTATTTTTTAGGTTTAGGTTTAGGTTTAGCTTTACTTTTTAGTTTACTTTTCTTTTTATTTTATTTTTTATGTTTAGGTTTTATTTTTTTTTAGGTTTAAGTTCAGGGTTTTATTTTATTTTTTTAAGTTTAGGTTTAAATTTATTTTCAATATTTATTTTTTAGTTTAGGTTTTGTTATATTTATAGTTTATTTTATATTATTTAGTTTATGTTTAGGTTTAGGTTTAGTTTATTTTAGGTTTAGGTTTAAGTTTTTATATATTTTAGTTTAGTTTATTTTAGTTTAGATTTATGTTTATTTTATTTTTATTTTAGGTTTAGGGTTTAGGTTTTATTTTTTATTTGTTTTTAGGTTTACTTTTTAGGTTTAGGTTTTTATTTTATTATATTATATTTTATGATAGGTTTATTTAGTTTTTATTTTATTTAAGTTTTTTATTTTTAGTTTAGTTTAGGTTTTTATTTATTTTATTTTATTTTTAATTTTTTATTATATTTTTTTGTTTAGGTTTAGGTTTAGGTTTTACTTTATGTTTTTGTTTTATTCATTTTTTATCTTATTTTGGTTTAGGCTTTTTATTTAATTTATTTTAAAGTTTTTTTAATTTATGTTTATGTTTTTAGCTTTTTATGGTTTAGGGTTGGTTTAGAGTTTAGGGTTTAGGGTTTAGGGTTTAGGGTTTGGGGTTTAGGGATTAGGGTATAGGGTATAGGGTTTAGGGTTTAGGGTTTAGGGTTTAGGGTTTAGGATGTTAGGGCTTAGGTTTTAAGGTTTAGGGTTAGTTTAGGTTTTATGGTTTAGGCTTTGGGGTTTGGGGTTTAGAGTTTAAGGTTTATGGTTTAGGGTTTTGGGTTTAGGTATTAGGTTTTAGGGTTTATGCTTTAGGCTATAGGGCTTAAGGGTTTAGGGTTTAGAGTTTAGAATTTAGGGTTTATGAGTTTTGGTTAAGGTTTTAGGATTAGGGTTCAGGATTTATTTTAGGGTTTAGGGTTTTTTATTATTTTTTTTAACAAAGAACAAATTCAGATTCAACATTTCTTCTTTTGGATTTCATCAACCAAGTAACACACAAAGTTTTCTAAGACCAAAGTGGCAACTTAGATAAAAAATGAGCATGCATAAAGCAAATCAAAAACCCTAGATAACTAGAACCGTCTATACTATAAAGACAAAGTTCCATAAGTAGCAGATCAGATTGGTTATTCTTTAGTTCCTCAAGTTCCCATCAGAACCACCCTGGCCTCTCGAGTAGCAGGATCCACCATCATATCCCTGATCTCTCCCTCGACCACCACCACGGTTGTAACCTCCATCGCTCCTCCCACCTCCATAACCACCATTGCTCCGACCACCACCTCCATATCCATTAGGACCTCCATATCCCCCACAACCACTATGATAACCACCACCTCCACCTTCACCTCCACCGCCAGAGCAAGACTGAGTCTGGTTGATGGTGACGTTCCTATCATCAAGGTTCTGCCCATTCTTATAGTTTAAGTCTAGGTTTATTATGTTTTAGGGTTTAGGTTTATTTTTTACTTTATTTAGTTACTTTAGGTTTAGGGTTTAGGGTTTAGGGTTTAAGTTAGGGTTTAGGGTTAAGGTTTAGGGTTTAGGGTTTAAGGTTTAGGTTTCAAGGTTTTAAGGTTTTAAGGTTTATGTTTTTATTCTTTAGCATTTAGGGTTAGGGATTAAGGTTTAGTGTTTAGGCTTTTTTAGGGTTTAGTGTTTAGGGTTTAGGGTTTAGGGTTTAAGGTTTAGTGTTTAGGCTTTAGGATTTAAGGTTTTAGGGTTTAGGGCTTATGGTTTATGGTTTAGGGTTTAGGTTTAGCTTTGGGTTTAAGGTTAGTTTAGGGTTTAGTCTTTAGGGTTTAAGGCTTAGGGTTAGTTTAGGGTTTAGTTTAGGGATTTAGGGTTTAGGATTCTGATTTAGCATTTAAGTTAGTTAGTGTTTAAGGTTTAGGTTTAGTTAATTAAGTTTAAAGTTTAGGATTATGATTTAGTTTAGCTTAGAGCTTAGTTTAGGTTTTAGGGTTAGTTTTAGGGTTTTGGGTTTAGGGTTTAGAGTTTAGGGTTTAGGGTTTAGGATTTCGGCTTTAGGGTTGAGGCTTTAGGGTTTTTTATGTTTATTTATTTTAGTTTAGGTTTTTTATTTTAGATTATTTTTTGGGTTTAGGTTTATGTTTTTTTTTGTTTTTTTTTTATTTTTTTTTAGGGTTATGTTTTATTTTTTCTTTATAGGTTTAGGCTTAAGTTTTTATTTTATTATCTTAGATTTAGGTTTTAGGTTTTTATTTTAGGTTTATTTTAATGTTATTTTTTGTTTAGGATTAAGTTTATTTTTAGTTTATTTTATTTTATTTTATTTAGGTTAGGATTTAGGTTTAGTTAATTTTAGGTTTAGGTTTAGGTTTAATTTATTTTAGTTTAGTTTTTTTTTTCTATTTTTTAGGTTTATGATTACTTTATTTTGTTTATTTTCGATTTAGGTTTTATTTTAGTTTAGTGTTTAGGTATTATTTTTATTTATTTTTAGGTTTATTTTTGAAGTTTAGGTTTTTTTTAGTTATTTTTTTTATTATAGGTTTTTTTTTTTGACATTTAGTATTTATTTTATTTTACTTTTTGTTTTTTAGTTAGGTTTATGTTTAGGTTAAGGTTTAAGTTTTAGTTTTATTTTATTGTTTAATATTATTTTGGTTTATGTTTTATTTATTTATTTTATTTTTAGGTTTTATTTTGTTTAGGATTAGGTGTTTAGCTTTTTAGGGTTTAGGGTTTAGGTTTAGTTGAGGGTTGAGGGTTTATGGCTAGTTGAGCCTTTAAGGTTTACGATTTGGGGTTTAGGCTTTAGGCTTTAGGGTATAGGGTTTAATGTTTAGGGTTTAGGGTTTTGGTTTTATAGTTTAGGGTTTAGGGTTTAGGGTTTCTAGAGTTTAGGGGTTAAGGTTTAGGGTTTAGGTTTTAGGTCTAGGGTTCAGCTTTTAGTTTAGGGTTTAGGATTTTTGGTATTTTTTTTAATAGAGAATAAATTCATATTCAATATTTCTTCTTTCTGATTTCATAAACCATGTTACATACCAAGTTTTCTAAGACACAAGTGACGACATAGATAAAAAATGAGCACACATAGTGGAAATCAAAAACCATAGATAACTAGAACTATCTCTACTGTAAAGACACAGTTCCATAAGCAATACATCAGATTGGCCATTCTTCAGTTTCTCTAGCTCCCATCAGAACCACACCGGCCTCTCATGTATCGAGAAGCACCATTATATCCCTGATCTCTTGCTCCCGCCTCTATAGCCACCACTGCTCTGATCACCACCTCCACATTCCCAGTACCTCTAGATCCCCCACCACCACTGTGATAACCGTCGCCTCCGCCTTCGCCTCCACCGCCAGATCTAGATTGAGCCTAGTTGACGGTGATATTCCTGCCATCAAGGTTCTGCCCATTCTTAGGGTTTTGGTTTATGTTTAGGTTTTTAAAGTTTTAGGGTTTAAGTTTATTTTTTTAATTATTTAGTTACTTTAGGTTTAGGTTTAGGGTTTGGGATTTTGGGTTAAAGTTTATGTTTTAGGGTTTAGGGTTTAGGGTTTAGGATTATTGGGTTTATGCTTTTATGGTTTAGGGTTTAAGGTTAGGGTTTAGGGTTTAGGGTTTAGGGTTTAGAGTTTAGGGTTTAGGATTTAGGGTTTATGGTTTTTTTTAAATTGCGTGAATTGGTAGGATTAGGTTTATTTAATTTATTTAGTTTATTTATTATTTATTTTAGTTTATTTTATTTTATATTTTTATTTAGGTTAATGTTTGTATTTAATTTAGTTTATTTAATTTAGGTGTATTAATTTTAGTTTTTTTTGTTTAGGTTTAGGTTTAAGTTTATTTTTTAGTTGAGTTTTATTTTTATTATATTTTTTAGGTTTAGGTTTCATTTTTTATTTTTAGGTTTAGGTTTAGGTTTTTATTTTATCATTTTAGGTTTAGGTTTTAGGTTTTTATTTTAGGATTATTTTTAGGTTTAGGTTTTTATATTTATTTTATTTTATTTAGTTTAAGTTTAGGTTTAGGTTTTATTTATTTTAGTTTAGGTTTATTTTCTATTTTTATTATATTTTTATTTTAGGTTTAGGTTTTTTTTAGTTTAGGGTTTAGGTTTTAATTTTTTTTTTTTTAGATTTTATTTTAAGGATTATTTTTTAGGTTTAGGTTTTTTTACTTTTATTTAGCTTTATTTTTATTATTATTTAGTTAGTTTATATATTTTAGATTTATTTATTTAGTTTAGGTTTTTTAATTTAGTTTATTTTTTAGGTTTAGGTTTAGCTTTATGTTTATTTTTTATTTAGTTTTATTTTTATTTTATTTTTTTTGTTTAGATTTTATTCTTTATTTTTATACTGAGGTTTAGGTTTTTATTTCATATTTTTAAGTTTAGGTTTTAGGTTTTTATTTTAGGTTTATTTTAAGTTTTTTTTAGTTTTGTGTTTAGGTTTATTTTTAGTTTATTTTATTTTATTTAGTTTAGAGTTTAGGTTTTATTTATTTTAGTTTAGTTTATTTTATTTTGTTTATTTTAGGTTTAGGTTTTTTTTTGTTTAGGGTTTAGGTTTTATTTTTTATTTATTTTTGGGTTTTATTTTTAGGTTTATTTTTTAGATTTTGGTTTTCATTTAGTTTTTATTTTATTTTATTATATTTAGGTTTATTTTGTTTCTATTTTACGTTTAGTTTTTATTTTTTAGTTTATTTTATTTTTTTAGTTTAGTTTAGGTTTTTATTTATTTTATTTTAGTTAAGTTTTTATTTTATTTTCTTTATTTTTCAGGTTTAGGTTCAGGTTTTAGTTTAGGTTTTATTTTATTTTGTTATTTTATTTTATTTAGGTTTAGGTTTTTTTATTTATTTTATTTTTTGGTTTTATTTAGTTTAGTTTTAAGTTTTTAGGTTCTTAGTGTTTAGTGTTTAGGATTTAGGATTTATGGTTTAGGATTTAGGGTTTAGGGTTTAGGGTTGTAGGTTTTAGGGTTTAGTGTTTAAGGTTTTGGGTTTTTTGGGGTTTAGTGTTTAGGGATTAGGGTTTAGGTTTTAGCTTTAGGGTTTAGGTTTTTGTTGAGGGTTTAGGGTCTTTGATTTTTTTTTTAATTTTTTAAGAGAGAACAAATTCAAGTTCAACATTTCTTCTTTTCGATTTCATCAATCAAGTAACAACCAGGGAAGTGAGTTAATCAAATGACCTCCTTGGGGCTAGCTAAAGCCTCGTGTTCCTTGGATGTCTAGACTATAAACCAATTACCAGTCAATCTTATATAAATCAACACATTAGTAGAGGAAAGAGAACCCAACATTCATGTAGTTAAGCTATAAGCACATGCATTTCTTATGTACTTATAACTAGCATCATAACACATTACTATTCATTTATAAGCTTTTGAAAAATACATTTGGATTTAATAGTGATAATAGCCATGCATATATTAAATTAAATCAACACATGCAAGCTTACATAAAGGAAATCCATTTTATTTTACTTTATTTTGAAAAGATGGATGCATGGATTCAAATGACGTACCAAAGTTAACATGATTGGAAAGAAGACAATCAAATATAAGCATGTGATTCATTCAACCATACTAGTTCTTAAGGATAATCAAATAAAAAAGATTATTTAAAGAAAACCAAAGCATCTATATTAATTAAGTTTTGGATTTGATTTGATTTAAAGAGGAGAAGAGAAATCATCACTTATTGTTTTAAACCCATTCCCACATTAGTGATTTGATTTAATTTAAGAAAATGTAATTAACTTGATTTTATGGGTTAATTAAGTTGAACCCTTAATTAGATGAAATAATTATGAGCTAACATGATACGCATGGAAAATAAACTTGCAATGATCTTAGGAAACAAAAGGGGCCTAATGCAATTGGCTCATGATTAATTGTTAATTTGATTAAGGGACTTAATTAATTACTCATATAGTTTTTCCACACATGTGGACTAACCATAATTTCATTAAACTCCATTAGGTTATTAAACACCTAAAGATCTACCCCATGATTTAATTAATTAGGTTTGATGTGATTATGAATTCAAATTGATTAAGTTATTGAATTAATTTGTTAAATCTTAATTAATTTTATTTTAAAAAAGGGTGGAATGAACTTAGGGAAAAGGTTCCCAACCCTATTCCTTAGTTCACTTACTGTTGAACAATAATTAATAAATTTAATTAACCAATTTTTTACTACTCATGGTATTAATTAATCATTAATTAACTTAAAATGAGTAGTTAAAGTTTAATTAGTCAATTTCCTTATTGGGTGAGCAATAAATCCCAAGAAAGTCATGGGAGGCAAAGGTCATCCCATTAAATCGACCCACAAAATTTGGCATTAACTGCTAAAGTAATTAAAGAGTAATTAGGCTAATAAATTTTGAAATTAAACCTTAATTAAACCTTAATTACTATTCAAAATTAGTTAAGATATTTAAAATTTAATTTCCTTTAAAATACCTTTAAAATGAGTATTTATTTGTATTTTTTATTTCTCTATGAATTTTTATGATTTTTAGAAGTTTCAGCCATTCAAAATGATTTATTAAGCTTAATTAAAGCCTAATCCTATTGGTGCCAAGTGGCATGCTGACACGGCATGTTTTCCACATGGTGTCATTGGATTGGCTAAATCTTACCACTGGCCTACATGTGGAGATGAAGCCTGGAGCAAAGAATTGGATCAATTCCTTGATGTTTGCTTAGAAGGCCACAAATTAATGATTTGGAGCTCGGCTTTGATCGATGTCCCACTTCCGGTGCTTGAGAAGCTTGGGAGATGATTCATTCTTGCTCAATGTGGCCTAGGGAAGGTGCATGCAAAGTTAATTTGAGTTTGATGGAGAAATGGGGAAGTTAGGTCAGAAATGGGAGTGTCCTATTTCAGGAAAGATGGGAATGGCATTTTCTGATCGAGGAATGAGCTTTGGAGCTTAGGGAATGGCTCTAGCTGGTCGTCATGGGTAGTCGTGGCTCTAAAGAATAACTTTTGTGTGTGTTTAAGTGGAAATGAGGGGGTGTATACCCCCTTCATCTTGATCGAATGGTGCGATCGGGTTTGGCTTCTAGTGGTAGTCCGACCATCTCAGGGAGTCTTGGGTGGTACGGTGCAGGTGAGTTGGCTCAGCTTGGTGGGTTAAAGGTGTGGAGGTTGCTGCCAAGAAGAAATCATGGGTGTCCTATGAGTTTCAAATACTCCAATTTGGAGGGTGAGGTCATTTCACCTCCTATTGGTCATGACCTACCCAACCACCCCTCGGTTGGGCAGTCTTAGAGCCCATTGGGAGAGTACTAAGTGGCCAAGGAATGGAAATGACCACTTACATGGGTGATTTGTCTCATGTGATGCTCTTGAACCAAGGTTAGAATGATCATTTGGCATTTGATTTGGGAAGATTTGAAATGACCCAAAAGTGGGTTAGCCCAAATTTCAAGTCAATTGGAGTTGATTTGGTTTGGCTCAATTTCACTCATTTAGGTCAAACTAGGTTAGGTTGAGTCAAGTTGACCAATTGGTCAAATTGGGTCAAACCAGTCAATTCATATGATCATTTGGGATGTTTTGGTTTAGTTTGGCTTAGATTTAATTTTGGCTCATTTGAATTCATTTGGCTCAAATAGGTTAAGTTGACCAAATTGACCAATTTGACCAAATTATCCAAATTGGCTTAGGTTGGTTGTTGGTTTCGCTTTTGTCAACCAATTGAAGATGATTGTAGGCTTTGACTTTAATTAATTTGGATTTGGTTATGATTTAGGCCAACTTGAACCTTTAGGTCAATTTGAGCTAAGTAGGTCAATTCAATTCCAATTTTTGGTCAAGTTCAACAATCAATTTGGAATGAACTTGAGCCATTAGTTGCAATCAATTTGGTTAATATTTTGATTTGAACCAATTTAATCTTTTAGGTCAATTTGGGTCAACTTGGGTCAAGAGGGGCAGTTGGGTTTGGTTTGACTCAACTGAAGGTCAAGCCATATTCAAATATTAATTTTGATTTTGTATGAATCATTGGTTTCAAGGGATTTGGCTAGTTTGGATTCATAAGAGTTAAGGGGTTGACTTGGTCAAATGACCAAGTTGACTTGACTTTGTTTGTAATTATGATCAACCTAGAGTGATCAACAATCATGATGGGAGGTTTTGATGAGCTTGGTTCAATCCAATTTGGTTAGGTTTAAAACTTGGCTCAAATAGGTCAAATTGGCCACTTTGGGTTAACTGGACCAATTGGGCTTAGTTCACTTGATTTTGGGTTGAGTTTGATTTAGTTGTGTTTATATATGGATTAGGAATTCATATATAAATTTGATTACAATTCAAAATGGGTTTGGTTCATTTGAACATTTTCAAGTCAAAAGGGTTAAGTTGGGTTTGACTTATTTTTGGTTTGGTTTGATGATTGTAGGTTTCATTTATATTTGTGAATAAGATTGAAGGTATGATTGATTCATAAGAAAATCAATTGATTTTGGGTTTTAGAATGATGGAATTTGGCTAAGTCCACGGAGTTGTGTCGTGTGGCTTACGTTTGGATTTTGATTTGGTTTGATTTAGTTTTGATGATCTAAATGCATATTTCATTTAAATTTGTGAAGATGATTGAAAATAAGATTGATTTGTAAGAAAATCAATTAAGTTTGACTTGATTTGGACTATGATTTGGCTAAGTCCATGGGATAGGTCATATGGCTTAGGAAGGGTTTTGATTTAATTTGATTTAGTTTGATTTAGTTTCGATCATTTGAATGTAGATTTGATTTATATTTAGAAAGATAATAGAAGATATAAATTTATTATGATAACATAAATTTATTATGGATTAACTTGGATTAAGATTTGGCTAAGTCCATGGGATAAGTCATATGGCTTAGGAAGGGTTTCAAGTTTAGATTTGATCATGGGCTTCAATAATTTGGTTTTGGAATTTGGGTTTTGATTTGGATTTGAATTTGATGTTTGAATTGAACTTGAGGTTTGGATTGAGAAGGTGAACATGGATTGGATTTGGGTTGTAGGGTAGGTGGATTATCTTAATTCCTAAGGCATAACCTAATCCTATGGTTAGCTTTCTAAGTCTGGGCTTAGGTTAAGTGTTTACCTAATTGTTAGTGTCTTTTGACTAGGGAAGTCTTGTCTAGAAGACTCCTATGTCTAAGATGGGAAGATTGAATCACTCCAAAAGTGAGGTCAATAGTGTGTTTCCCTTGGAGATAGATGATTGGAAGATTGAAATCAAGTTTCACATTATAGACTTGGATACATATTTTAACACTTTGCTTGGGAGACCACATATATATTTGAATAATATAGTTACATCCTCTCTACATCATTGTACGAAGTTTTTGAGAGGTGGGATCATCTACTATGTCAAAGGAGACTAAATCCATTTACAGTTCATGTGGTTGGCATATATGTGGATGTGGCTTACTACCTCCCTCAAAATCAACAAGTCTATTCTCGTGAACTTGGCCAAAGTTTAAAAATAAAAAATATAAGTAAAATAAAAATAAAGAGAAAAAGAAAAAAAAGAAATGAGAAAATGAAAAAGAAAATAAAAGGGAGCAGAAATAGACCTGGAGGAGGAAGTGGAGCCTAACCTTAGATTCCACCCATAGTTCATTACTCCATTCAAACATATGAATAGGATGACCTGACCTCCACTAGGTAGAGGAAGAGGCCAGTTCAGAGGCAGTCCCAAGGGTGGAAAACCTCCTTATTTGCCACCAAATAAAACATATGTTCCAGCTACCCGGAGTACACCTATTATCCATATAGACTTAGAATCTAGCTCATAAGATGAGAGGATGAGTCTTATATGGTTAGCACACCAAATAGCTCTTATCAGTAGTAGATTCCCTTGGAGGTGACACTTGAGCCAGATAGCAATGAAGACTGGGCTCCAAAGCAAAGCATAAGTGTATCCAAGTCCATATGTGAAATAATTAGGAATCAGTTGGGAACCTTATGTCTAACCCCACTTTCCTCTCAAAAAATTGAGGGTTTGATTGTTAAGGAAGCCACTAAGTCTTCCACAGGTATGAAGACTCAAAGGTTCTTTTTGGGAATATCATCCTCAAGTCAAGAAGTTGATGTAAAACTTGAGGATGATTCATATAAATATTTAATAGAATTATCTTTTGATTGGTACTTGCCTTATTTTCATAATTTAGCAAAGAACGGGTTAATCTCACATACTTGGTCAAATCACAGGTCTGACTACTTCAAAAGAATATGGAAGAACAAATGCAAAAGCTCTCAATCAAAACTAGGACTAGGATTGATATAGGGTCCGATTATGATGATTCTTGTCATCACCAATCATTTGGAATCTAATAGGTTCTTTTCAAATCACGTTTACTCATATGAGGACTTATGCTTAGAAACTTCGGATGATCTAGATGATTTTTAAGTCAAAGATGCACCGCGAGAGTTCAATAAAGAGATAAAGTCAACCACTAATGAGCTAAAAGAAATCAACTTAGGAACATCAGTTCTTTGCTAAATGAAATTGAAACCAATGACTTAGTTAGGCTATTGACTGAGTTTAAGAATTTCTTTGCTTGGAGTTAAGAAGAGATACCTAGATTAGCTCCTGATGTAGCAGTCCACAAACTAGCAATAGAATGTACTGCTAACCCTATCAAGCAAGCTCCTAGACACATGCGATTAGACATAGAACAATAGGGCATTTTAAGTGAAGAAATGGCTTTATCCAGAAGGAAAATACCCTACACATGTCATCCTAGTTAATAAAAAGAATGGCCAAATTAGCATATGTGTTGATTTTATGGATTTAAATAAGGCAAGTCCAAAAGATGAATTTCCACTACCAATCTTGGAGATGATGTTGGACATTGCCAAATCTCATGCAGTCTTCTATTTCATGTATGGCTCATCAGGAGATAACCAAATAAAGATGGCACCTGAAGATGAAAGAAACACAACTTTTAGACCCCCAATCAGAATCTATTGCTATAAGGTCATGCCTTTCAGCCTTAAAAATGCTGGTGTTACATACCAGTGGGCTATGACTCAAATCTTCGATGAACTCATTCATCAAGTCGAACGCTATGTCGATGATATGGTCAAAAGTAGACAAATGGAAGACCATCTCTTTGACTTGAGAGTAGTTTTTGAACATTTAAGATAATTTAACCTCAAAATGAACCCCCCGAAGTGTGCATTCGGAGTAGCTTCAGGGAAATTCCTTTGGTTTATTATTCGACATTAGGGAATCAAAATCGATTCATAGAAGATCAAGGTGATATTAGAAACACCACCCCCTAAAATTTTAACTAAACTTAGATTATTTCGAGGATGTTTATCATATCTAAGATGCTTTATATCCAACCTATCGAGAAGATGTCAGCCATTCTCAGCACTTATCAAAAAGGATGCCAAGTTCAAGTGGGGTGACAAGTGTGAGCATGCCTTCGAAGACATCAAGCATTACCTGATGATGCGATCGATTATATCACCCTCTATCATGGGTTAGCCACTCATACTTTACACTGCTGCATTAGATGACTTCCTTGGTGCTTTGCTGGCTTTAGCCAATGATGAAGGGAAGAAAAATGTACTTTACAACCTCAGCCGTCATCTAATCCCTGCTATGGCGAATTATCCACCCATTGAAGAGCATTTCTTATCTTTAATCTTTGCATCCAAAAAGCTACACCACTACATGCTTCCTCATAAGGTGAACTTAATCTATAGGATCAATCCACTATGGTATCTCATGACTCGGTCGACACAATCCAGATGGTTGGCATGACGGTCCATGACCCTCTCATAGTTTGACATTACCTTTGTACCCTTTCGTGCTATGAAAGGACAAGCCCTAGCGAATTTCTTAGTAGCACACCCACTTCCTGCTGACTCTTCTCTTAGTGATGATCTCACAGATGAAGAAATCATAAACTTAGGGGATACTAGCATTCACCACTGGGAGATATACTTTGATGGTGCGGCTTCCTCTGAAAAAGGAGAAGAACCATAATCTACTATTCCAATACAGGCAAGGGTAGGAATAGTTATCTTAACTCTGGTCATCGATGTAATGAGATTCACATATCATTTATCCAATCTTTGCACCAACAATGAAGCTGAATATGAGGCTCTGATTTCTGGTCTGGAGTTAGTCATTACTCTAACCATCCAGAACATCAACATCTTCGAGGATTCTCAACTATTTATCAACCAAATCGCTAGGTCTTATAAGATTATAAAGCCCATGCTCCATCACTACCACAAGTACACCATGGAGTTATTTTCCCAAATCCTAGAGGTTACCATTTATAAGATTCCTCAATGAGAGAATGCTATAGCGTATGCTTTAGCCAAGCTTGCCAAGGAGTTGGCATGTTCGGAGGATGAGTCCATATCAATAAAGTTCCAAAATAAACAAGTCTTATCCCTTATTGATATTGAACTCATCAAAAAGTACTCTCTTGAATGGGAGGTTGCCATTGCCAAGAAGGACAAGGAGTTAAATTAGAGGCAACCATTCATGGATTACCTAAATAAAGGAAAACTAACTTAAGAGAAGTCCAAAGCCGATTAGATGAAGTAAAGACCACTTTGTTATGCTCTTGTGGATGGTGTCTTGTACTGATGGTCTTTCGATCACATGTGGTTTCGTTGTTTAGACAAGCATGAAGCCCGTAAGATCGTGACCATGGTACACTCATGATTATGTGGAGCCAATCGATCCGGTCTAAAGATGAAATACAAGATTAAGAGACTAGGATACTACTAGTCGTCGATGATCAAAGATTGCATGGATAATGCTAGGCAATGCCACCAATGTCAAATACATAGTTTGGTCCTACAATAACCACCCAACATTCTACATCCTACATTGGCCTCATGGTCATTCGAGTGTTGGGGTACTGACATAGTGGGTCTGATTGATCCTCCTTCCAAGGGTCATCGTTTCATCTTAGCTACTGCTATCTACTTTTCTAAATGGGTGAAGATGATTCCACTCAGAGAGGTCACAACTCAGCATGTGCTCTAGTTTTTTAGGAACCATATCAAATATAGGTTTGGAATGCCTCGATGAATTATATTTGATAATGGTACTACATTTAAGAGTACTGAGATTAATAACTTTTCCTGGAGACACAGCATAGATTGGAGATATTCTACCATCAACTACAAAAGGGAAAATGGCTTAGCATAAGACTTCAATAAAACTCTCATCCAAATACTAAAGAAGACACTTGACATTAACAAGCGATAGTGGCATGCCAATTAGTGGAAGCCTTCTGGGCCTACCGCGCCACATATAGAACTCCAACTTAGTCTACTCTTTTCTCCTTAGTGTATGGGTCCAAAGTTGTTCTACCTTTAGAAGTCCAACTCCCATCATTAAGGATAGTTGTGGGTTACAAGATCACAATAGAGCAGAACACCAAGTTGCGGTTAGAAGAGCATGAAGGTTTAGAGGAGAGATGCCTGCAAGCATGCCATAACCTTGAGTTATAGAAAGCTAAAATGATTTAAGTTCATAACAAGTTGGTTTTTCCTAGAGTTTTTCAAGTAATAGAGCTTATTTTAGTTCTAAGGAGACTGATTATTGCATGTTGTAAGATGGGAGGTAAATTTGAACCCACTTGGTAAGGCCCTTTTTCCATAGAGAAGTCCTACCAAGGAGGAACTTTGAAGCTTATTAATCAAAAGGGAGAGCGTCTAATGCTTCCAATCAATGGGCTCTACTTAAAGAAATATTATAAATCATGTTTGAAAATAACTATCATCAATGAAAATTTAATTTTGAAGTCAATCTGTCATGTTAAAAGTATTCTTATTTGTGAATCCACCACGATGTGTTTAGTGTAGGTGTAAAGAATCTGAGCGGTGTCCTATCTTTCATTGACACAACACAAATACAAACTACACACAAACATATAAAATAAACACATATCTTTTATCTCGAGCTACTCTAAGTTAAGATAACACCACTAATGACACTCACTTAGTAGCTACTCTAGGTCGGGCTGACGTGCTATCCTACTAGTGTGTCACCCTAATGGTCTTCTTGCTTTGGAGGATGTAAGTCTACTATGCTTTCCTTCCTTACTTGGCCACTGCACACCGATGAGCATTTGTTTGTTTGGTAGGCCTTACTATGTGGCCGATAAGCTACCTCATGTTGGCTTTGTTTAAAAGTATGTGAGTCTTCTATGCTTTTTTCTTGGATTAGACTTTGTGCAGTGACTGGGTCAAGTATATTTGAGGTTTAGGATAAGTCCCCTAGTGGCTCCTTCCCTCCTGACTACTTTAAGTCTGGGTCTAGTCCTTCCTCTGGGCTCCCCACTTAGTAGTTGCTCTAGGTCAGATGGCATCTGTCCCGCCGATGACAGACTATCTCGATGATCAGTTCTGCTTGGAAAGTTGTAAGCCTACGCGCTTTCTTTCCATATTGATCATTGCACACCAACGGGATCCTTAGGTTGGTTGGTTCTCACTATGCTGAAGGATACACCACTTATTCTAATGGCTACACCTTAGGTTGGTTTGTTCTCACACCTTAGGATACACCACTCATGGTAGATGTAAGTATACTATGCTCTCTCCTTGAGTTGGCCACTGTACACCTATAAGATTACTTTTCCAGGGCACAAGATAATTCCCCTAGTAGCACCTCCCCTATGGGTACTATATGTTGATCACATCTTTTGTAACCCCATTTAGACCCTACCCAGGTTACTATCAAATTGGACAGTTCTCCTTTCCTAGTAACAACCCCTATGGTTAAAGAATCCATCCTGTGGATGTGCAGATTCTCCCTAGGTTAAGTAAATTTGAGATAGGTCAAGGCTAATATAGCCTCTTCTCAGTGTGGTCCCTCACACACTAACACAGTCCATGCAAACATATAAACAAAATATATATTCACATATGCATTAGAAGGACACCCCTAGCGATACCTTTTCCTAAGCATGTATCCTATCTTTAAGGTAGTGTCAACAAAACTCCTTATAGGAATCGTCTGACTACGCTTGAGTTGATATAAGTCCCCAATGGTAGTCAATTAGCAGTCTCCCCTAAGTCAAGTTTGATTTGTTATGCTACTAACAGGTCACCCTAGTGGTTATTCCCTGCTTTAGAAGATGAAAGTCTACTACACCTTCTTCCTAGCAGAGGCATTGCACACTGAAAGGCAACCCCTTAAGTTGGCTAGCTCTACCCCATGGCTGGTAGACTATCCTTTTGGATTTGTAAATCTGAGATAGGAAAAGTATAATATAACCCCTTCTTCATGGGTCCATCCTATACCGACATGGTCCATAAATTAAATCTATCAAATTTGATCGAGCTCACATCCTCAACGGATATGGCCTTAATTCAAAATCAAACTAAACCAAACGAACCATATCAAATCACATGAAATTAAAATAAAATTAATCTTGAATATTTTTGAGTTGACATAAGTCCCCAATGACATTCATTCAATAGTCTCCCTAGGTCAGCTTCGATTTGGTCTGCATTTAATAGGTCACCCCGGTAGTTGTTCCTTACTTTGGAAGATGTAAGTTTGCTATGCCTTCTTCTTAGCATAGCCATTGCACACCAAAAGGCAACACCTTAGGTTGGCTAACTCTACCCTGCAACCGATAGACTATTCCTTTAGATTTGTAAGCTTGAGGTAGGTCAAAGCTGATATAGCCCCTTCATAGTGGGTCCATCGCACACTGATATGGTTCATAGATTAACTCAGATTAAAGTAAACCCAATCTAATTTTCCCTAGTGGAGTTAAATCAAAGCCTTCTCCCTAGTGGATCCCCAAATTATATATAAATAAGTCAAGCAAACAAATCAAATTCAAAACAAACCTCTCTAGTGGAGCCAAATTAAACCAACTCCCCCAGTAAAGTATAAATCAAAGAAATCTAGCCAAATTTTTATCCCTAGTGGATACATCCCCAAACAAATCTATGAAATCAAACTCAAATTCTAATCCCCAGTGGATAGCCAGAACCTACTTCATTAGTGGAAAGTTTATATACCCGACCCTAGTGGACTTGAGCTCGTATCTCTTATAGATACGTCTAAACATCAATTAAAATAAAACAAATTAAAGTCAATTCGATCTTAATCCTCAGTGGAATATAGATTTTTACCTCCAGCAAATCTTTTTTCCACAAATAATATAATCAAATCAAATTCAAACCTTATCCTCAATAGATTTTCTTCTTATATGCCCTCGACATAGACCCCTCACATGTCATGTCCAATGCATGTGTGATCCCCAACTAGATCTCCCTCGATGTCCTTGACATGGAATTCTCATCAATTCTTATTTCTTCTTTTATGCATACCTTTAATACTTCAACCAAAAGCCTAACAATGTATTCGTTCAAATTACATCATCTTAACAATGTAATCAATAATTTATGATTTGTGATGGTGCAAGCTCAAACTAACTATACAATATCATGCTAAAAATATTATAGTGTGAATTAACACACTATATTATATTATAATATATGATGTTATATTATAATTAGCTATAATATAATTTATTGTCCATAATTAAACCTCATTAAAGTCACTTAAAAGGAACAAATAACAAAATTTTCTCATAATATGAATAATGTTCATTTTGGATGTAAAATTGTTATTTTTCTATTAGAAATGGTATAAAATATCATAATTTTGGTGTTGCTTCTTAGAGTGTGCCGTGAATTTGGCCAAATCCTTCTATCTCAACCTTCAAATTAACATTATTGTGAGTTTTGACCCAATGTATTATAATAAAAGTAGAACATACTAAAATGTATAATTACATTCAGTAATGCACCGCCACATTCATATATATATGTGAAGTTATATAGTTATGTACATTATATTTTAATATGCTTTCATATAATATATTATCTTATATTACACCTTAAAATGAATCACTAAAAAAAATTTTAAATTTATTTTGGATAAATTTGGTCAAAATGATGTTCCCAAATTTGGTCAAATTCATCCTATAAATCATTATTTTTATGAATTATACCAGTACAAACTCAACTACTTCATACTATAACATACCAAAATATGCTAAATAATAAGTAGTAATACACAATAGTATGCTATAATGCATGATACTACACAATGTTATGGCATCTTATATTATAATACACTATAACATATTATATTATATTATATTATATTTCATATCACATCACAAGGGATTGCTTAAGATAAAAAATCATAAAATTAGTCTAAATAATAAAAAACTATATATTTTAGTAGTATCACTTACATATTTTAAATTGAAATAATATATTATGATGCATTATGAATTTGGCCAAATTCCACCATTTTAAAGTTTAAATAAACATTTTTATAAATAATGTTAGTGTAGGTTTTACTACATGATTGTAAAATACTAAAAGAATTCAAAATGTGCTGAACAATATATTATGATATATGATGCTATACTATGCTACAACATATAATATTTATTTTGAATATAAAATCTTACAATTTAGACTACAAGTAGCATAGCACCTCTTTGGTACTACAACCTTATTACCACATAATAAGAATTTCATAATTTTATGCACAATACGATAATATACTAAAACATTTCAAAACATCTTATAACATCCAAATACATCACTACATGCTCAAATATATGATGCTACATTGTACTATAATATATGGTATTTTAATATGATTTAGGGTTAGGGTTTAGGGTATTCAAATCTCTAATAATCAAGGGAATGTTTCTTGAAGACCTTTTCTTTAGCTACCATAATTATGTTAGGATTAGGTCATTATTTAGATCTACTCCTAATGACATCTTTATTCAAGGTTTAAGGTTTAGGGTTTAGGGTTTAGGTTTAGTTTAGGGTTTTGGTTTTAAGGTTAATTTAGGATTTAGGGTTAGGGTTTAGGGTTAGTTAAGGGTTTAGGGTTTAGAGTTAGTTTAGGATTTAGGGTTTAGGGTTAGGGTTTAAGGTTAGTTTAGGGTTTAGGGTTTAGGGTTTAGTTTAGTGTTTAAGTTTAGGTTTATAGGTTTAGGGAGTTTAGTGTTTAGGGTTTAGGGTTTAGGAGTTTAAGTTTAGGTTTAGGGTTTAGGTTTTAAATTTTAGGGTTTAGGGTTTAGGTTTTAGGTTTAGGGTTTAAGTTTTAGTTTAGGGTTTAGGTTTTAAAGATTTTTTTAATAGAGAATAAATTCAAATTCAACATTTCTTTTTTTTTGAATTCATCAACCAAGTAGCACCCTAAGTTTTCTAAGACATAAGCGATGACATTGATAAAAAATGAGCACCCATAGAGTTAATCAAAAATCCTAGATAAGTAGAATCATCTTTATTATAAAGATGCCATTCCATAAGCTGTAGATCAGATCGGCCGTTCTTCAATTTCTCCAGTTCCCATCGGAACCACCCCCACCTCTCGAGTAGCGGGATCCACCATCATATGCCTGATTTCTCCCTTTGCACCACCACAGCTGTAGCCTCCATCGCTCCTCCCACCTCCATAACTTCCACTACTCTGACAATCACCTCCATATCCACCATCACCTCCAGATCCCCCACCACCACTATGATAACTGCTACATCCGCCTTTGCCTCCACTACCAGATCTAGATTGAGCCTAGTTAAAGGTGATGTTCCTGCCGTCAAGGTTCTGCCCATTCTTAGGGTTCAAGGTTAGTTTAGGGTTTAGGGTTTAGAGTTAGTTTACACTTTAGGGTTTTAGGTTTAAGGTTTAGGGTTATAGATTTTAGGGTTTAGGGTTTGGGGTTTAGGGTTTAGAGTTTAGGGTTTTAGGGTTTAGGGTTTAGGGTTTAGGTTTTATGGTTTAGGGTTTAGGGCTTAGGGTTTAGGGTTTAGGGTTTTATGGTTTATGGTTGTAGGCTTAGTGTTGTAGGTTGAGGGTTGTAGGTTTGGGGATAGCTTAGGGTTTAGGGTTTAGCATTTAGTGTTTAAGGTTTAGGGTTTAGGATTTAAGGTTTAGGGTTTTTTTAAATTAAGTAAATCGGTAGGTTTAGGTTTATTTAGTTTATTTTTGATTTATTTTAGCTTATTTAATTTTTTAATTTTATTTAGTTTAGTTTATTTATTTTAGGTTTATTTATTTTAGTTTATTTTTAAGTTTAGGTTTATTTTTTAGTTGAGTTTTATTTTTATTTTATTTTTTAGGTTCAGGTTTTATTTTTATGTTTAGGTTTAGGTTTCTCTTTTATTGTTTTAGGCTTAGGTTTTAGGTTTTTATTTTTGGTTTATTTTTATTTTTTATTTTTAAGTTTAGGTTTATTTTTAGTTTATTTTATTTTATTTAGTTTAAGTTTAGGTTTAGGTTTAGGTTTTATTTATTTTAGTTTAGTTTAGTTTATTTTAGTTTAGGTTTTGGTTTATTTTATTCTTATTTTATGTTTAGGTTTTTTTAGTTTAGTCTTTAGGTTTTATTTTTTATTTATTTTTAGGTTTATTTTTTAAGTTTAGGTTATTCTTTCATTTTCATTTTATTTTATTCTAGGGTTTTTTTTAATTTTAGGTTTAGTTTTTATTTTATTTAGATTTTTTATTTTTAAGTTTTGTTTAGGTTTTTATTTATTTTATTTTAGTTTATTTTTTATTTTTTCTTTTAGTTTCTTTTTAAATTTAGGTTTAGGTTTAGGTTTTAGTTTATGTTTTTATTTTATTTTATTTTTTATTTTATTTTGGTTAAGGTTTTTAATATATTATATTTTTTAGGTTTTACTTAGTTTAGGTTTAAATTTTTAGCTTTTTAGGATTTAGGGTTTAGTGTTTAACATTAGTTTAGGGTTTAGGGATTGGGGTTTAGGGTTTAGGGTTTAGGGTTAAGGGTTTAGGGTTTAGGGTTTACGTTGTAGGTTTATGGTTTAAATTTTAGTTTATATTTAAGGTTTTTTTAATAGAGAACAAATTTAAATTCAACATTTCTATTTTTTGATTTCATAAACCAAGTAGCACCCCAAGTTTTCTAAGACTTAAGAGACAACATAGATAAAAAATGTGCACGCATAGAGCAAATCAAAAACCCTACATAACTAGAACAGCCTCTACTATAAAGACATAGTTTCATAAGCATCGGTCGATTGACCATTCTTCGATTTCTAGTTCCCATCGAACCACCCTCGAGTAGTTTGATCCACCATCATATCCCGATCTCTCCCTCCACCACCACCATGGTAACCCTTCACTCCTCGCCTCCATAACCACCCTGCTCGACCACCACCTCCATATCCACCCACCTTGGATGCCACCACCAGTGTGATAACCGTCTCCTCTGCCTTCATCTCTCCTCTGAGCTAGGCGATTGATGTTCCTACCATCAACACTTTGCCCATTCTTTGGGTTTAGGTTTTATGGTTTAGGTTTATTTTTTAATATATTTAATTACTTTAGGTTTAGGTTTAGGGTTTGGGGTTTATGTTTAAAGTTTAAGGTTTAGGGTTTAAGGTTTAAGGTTTAGGGTTTTGGGATTTATGCTTTATTCTTTTAGGGATTAGGGTTTAGGGTTTTAGGGTTTAGGGTTTAGGGTCAAGGTTTAGGGTTTATGGTTTAGGGTTTAGGGTTTAGGGTCAAGGTTTAGGGTTTAGGGTTTTGAGGATTTAGGGTTTTGGGTTTAGGGATTAGGGTTAGTTTAGGGTTTAGCATTTAGGGTTTAGGGTTTAAGGTTTAGGGTTGTAGGTTTAGGGTTAGTTTTAGGGTATAGGGTATAGGGTATAGCGTTTACAATTGAGGATTTAGGGTTTAATGTTGTAGGATTAGGATTTAAGGTTTTTTTTAAATTAAGCAAACTAGTAGGTTTAAGTTTATTTAGTTTATTTTTATTTACTTTAGTTTATTTCATTTTTTATTTTTATTGAATTTTATTTTTTTATTTAGTTCAGTTTATTTATTTTATTTTTATTTATTTTAGTTTAGGATTTTAGTTTTAGTTTATTTTTTAGGTTTAGGTTTAGGTTTATGCTTATTTTTTAGTTTAGTTTTATTTTTATTTTATTTTTAAGGTTTAGGTTTTATTTTTTTTTATGTTTAGGTTTTAGGTTTTCATTTTAGGTTTATTTTAGGTACTATTTTTTAGTTTAGGTTTAGGTTTATTTTTAGTTTAGTTAATTTTATTTAATTTAGGGTTTAGGTTTAGGTTTAGGGTCAAGGTTTAGGGTTTAGGGTTTTGAGGATTTAGGGTTTTGGGTTTAGGGATTAGGGTTAGTTTAGGGTTTAGTATTTAGGGTTTAGGGTTTAAGGTTTAGGGTTGTAGGTTTATGATTTAGGGTTTAGGGTTAGTTTTAGGGTATAGGTTATAGGGTTTAGGGTTTATGATTTAGGATTTAGGGTTTAGGGTTGTAGGATTAGGGTTTAAGGTTTTTGTTAAAATTAAGTAAACCAATAGGTTTAAGTTTATTTAGTTTATTTTTTATTTATTTTAGTTTATTTTATTTTTTATTTTTATTGAAGTTTATTTTTTTATTTAGTTCAATTTATTTATTTTATGTTTATTTATTTTAGTTTAGGATTTTAATTTTAGTTTATTTTTTAGGTTTAGGTTTAGGTTTATGCTTATTTTTTAATTTAGTTTTATTTTTATTTTATTTTTAAGGTTTAGGTTTTATTTTATTTTTTATGTTTGGGTTTTAAGTTTTCATTTTAGGTTTATTTTTAGGTACTATTTTTTAGTTTAGGTTTAGGTTTATTTTTAGTTTATTTTATTTTATTTAGTTTAAGGTTTAGGTTTTATTTATTTTAGTTTAGTTTGTTTTAGTTTAAGTTTAGGTTTATTTTATTCTATTTATTTTAGGTTTACCCTTTTTTTAGTTTAGGGTCCAGCTTTTATTTTGTATTTATTTTTCTTTTATTTTAAGGTTTATTTTTTAGGTTTAGGTTTTTATTTAGATTTTATTTTATTTTATTACAGGTTTATTTTATTTTTATTTTACAGTTAGTTTTTATTTTATTTAGGTTTTTTATTTGTAGGTTTATTTTATTTCTTAGTTTAGTTTAAGTTTTTATTTATTTATTTTAGTTATGTTTATATTTTTTATTTTATTTTATCTTTATGTTTAGGTTTGGGTTTTGGTTTAGGTTTAGGTTTAAGTTTAGGTTTAGGTTTAGGTTCTTTATTTTATTATATTTTTTGTTTTATTTAGGTTTACATTTTTTATTTATTTTATTTTTATGTTTTATTTAATTTAGGTTTAGTTTTTTTTGGTTTTTTAGGGTTTAGGGTTTAGAGTTTAGGGTTTGGGGTTTACGGTTTAGGGTTTAGGGTTTAGGGTTGTAGATTTTAGGGTTTAGGATTTAAGGTTTAGGGTTTTAGGGTTTAGGGTTTAGGGTTTATGGTTTAAGATTTAGGGTTTAGGGTTTAGGGTTGTATGATTGAGGTTTAGGGTTTAGGGTTTAGAGTTAGTTTTAGGGTTAGGGTTTTTTTTATTTTTTATTTTTTCTTAAAAAGGAAAGTCATAGTTTAGGTTTCTTTAGTTTATTTGGTTTATTTAGTTTATTTATTATAGTTTATTTTATTTTATTTATTTTAATTAGGGTTACTTTTATTTTTATTTAGTTTTGTTTATTTATTTTAGCTTTGCTTTTTTAGTTTATGTTATTCATTTCACTTTATTTTTTGTTTTTTTAGTTATGTTTTATTTTTATTTTATTTTTCATGTTTAGGCTTTATTTTTTATATTTAGGTTTAGGTTTAGGTTTTTATTTTATTTTTTTAGGTTTAGGTTTTTAGATTTATTTTAGGTTTATTTTTAGGTTTTATTTAGTTTAGCTTTAGGTTAATTTTTAGTTTATTCTATTTTATTTAGTGTTTAGGTTTAGGTTTATGTTTAGGTTTAGTTTATTTTATGTTTAGGTTTAGGTTGTATTTATTTTAGATTAGTTTATTTTAGTTTAGGTTTAAGTTTTGTTTTATTTTATTTTTATTTTAGGTTTTGTTATTTTTTTTTAGTTTAGGGATTAAATTTTATTTTTTATTTATTTTAAGCTTTTATTTTTATGTTTATTTTTTAGGTTTAAGTTTTTATTTAGCTTATATTTTATTTTATTTTTATTTTATTTTTAGTTTTTATTTTATTTAGTTATTTTATTTTTTTAGTTTAGTTTAGGTTATTAATTATTTTATTTTAGATTGGTTTTAATTTTTAATTTTATTTTCTTTTTATGTTTAAGTTTAGGTTTAGGTTTATGTTTAGGTTTTAGTTAAGGTTTTTATTTTATTTTAGTTTTTTATTTTATTTTGGTTTAGGTTTTCTATTTATTTTATTAGGGTTTAGTTAATTTATGTTAAGGTTTTTAGCTTTTTATGGTTTAGGGTTTAGGTTTTGTTGAGGGCTTAGGGATTGGGGTTTAGGGTTTAGGGTTTAGGTTTTAGGATTTAAGGTTTAAGGTTACGGATTTAGGGTTTAGTGATTAGGGTTTAGGGTTTAGGGTTTAGGGTTTAGGTTTTAGGTATATGGTTCAAGCTTTAGTTTAGGATTTAGGGTTTTTGGTTTTTTTTTTTAAAATTAAACAAATTTAGATTCAACATTTTTTCATTTCGATTTCATCAACCAAGTAACACACCGAGTTTTCTAAGCCACAAGGGATGACATGGATAAAAAATGAGATTGCATAAAGCAAATCAAAAACCCTAGATAGCTAGATCCATCTCTATTGTAAAGACACAATTCCATAAGTAATAGATCAGATTGACCATTCTTCAGTTTCTCCAGTTCCCATCAGAACCATCCCGACCTCTCGAGTAGTGGGGTTCACCATCATATCCCTGATCTCTCCCTCCACCACCACCGTGGCTTTAACCTCTGTATCTCCTCCCACCTCCATAACCACCACCTCCAAATCCAATAGCACATCCAGATCCCCCACCATAACTATAATAACCTCCCACCTTGCCTCAGCAGATCTATGATTTTTGGTTGTGGTGATGTTCCTGGCATCAAGGTTCTACTCATTCTTAGGGTTTAGGTTTATTTTTTAATTTATTTAATTACTTTAGGTTTAGGTTTAGGGTTTGGGGTTTAGGGTTAGAGTTGAGGGTTGACGGTTTATGATTTATGGTTTAAGATTTAGGGTTTAAGGTTTAGGGTTTAGGGTTTAGGGGTTTAGGGTTTATGCTTTTTAGGTTTGAGGTTAGGGTTTAAGGTTTAGGGTTTTAAGGTTTAGGGTTTTATGGTTTAGGGTTTAGGGTTAGGGTTTAAGGTTTAGGGTTTAGGCTTTAAGATTAAGTGTTTAAGCTTTAGGGTTTAGGGTATTGAGGGTTTAAGGATTAGGGTTAGTTTAGGGTTTAGGGATAGTTTAGGGTTTAACATTTAGGATTTGGGGTTTAGTGTTTTTTAGGGTTTATGATTTAAGGTTTAGGGTCTTTTTAAAAAAAAATTAAGTAAACCAGTATGTTTAGATTTATTTAGTTTATTTCCTTTATTTTTTATTTATTTTAGTTTATTTTATTTTTTATTAAGGTTTATTTTTTATTTTTATTTAGTTTAGTTTATTTATTATAATTTGGATTTTTTATTTTAGTTTATTTTTTAGGTTTAGGTTTAGGTTTATGCTTATTTTTTAGTTTGGTTTTATTTTTATTTTACTTTTAAAGTTTAGATTTTATTTTTTATTTTATCTTTTTAGGTTTAGATTTTAGGTTTTTATTTTGGGTTTATTTTTAGGTTTTATTTTCTTTTTAAGTTTAGGTTTATTTTAATTTAATTTAATTTAATTTAGTTTAGGGTTTAGGTTGAGTTTATTTTAGGTTTAGGTTTAGGTTTTATTTATTTTAGTTTAGGTTTAGGTTCTTTTGTTTTCTTTATTTAAGGTTTAGGTTTTTTTAGTTAGGGTTTAAGTTTTATTTTTTATTTATTTTTTTATTTTTAGGTTTATTTTTTAGGTTTAGGTTTTTTTTAGTTTTTATTTTATTTTATTTTATGTTTATTTTATTTTAATTTTACATTTAGTTTTTATTTTATTTACATTTTTTATTTTTATGCTTATTTTATATTTTAGTTTAGTTTAGGTTTTTATTTATTTTATTTTAGTTTGTTTTTTTTTACTTTATTTTATTTTTACGGTTAGGTTTGGGTTTAGGTTTTAGTTTAGGTTTAGTTTTAGGTTTTCATTTAGGTTTTTCTTTTCTTTTACTTTTTTTTATCTTATTTAGGTTTAGGTTTTTTACTTATTTTATTTTTAGGTTTTATTTAGTTTAGGTTTAGTTTTTTTAGGGTTTAAGGGTTTTGTGTTTAGGGTTTAGGGTTTAGGGTTGTAGGATTTAGGGTTTAGTGTTTAGGGTTTAGGATTTTAAGGTTTTGGGTTTAGGGTTTAACTTTAGGGTTTAAGGTTTAAGGTTTTAAGGTTTAGGGTTTATGGTTTAGGGTTGTTAGTTTAGCATTCACGGTTTAGGGTTTAGGGTTAGATTTAGGGTTTAGAGTTAGGGTTAGGGTTTTTTTTTAAATTAAGTAAAGTCGTAGGTTTAGGTTGATTTATTTTATTTTTTATTTATTTTAGTTTATTTTCTTTTTTAATCTTATTTAAGCTTATTTTTATTTTTTTTTAGTTTAGTCTATTTATTTTAGTTTAGGTTTTCTATTTAAGTTTATTTTTTTAGGTTTAGGTTTATGTTTATTTTTTGGTTTAGTTTTATTTTTATTTTATTTTTCATGTTTAGGTTTTATTTTTTATTTTTACGTTTAGGTTTCGATTTTTATTTTATTCTTTTAGGTTTTGGTTTTAAGTTTTTATTTTAAGTTTATTCTTAGGTTTTATTTTTTTAGTTTAGGTTTAGTTTATTTTTAGTTTATTTTATTTTATTTACGGTTTAGGTTTAGGTTTAGATTTAGGTTTTATTTATTTTAGTTTAGTTTATTTTAGTTTAGGTTTAAGTTTAGGTTTATTTTATTTTCAATTTTGGTTTAGGTTTTTAATAGTTTAGGGTTTAGGTTATATTTTTTATTTATTTTTAGGCTTATATTTTAGGTTTAGGTTTTTATTTAATTTTTATTTTATTTAATTTTAGCATTATTTTATTTTTATTTTAGGTTTAGTTCTTATTTTATTTAGGTTTTTTACTTTTTAGTTTAGTTAAGGTTTTTATTTATTTATTTTTAGTTAGGTTTTTTTATTTTATTTTCTTTTTATGTATAAGTTTAGGTTTAGGTTTAAGTTTAGGTTTTAGATTAGGTTCTTATTTTATTTTATTTTTTATTTTATTTTGGTTTAGGTTTCTTTATTTAATTTTTATTTAGGTTTTATTTAGTTTAGGTTTAGGTTTTTATCTTTTAGTGTTTATGGTTTAGGGCTTAGGGTTTAGGTTTGGTTGAGGGTTTAGTGATTAGGGTTTAGGGTTTGGGGTTTAGGGTTTAAGGTTTAGGTTTTAGGGTTTAGGGTTTTAGGATATAGGGTTTAGGGTTTAGGGTTTAGGGTTTAGGTTGTAGGTATATGGTTCAAGTTTTAGTTTAGGGTTTAGGGTTTTTAGTTTTTTTTTTAACAGTGAACAAATTCAGATTCAACATTTCTTCTTTTCGATTTCATCAACCAAGTAACACACCGAGGTTTCTAAGACATAAGCAATGACATAGATAAAAAATGAGAATGCATAGAGCAAATTAAAAACCTTAGATAGCTAGAACTGTCTCTACTGTAAAGATATAGTTCCATAAGTAGCAAATCAGATCGACCGTTCTTCAGTTTCTCCAGTTCTCAGCAGAACTACCCCGGCCTCTCGAGTAGTGGGATCCACCATCATTTTTCGGATCTCTCCCTCCGCCATCACCACGGCTTTAACCTCTGTTTCTCCTCCTGCCTCCATAACCACCACTTCTAAATCCACTAGCACATTCAGATCCCCAGCACCACTACGATAACCACTGCCTGCACCTTCGCCTCCACCAACAGATCTAGATTGAGCCTAGTTGAAGGTGATGTTCCTGACGTCAAATTTCTACCCATTCTTAGGGTTTAGGTGTATTAAGATTTAGGGTTCAAGTTTATTTTTTAATTTATTTAATTACTTTAGGTTTAGGTTTAAGGTTCAGGGTTTGGTATTTAGGGTTAGGGTTGAGGGTTTAGGGTTTATGGTTTAGGGTTTTAGGGTTTATGCTTTTATGGTTTGAGGTTAGGGTTTAAGGTTTAGGGTCTTAAGGTTTGTACTTTTAGGGTTTAGGGTTTAAGTTTTGGGTTTAGGGTTTAGGGATTAGGGTTTAGGTTAGTGTTTTACTTTAGGGTTGACATTTAGGGTTTTATTGGGTTTTTATGGTTTATGATTTAGGGTTTGGGGTCTTTTTTAAATAAAATTAAGTAAACCGGTATGTTTAGGTTTATTTAATTTATTTCCTTTTTTTTATTTATTTTAGTTAATTTTAATTTTTATTTAGGTCTATTTTTTTATTTAGTTTAGTTAATTTATTATAATTTGGGTTTTTATTTTAGTTTATTTTTTAGGTTTAGGCTTAGGTTTACGCCTATTTTTTAGTTTGGTTTTATTTTTATTTTATTTTTAAGGTTTAGGTTTTATTTTTTATTTTTAGTTTTAGGTTTAGGTTTTTATTTTATTCTTTTAGGTTTAGGTTTTAGGTTTTTATTTTAGGTTTATTTTTGGGTTTTATTTTTTAGTTTAGGTTTAGGTTTATTTTTATTTTATTTAGTTTAGGATTTAGGTTTAATTTATTTTAGGTTTAGGTTTAGGTTTTGTTTATCTTACTTTAGTTTATTGTAGTTTAAGTTTAGGTTCATTTTATTTTCTTTATCATAGGTTTACATTTTTTTTAGTTAGGGTTTAGGTTTTATTTTATATTTATTTCTTTTTTTTATTTTTAGGTTTACTTTTTAGCTCTAGGTATTTATTTAGTTTTTATTTTATTATATTTTAGGTTTATTTTATTTTGATTTTAAATTTAGTTTTTATTTTATTTACATTTTTATTTTTATGTTTATTTTATATTTTAGTTTAGGCTTAGGTTTTCATTTAGGTTTTTTCTTTTATTTTACTTATTTATTTTATTTAGGTTTAGATTTTTTATTTATTTTAGTTTTATGTTTTATTTAGTTTAGGTTTAGTTTTTTAGATATTTTAGGGTTGAGGGTTTAGGGTTTTGGCTTTTGGGTTTAGGGTTTAGGGTTTAGGGTTCTAGGTTTTAGGGTTTTGTGTTTAGGGTTTAGGGTTTTAAGGATTTGGGTTTAGGGTTTAGGGTTTAAGCTTCAGTGTTTCAGGTTTAAGGTTTTATTGTTTAGGATTAAGGTTTAGGATTGTAGGTGAGGGTTCACAGTTTAGGGTTTAGGGTTAGTTTTAGGGTTTAGAGTTTAGGGTTAGGGTTTTTTTAGAAAAATTAAGTAAATTCATAGGTTTAGGCTTATTTAGTTTATTTTTTATTTATTTTAGTTTAGTTTATTTTATTTATTTTATTTAGGCTTATTTTTATTTTTATTTAGTTTAGTTTATTTGTTTTAGTTTAGGTTTTTTATTTTAGTTTTTTTTTAGGTTTAGGTTTAGGTTTATGTTTTGGTTTAGTTTTATTTTTATTTTAGTTTTCGTGTTTAGGTTTTATTTTTTATTTTTACGTTTAGGTTTAGGTTTTTATTTTATTTTTTTAGGTTTAGGTTTTAGGTTTTTATTTTAGGTTTATCCTTAGGTTTTATTATTTTTAGTTTAATTTTAGGTTAATTTTTTATTTATTTTATTTTATTTAAGGTTTAGGTTTAGTTTATTTTAAGTTTAGGTTTAGGTTTTATTTATTTTAGTTTAGTTTATTTTAGTTTAGGTTTAAGTTTAGGTTTATTTTATTTTTAATTTAGGTTTAGATTTTTTTTTAGTTTAGGGTTTAGGTTTTATTTTTTATTTATTTTAGGTTTATTTTTTAGGTTTATATTTTTATTTAGTTTTTATTTTATTTTATTTTAGCACTATTTTATTTTTATTTTAAGTTTAGTTTAGTTAAGATTTTTATTTATTTTATTTCAGTTTGGTTTTTATTTTTTATTTTATTTTGTTTTAATGTATAAGTTTAGGTTTTAATTTATGTTTTAATTTAATTTTATTTTTTATTTTATTTTGGTTTAGGTTTTCTTATTTATTTTATTTTTAGGTTTTATTTAGTTTAGGTTTAGGTTTTTAGCTTTTTAGGGTTTAGGGTTTAGGGCTTAGGGTTTAGGTTTAGTTAAGGGTTAAGGGTTTAAGGTTTAGGTTTAGGGTATAGGGTTTAGGGTTTGCGATTTAGGGTTTAGGGTTTAGGGTTTAGGGTTTAGGGTTTTAGAGTTTAGGGTTTAGGGTTTAGGTTTAGGTTTTAGGTTTTTATTTTAGGTTTATTCTTAGGTTTTATTTCTTTAGTTTAATTTTAGGTTAATATTTACTTTATTTTATTTTATTTAAGGTATAGGTTTAGGTTTAGGTTTAGTTTATTTTAAGTTTAGGTTTAGGTTTTATTTATTTTAGTTTAGTTTATTTTAGTTTAGGTTTAAGTTTAGGTTTATTTTATTTTTATTTTCAGTTTAGATTTTTTTTAGTTTAGGGTTTAGGTTTTATTTTTTATTTATTTTTAGGTTTATTTTTTAGGTTTATGTTTTTATTTAGTTTTTATTTTAATTTATTTTAGCATTATTTTATTTTTATTTTAAGTTTAGTTTTTATTATATTTAGCTTTTTTACTTTTTAGTTTAGTTAAGATTTTTATTTATTTTATTTTAGTTTGGTTTTTATTTTTTATTTTATTTTCTTTTTATGTATAAGTTTAGGTTTTAATTTAGGTTTTTTATTTTATTTTATTTTTTATTTTATTTTGGTTTAGGTTTATTTATTTATTTTATTTTTATGTTTAATTTAGTTTAGGTTTAGGTTTTTAGCTTATTAGGGTTTAGGCTTTAGGGCTTAGGGTTTAAATTTAGTTAAGGGTTAAGGGTTTAGGGTTTAGGGTTTAGGGTTTAGGGTTTAGGGTTTTAGAGTTGAGGGTTTAGGGTTTAGGATTTAGGGTTTAGGATTTAGGGTTTAGGGTTTACATTTTAGGTATAGGGTTCAGGTTTCAATTTATGGTTTAGGGTTTTTGATTTCTTTTTAATAGTGAAAAAATTCAAATTCAACATTTATTATTTTCGATTTCATCAACCAAGTAACATGCCATGTTTTCAAAGAAATAAGCGATAAGATAGATAAAAAATGAGCACGCTTAGAACAAATCAAAAAGCTCGATAACTAGAATTGTCTCTAATGTAAAGACACAATTCCATAAGCAGCAGATCGAATCGACAATTCTTCATTTTCTCCAGTTCCCATACGAACCACCCCAACCTCCCGAGTTGCAAGATCTACATTCATATCCCCAATTTCTCCCTCCGCTGCCACCACGGTTGTAACCTCCATCGCTCCTCTCGCCTTTGTAATCACCCTTGCTCTGACCACCACCTCCTAATCCACCAGCACATCCAGATCCCACACCACCACTATGATAATTGCCGCCTCCACCTTCACCCTCCACCTTGGATCGGTGAGCGATTGGCGGTGATGTGGTTAGCCATTCTTAGGTTTAGGTTTATAAGGTTTTAGGTTTAGGTTTATTTTTTTAATTTATTTAGTTACTTTGGTTTAGGGTTAGGTTTAGGGTTTAGTAGGTTTAGGTTTATGCTTTAGGTTTAGTTTTTGGGTTTAGGATTTTAGGGTTTAGAGTTTTAGGTTAGGTTTTAAGGTTACAATTCTGGGTTTATGGTAGTTTAGGGTTTATGGTTTAAGCTTTAAGGTTTATGGTTTTAAGGTTTAGGGTTTAGGGTTAGTTTATAGTTTATGGTTTTAAGGATTAGGGTTTATGATTTAGGGTTAGTGTTAGTTTTGGGATTAGGGTATAGGGTTTAGGGTTTAAGGATGTAGGTTTAGGGTTGTAGGTTTAGGGTTTAGGGTTTAGGGTTAATTTTAGCATTTAATGTTTATGGTTTAGGGTATGGGATTTAGGGTTTAGGGGTTAGGTTTTTTATTTAAATTAACTAAACTGGGAGATTTAGGTTTATTTAGCTTATTTTTTATTTTAGTTTATTTATTTATTTTATTTTTATTTAGTTTTATATTTTATTTTTTTTAGTTAAGTTTATTTATTTTAGGTTTATTTATTTTTGTTTAGGTTTTTTATTTTAGTTTGTTTTTTAAGTTTAGGTTTAAGTTTATGTTTATTTTTAAGTTTAGTTTTATTTTTATTTTATTTTTTAGATTTAGGTTTTACTTTTTATTTTTAGGTTTAGGTTTATGTTTTTATTTTATTTATTTAGGTTTAGCATTTAGCTTTTATTTTTTAGTTTAGTTTTAGGTTTATTTTTAGTTTATTTTATTTTATTTAGTTTAGGGTTTAGGCTTAGTTTATTTTAGGTTTAGGTTTAGGTTTTTTTATTTTAGTTTAGCTTATTTTAATTTAGGTTTAGGTTTATTTTATTTTGTTTATTTGAGGTTTAAGGTTTTTTTTTATTTAGGGTTTAGGTTTTATTATTTATTTATTTTTATGTTTATTTTCTAGGTTTAGGCTTTTATTTAGTTTTGATTATATTTTATTTTAGGTTTATTTTATTTTTATTTTACATTTAGTTTTTATTTTATTTAAGTTTTTCATTTTTAGGTTTATTTTATTTATTTAGATTAGTTTGGGATTTTATTTATATTATTTTAGTTTAATTTTTAATTTTTAATTTATTTTATTTTTACGTTTAGGTTTAGGTTTAGGTTTAACTTTTTGTTTAGGTTTTTATTATATTTTATTTTTTTATTTTATTTATGTTTAGGTTTTTTTCTTTATTTTATTTTTAAGTGTTATTTAGTTTAGGTTTTGGTTATTAGGTTTTTGGAGTTTAGGATTTAAGGTTTAGGGTTTGGGATTTAGGGTTTAAGGGTTAGGGTTGTAGGTTTTAGGGTTTAATGTCTAGTGTTTAGGGTTTAAGGTTTAGGGTTTTAGGGTTTAGGGTTTAGGGTGTAGGGTTTAGGGTTTAGAGTTTAAGGTTTAGGATATAGGATTTTAAGGTTTATGATTTAGGGTATAGGGTTGTAGGTTTAAGGTTCAGGGTTTAGGGTTTTTGGTTAGTTTTAGGGTTTAGGGGTTTTTTTATTTTTTGATTTTTTATTTTTTGATTTTTTATTTTTTTAAAATTAAGTAAACTGGTAGGTTTTTATTTATTTAGTTTACTTAGTTTATTTATTTTATTTATTTTATTTATTTTACTTTATTTTTTTATAAGTTTATTTTTATTTTTACTTCGTTTAGTTTATTTATTTTAGGTTTATTTATTTTAATTTAGGTTTCTTATTTTAGTTTTTTTTTTAGGTTTATGTTTTGGTTTAGGTTTATTTTTTAAATTAGTTTTATTTATATTTTATCTTTTAGGTTTAGGTTTAAGTTTAGGTTTTTATTTTTTATTTTTAGGTTTTGGTTTTAGGTTGTCATTATAGGTTTATTTTTAGGTTTTATTTAGTTTATGTTTAAGTTTTTAGCTTTTTTAGGGTTTAGCGTTTAGGGTTGTAGGTTGTAGGGTTTAGGGTTTAGGGTTTTAAGGTCTAGGGTTTAGGGTTGTAGGTTTATGGTTCAAGGTTTGGGGTTTGGGGTTTAGGGTTAGTTTTAGGGCTTTTTTTTACTTTATTTAATTTTTTTTCTTAATTAAGTAAAGACGTAAGTTTAGGTTTATTTGGTTTTATTTATTTATTTTAGTCAATTTATTTTATTTAGGTTTATTTTTATTTTTATTTAGTTTAGTTTATCTATTTTAGGTTTATTTATTTTAGTTTATTTTAGGTTTACTTTTTTAATTTAGTTTTATTTTGATTTTATTTTTCAAGTTTATGTTTTTTTTAAGGTTTAGGTTTAGGTTTTTATTTAATTTTTTTAGGTTTAGTTTTTAGGTTTTTATTTTAGGTTTTATTTTTTAGTTTAGGTTTAGACTTATTTTTAGTTTAGGTTTTTATTTAATTTTTTTAGGTTTAGGTTTTAGGTTTTTATTTTAGGTTTTATTTTTTAGTTTAGGTTTAGACTTATTTTTAGTTAATTTTATTTTATTTATGGTTTAGGTTTAGGTTTAGGTTTAGTTTACTTTAGGTTTAGGTTTAAGTTCTATTTATTTTTGTTTAGTCTATTTTAGTTTATGTTTAAGTTTATGTTTATTTTATTTTTATTTTAAGTTTAAGTATTTTTTTAATTTAGGGTTTATGTGTTATTTTTTTAGTTATTTTTAAGTTTATTTTTATTTATTTAGGTTTTAATTTAATTTTTTAACTTTATTTTAGCTTTATTTTTATTATTTTAAATTAAGTTTTATTTTATTTAGGATTTTTATTTTTTAGTTTAGTTTATATTTTTGTTTATTTTCTCTTAGTTTAGTTTTTATTTTTTATTTCATTTTCTTTATTGGGTTTAGGGTTAAGTTTAGGTTTCATATTAAGTTTTCATTTTATTTATTTTATTTTTGTTTAAGTTTTTTATTCATTTTATTTTGAGGTTTTATTTAGATTAGGTTTAGATTTTTAGCTTTTTAGGGTTTAGGGTTTAGGGTTTAGGGTTTAAGGTTTAGGGTTTAGGGTTTGTGGTTTAGGGTTTAGGGTTTACAGTTTATGGTTTAGGGTTTAGGGTTTTAGCATTTAGGGTTTAGGGTATAGGTTTTAGGGTTTTGGGTATTAATGGTTTAGGGTTTAGGTTTTAGGTCTAGGGTTCAGGTTTTAGTTTAGGGTTTAGGGTTTTTGGTTTTATAAGAGAACAAATTGATTCAACATTTCTTCTTTCCATTTCATCAACCAAGTAGCACAACAAGTTTTCTAAGACACAAGCGATGACATAAATAAAAAATGAGTTTGAATAGAGCAAATCAAAACCTTAGATAACTATAACCGTCTCTACTGTAAAGACATAATTCCATAAGCAGTAGATTGCATCGACCATTCTTTAATTTTTTCAGTTCCCATCAAAACCACCCCAGCCTCTTAAGTAGCTGGATCCACTATCATATCGTCGATCTCTCCCTCCACCACCACCACGGCTGTAACCTCCATCGCTCCTCCCCCATTCGCTTAGTACTAGTTTATCCACCAGAACTTAGATCCCCCACCACACTATGATAATCACCTTTTGTTATCTCAGCTTGGTTATGTTCTGCCATCAAGGTTCTGCTCTTTTTTAGGGTTTAGGTTTAGGTTTATTTGGTTTTAGGGTTTAGGTTTCTTTTTTAATTTATTTAATTACTTTATGTTTAGGTTTAAGGTTTGGGGTTTATGGTTTACAATTTAGGGTTAGGGTTTAAGATTTAAGGTTTAACGTTAAGGGTTTAGGGTGTAGGGTTTAGGATTTAGGGTTTTAGAGTTTATGCTTTTAGGGTTTAGAGTTTAGGATTAGGGTTTAGGATTTAGGATTTAGGGTTTAGAGTTTAGGGTTTAAGGTCATTTAGGATATAGGGTATTGGCTATAGGGTTTAGGGTTTAGGGTTTAATGTTAGCTTTGGGGCTTAGGGTTTAGGGTTTAGGGTTTTCTTTAAAAAAAAATATTTAAGAAAACAGGTAGATTTAGGTTTATTTAGTTTATTTTTTATTAATTTTAGTTTGTTTAATTTTTTATTTTTATTCATTATTTTTATTTATTTTAGTTTCTTTTATTTTATGTTTATTTATTTTTATTAAGGTTTTTTATTTTAGTTTATTTTTTAAGTTTAGGTTTAGGTTTATGTTTATTTTTTTAGTTTAGTTTTATTTTTATTTTATTTTTAGATGTTGGTTTTATTTTTTTATTTTTAAGTTTAGGTTTAGGTTTTTATTTTATTTTTTATGTTTAGGTTTTAGTTTTTTATTTTTGGTTTAATTTTCGGTTTGATTTTTTAGTTTAGGTTTAGGTTTATTTTTAGTTTATTTTATTTTATTTATAGGTTTTTTTAGTTTAGGGTTTAGGTTTTATTTTTTATCTATATTTTGGTTTATTTTTTAGGTTTAGGTTTTTATTTAGTTTTTATTTTATTTTATTTTATTTTTATTTTGCGATTAGTTTTTATTTTAGTTTTTTTTTTTGTATAGTTTAGGGTTTAATTTATTTTATTTTAGTTTAGTTTTTATTTTTTATTTTATCTTATTTTTAGGTTTAGGTTTAGGTTTAGGTTTAGATTTAAGTTTAGGTTTTTATTTTATTTTATTTTATTTTTTATTTAGGTTTACATTTTTCTCATTTATTTTATTTGTAGGTTTTCTTTATTTTATGTTTAAGTTTTTAGGTATTTAGGGTTTAGAGTTTAGCATTTATTGTTTAAGGCTAATGTTGTAGGGTTTAGGGTTTAGGCTTTGGGTTTTAGGATTTAGGTTTTGGGTTTTAGGATTTAGGGTTTCGGGTTGTAGATTTTAAGGATTAAGGTTAAGGGTGGGTTTATGGTTTAGGGTTTAGGCTTTAGGGTTTAGGATTTTAGGGTTTAGGGTTTAGGGATTAGAGTTTAGGGTCTAGGGTTTTAGGGTTTAGGGTTTAGGGTTTAGGGTTGTAGATTTAAGGTTTAGGGTTTATGATTTATTTTATTTTATTTATTTTTCCATTTGTTTTTAAATTAAGTAAACTGGTAGGTTTAAGATTATTTCGTTTTTATTTATTTACTTTAGTTTATTTGGTTTGCTTCATTTATTTAGGTCTATTTCTATTTTTATTTAGTTTAGTTTTTTTATTTTAAGTTTATTTATTTTAGTTTATTTTTTAAGTTTAGGTTTATTTTTTAGTTTAGTTTTATTTATTTATTTATTTTTATGTTTAGGTTTAGGTTTTTACTTTATTTTCTTAGGTTTAGGTTTTAGATTTTTATTTTAGGTTTATTTTTAGTATTATTTTTTTGTTTAAGTTTAGGTTTATTTTTGGCTTTTTTATTTTATTTAGTTTAGGTTTAGATTTAGGTTTAGCTTTAGGTTTTATTTATTTTAGTTTAGTTTATCTTAGTTTAGGTTTAGGTTTATTTCCTTTTTATTTTAGGTTTAGGTTTCTTTTTAGTTTAGGGTTTATGTTTTATTTTCTTATATATTTTTAGGTTTTATTTTACAGGATTATTTCTTAGGTTTAGGTTTTTATTTAGTTTTATTTTATTTTATTTTAGGCTTATTTTATTTTTATTTTAAGTTTAGCTTTTATTTTATTTAGGTTTTTTATTTTCTTAGTTTAGTTTAGGTTTTATTTTATTTTATTTTAGTTTGTTTTTTATTTTTTATTTTATTTCATTTTTTAGGTTGATGTTTAGGTTTAGGTTTTAGTTTATATTTTTATTTTATTTTATTTTGGTTTAGGTTTTTTTTATTTATTTTACTTTTTTGGTTTTTTTATTTATTTTAATTTAGGTTTAGCTTTTTAGGGTTTATGGTTTATGTTTAGGTTTTAGGTTTTTATTTTAGGTTTTTATTTTAGTTTAAGTTTGGGATTATTTTTAATTTTATTTATTTTATTTAGTTTAGGGTTTAGGTTTAGGTTTTATTTATTTTAATTTATTTTATCTTAGTTTAGTTTTAGGTTTATTTTATTTTTAGTTTAGGGTTTGAGTTTTATTTTTTATTTATTTTTAGGTTTTATTTTTAGGTTTATCGTTCAGGTTTAGGTTTTTATTTAGTTTTCATTTTGTTTTATTTTAGATTTATTTTATTTTTATTTTACATTTAGTTTTTATTTTATTTAGGTTTTTTATTCTTAGGTTTATTTTATTTTTTAGTTTAGTTTTGGTTTTCATTTATTTTCTTTTAATTTTTATTTTATTTTATTTTTAAGTTTAGGTTTATGTTTTAGTTTAGGTTTTTATTTAATGTAGGCTTAGGTTTATATATTTATTTTATTTTTAGGTATTATTTACATTAGTTTAGGTTTTTACGTTGTTAGGGTTTTGGGTTTTGGGTTTAGGGTTTAGGGTTTAGGGTTTTAGGGTTTAGGGTTTTAGGGTTTACTGTTTAGGGATATGGTTTAGGGCTTAGGATATAGCATTTAGTGTTTAGGTTTTAGGGTTTAGGGGCTTTAGGGTTTAAATTTTAGGGTTTAGGGTTTAGGGTTAGCTTAGGATTTAGGGATAGTTTATTATTTAGGGTTTAGGGTTTAGGGCTTAGGCATTAGGATTTAGGGTTATTACGATTTAAGGTTTATGGTTTAAGGTTAGTTTAGGGTTTAGGGTTTAGGGTTTTAGGTTTTATGTTTAGTTTAGGGTTTAGGGTTTGTGTAAGAGTTTAGGGTTTAAGGTTTTGGGTTTAGGGTTTATGGTTTAGGGTTTAGGGTTTAGGGTTGTAGGTTTAGGGTTCAAGGTTTAGGGTTAGTTTTAAGGTTTAGAGTTTTAGGTTCAGGGTGTAGGATTTAGGGTTTAGGGTTTAGGGTTTAAGGTTTAGGATTTTTCTTTTAAACTAGGTTAACCGATAAGTTTAGATTTTTTTAGTTTATTTAGTTTATTTATTATTTATTTTTATTTATTTTATTTTTATATTTATTTAGGTTTATTTTTAATTTTTTTTAGTTTATTTTAGGTTTATTATTTTTAGTTTAGATTTTTTCTTTTAGTTTACTTTTTAGGTTTATGTTTAGGTTTATGATTATTTTAATTTTAATTTTTAGGTTTATGTTTTATTTTTTTATTTTTTTAGGTTTAGGTTTATGTTTTTATTTTATTTTTTTTATATTTAGGTTTTAGGTTTTTATTTTAGGTTTATTTTTAGGTTTTATTTTTTAGTTTAGGTTTAGGTTTATTTTTAGTTCACTTTATTTCATTTAGTTTAGGGTTTAGGTTTAATTTATTTTAGGTTTAAGTTTTATTTATTTTAGTTTAGTTTATTTTATTTTGTTTATTTTAGGTTTAGGTTTTATTTATTTATTTTTAGGTTTTATTTTTATGTATATTTTATAGGTTTAGGTTTTTATTTAGTTTTTATTTTATTTTAATTAAAGTTTATTTTATTTTTATTTTATGTTTAGTTTTTCTTTTATTTAGGTTTTTTATTCTTAGGTTTATTTTATCTTATTTACATAAGGTTTTTATTTAATTTATTTTAGTTTAGTTTTTATTTTTTATTTTATTTTATTTTTAGGTTTTATTTAGTTTAGGTTTAGGTTTTTGGGTTTAGGGTTTAGGGTTTAGGGTTTAGGGTTTAGGGTTTAGGGTTAGGAATTAGGGTTAAGGGTTTAGTGTCAAGGGTTTTAGGGTTTAGGGTTTAGGGTTTTAGGGTTTAAGGTTTTTTTAGGGAAATTAGAGAAATTTTATTGCCATATAGAAAAAGTACAAAGTCTTTAGAGGGGGGTAAATCTCTAAGCTAATGCTTAAAGAGGTATAGTAAATCATAAACAGATAAACCCCCTAACTATTATGATAATGAAGGAAAGAAAGCAAAAGAAAAACCAAAAAAATCAACAGCAGAAAATCCATGTGAAGCGACAAACTTCATTTTGGTCGTCGATACTAGCAAGATCCACTGTGACTCCCAACCTATAAAAGAAATCTGCAACATACTCTTGAAAGGATGAGTACAATTAAGCAAGCATTAAAAGTAAGAGCAAATAAAAGGAGTAAAGTAAAGAAAAGGCTTAGACTTAATTACAATCATCTCAAGGAGCAACACTATATGTAAGCATCCAAACTTCAAGAGAAGGGTTACAATTACATATAGTGCTACCAGCTAAAAGAAGAAAGAGTGGAAAACATCAAGGCCATCATAGACAACATATTTTGTGTAGCCCATCATCCAAAGTCCGTCATCCAGCAAGGCTACAAAATCCTCCAAACAGCAAACATAACAGCCAACCACCAAGCCACCAAAACAACTAAGCTCAATAAGGTAGATAATCAACCAACCATCACGGATAGCAGCAATACAGTAGAAGCACCACCAAAACCACCACCAAAAAAAATAAAAAAATTAGAAGGAGCAAACATCATGACAGGGGTAACAACACAAACCAGAGACAAACAAGAGCAAAAAAGAAAAACACAAGTGCTCATATCCTCCACCAACAAAGCAAAAAAAAAGAGACAATAAAAATAACTACCCTAACTTCAAAAGGGGTGGACAGCTAGGCTGCCACCCAAATAGGAAAAAGGGGGTCAGCTGCAGTGAAGAGAGAAAAAACAAAGCAGGAAGAAACTAGAAATATACGTCACAAAAAGAACACCAGCAGGTACCCATAACAGTCACCAAAGGTGCAAGAAAAATTGGCCAAAATAGCCACCCCTCCAACCAACCCAGCCAGCCAATACAACCAACCAAACCAGCCAGCCACCATATCCTCCTAGTCAACCACCACAACAGTAGAAGACCTAAGTCAATGTGAAGACCAACAATAGTCATCAACCCAAAATCACCCAAGATAGCTAGGGAACAGGTAAAAGCGGATAGCAGCCACCAAACTCAACCAAGGCAAAAGAAAATATGATTCAGATAAGTAGAATAGGAAACCCAAGAAAAGAAAATGGTACAAATCCCAATATGATTGCCAACCAACATGAACAACAACAATAAAGACAACCAACCAAGCCACCAGCCCCTGAGGCCAATTAACAGCCACAAAATAGCCTTCAACCAGCAATCCAGAACAATACCCAAACCCAAAGCCCCTACAGCCAAGACAGGAAGGCCAATATAGGAGGAGGTCAAAACCATAACCAAAAGAAACAAAACAAAATCAACAAAACCAACCATGAAGCCACAGTCAAGAAAATAGAGAAAATAACATCCAACCAACAACCTCCACCTTGCCAAAATCAAGCCAGAGATAAACCACAAATAGCCCCCAAGATCAATCACCAATGTAAAATGAAAAATAGCCAAAATAGCTAGCCATCCAACCAACCCAACTAGCCAACCCAGCCAGTCAACAAAGCCACCCTATCAACCACCATAGTAGTAGATCCAACTTGGGTAAGTTAGCAAGCAGCCCATAAAAGAGGCAAAACCCACACATTTTCTGATTTATTTAAGTTTATTTTATTTTATTTTTTATTTTTATTTAGTTTTGTTTAATTTTTTATGTTTATTTAATTTAGTTTAAGGTTTTTATTTTACTTTATTTTTTAGGTTTAGGTTCAAGTTCAAGTTTGTGTTTCTTAGTTTAGTTATATTTTTATTTTATTTTTTAGGTATAGGTTCTATTATTTATTTTTAGGTATATTTTTAGGTTTTTATTTTATTTTTTTAGGTTTAGGTTTTAGGTTTTTATTTTAGGTTTATTTTTAGGTTTTATTTTTTAGTTTATGTTTAGGTTTAGGTTTAGTTTATTTTAGGTTTAATTTTAAGTTTTTTTAATTTTAGTTTTGTTTTTTTTAATTCAGGTTAAAATTTATTTTATTTTATTTTAGGTTTAGGATTTTTTTTAGTTTAGGGTTTATGTTTTATTTTTTATTTATTTTTAGGTTTTTTTTTAGGTATTTTTGCTTACGTTTAAGTCTTTATTTTATTTTTTTGGTTTATTTTATTTTTATTTTCAGTTTAGTTTTTATTTTATTTAGTTTTTTTATTTTTTCTTTAGTTTTTTTAGGTTTTTATTTATTTTATTTTAGTTTAGTTTTTATTGTTTATTTTATTTTGGTTAAGGTTTTTTTTATTTTTTATTTTTAGGTTTTATTTAGTTTAGGTTTCTGTTTTTAATTTTTTAGGGTTTAGGGTTAGTTTAGTTTAAGGTTTAGGGTTTCAAGTTTAGTGTTTTTTTTTGGGTTTAAGGTTTAGGGTTTAAGGTTTAGGGTTTAGGGTTTCAGGGTTTAGGGTTTAGAGTTTAGGGTTTAGGTTTAATGTTTTTTGTTTAGGGTTCAAGTTTTAGTTTAGGGTTTTTGGATTTGGTTTTTTTTTAATAGAGAACAAATTTAGATTCAACATTTTTTATTTTCGATTTCATCACCCATGTAACACACTAAGTTTTCTAAGATACAAACTACAACATAAATAAAAAATGAGCATGCATAGAGTAAATAAAAAACCTTGGATAACTAGAACCGTCTCTACTATAAAGATAGTTCCATAAGGAGTAGATCAGATTGACAATCTTTAGTTTCTGTAGTTCCCATCAGAACTACCCCGGCCTCTCGAGTAGCGGGATCCACCATCATATCCCTAATCTCCCCCTCTTCCACTACTATGGATATAACCTCCGTTGCTCCTCCCACCTCCATAACCACCACTACTCTGACCATTATCTCCATATCTACAAGCACCTCTAGATCCCCCATCACCACTACAGTAACTGCCGCCTCTAACTTTGCCTCCACTGCTAGATCTAGACTGAGCCTGGTTGATGGTGATGTTCCTGCCATCAAGGTTCTGCCCATTCTTAGGGTTTAGGTTTAGGTTTTGGTTTATTTGGTTTAGGGTTTAGGGTTTTATGGTTTATGCTTTTATGGTTTAGGGTTTAGGGTTAGGGTTTAGGGTTTAGGGTTTAGGGTTATTTATGGTTTGGGGTTATAGGTTTAGGGTTTAGGGTTAAGGTTTAAGGTTCCATAGAGGCATCACCCTACAATGGACCTAATCATGTAATAAGGACTCCTAAGGCATGATGGGTCTTCAAATGTACCAAAAAATTTTCCCCTACTTTACATGGATGAATAAATTAAGGTTTATATTAAACCATGATCATAAGTTCCTTATGGAGGCAAGCCTCCATAGTTAATTACACCTTAAGAAATAAAATTTCCTAAGAATACTCTTAATTAAAGTAGATAATTATCATCTTTAAAGATTTCAAGGTTAGACTATCAAAGGATTGGTTATATTTGAAAAATCAATTGGGAATGTTCAAAGGGAAGACTTATTTTTGGAATCCAAATGATATAAGTAGGAAATACTCATGATACTAAGAAGCCTAGGAAGCATTCTAATATATCCTATGGTTGGGCATTGTAATTTTGAAGTTGAGGAGATTTATATATTTTGAGTTAAAATTTAATTAGATTACTAGGGCTTATAATCCACCAAGACAAAGTTGTGAATATGCCTGAGAGGTGATGATTTTAGCACATAGCCCAAAGAAAATAGCTACCTCAGATCCTAAACCTAAGGAGCTTTAGTATGAGCTAAAGCATAACCTAAATCTAAGCGATAGGTGGACATAAGGGTTTACCTCCACAAGAGATAATAAATTGTCCAACTTTTGGACCTATAACACCTGGAGTGGCCGCCAACAAACTCCTCCTATGATTTTAAAATCATGTAGTCCGGTCTTATGAATTGCAAGATAGCTAGAGTAGTTATTTAATTAGAAAGAGACTAAAGTCCTAAACACTCTCTAAGAGACTAGAGCATGAGTGCTATGAGCATATGACTTAATCTATAGACGTAAAATCTTTTCAAATTTTATTTTATTTTAGACACATCATTTTGATAGAGGCCTTAGAATTTCTTATGCCTAAATGCATGATGAAATAGGTTATGGGTCAAATCAACTAGAAGAAGGTGTTCTCCACCACAAGGGATGCCCTCATAGGTCAAGCATTCCTTTATCGTGTAAGGATGGAGATCCTTCATGTTTAAGAGAGAAAGAATATGCATGCATGATGTGAAACATACAACCATATAGCTATGGGATTGCTAAATATTTTAATTATCTTATTTATGTCTTAGGATTTATGATTAGATTATGAGTTGTTTAAAATTTAGTTATGAGTGATTAGTTGGGTAGAAATGTTATTTTTAACCTAAGAACCTAATCGTATCCAAGCCACACATTAAAGAATCAATCATTTAAGAAACTATGAAAAGCATACCCTCCTAATGCACAATGTAAACATAACATCAAACAATTTTATAAACTATCATAAAAAAATAAAAGACCATTCGTTGTGTACCAAATACTCAAGAGAGAGAAGAGGTAGCGAGCTCTACCCTTATACAACCTGGAATATGAAAGAATAATTATAATTGTATTTAATGCTATGGGGGTCTTCTTTCTTCATATCTCCATTTTTGATTTGGTCCCTTCTTTGATATGGATGGTGCTTGCTTCAAAGGCATCATAAGGCACCCCAGGACAAAGCGTTCTTGCCACTGCTCATCCTAATCCCCCATAACACTAATCATAATTCCTATTGCAAAAATTAAATTTATGTGGGTAAAGTAAATCAAACTACACTTGAAAAATAGAGGTTAGCTAAATATATATATAATCCTCGACAGTTATATTTATAATTTGGACTTAGCACCGTATACATGGGTTACTAAGCTCACCTGTCGTAACTTGGATTATGTTTAATGATTTAAGCAACCTACAAAAAAAGCATTCAAATTTATTTTTAAGCATCCCTTGAGCATAATCCTCTACAAAAAAAAATATGATTATGCTAATATTAGCCTATCATCTAGTCTACAAAGCATACACCCTAACATCCAATCTAAAATAATACATCATAAAACAAAACATACATCACATCATACACTGTGCTAACTTAGAGCTAGAAGTGGTGATTTAATACTAATGTGCGTATTAAGGCTTGTGTGGTAAGTTTTGTTAGGCATTAGTGTTGTATTTTCTAAGTGTCGAGGGATTCAATTTAACATGTAAGGTTGATTTCACTTGAAGTAGTTTAATTGATTTGAGAATTTTAATTTGTGTTTTCTTTTGTGTCATTCGATTAGACTTAGCAACTAAGTGTTATAAAGAGAGGAAAAGAGGATTTCCCTCTTTCATCCCTACCTGAAGTCACTTTCTAAAGTATATCAATCTGATTTAGTTCCCTTTAGTGAATGGCTTATTAAATGATTTAATTAATCCTAAGTTTAGGTTCACTTTAAATAATCCTATTCAAAATGAAACGCATCGTAAGATTAATTTTATTAAATTACTACCACATTACATATATTAAATCATTCCTTTCCATCACATGAAACATGCATGCATATGATTTAATACTAAGTGTATCTATGCATGTAACATATTTTAGCACACTTAAATGATGAGTGTATGTGCATGTTTAGAATATATATTTTATTTTGATTGAATTATTTAAACATATTAATTTAAAAACTTTATCCAAATTCTTATACAAAAAGGACATAAGAATGAAATTAAATAGGCATGTGTTATTGTTAAACCAGGGAAGTTAGGTAATCAAATGATCTCCTTGGAGGTAGCTAAAATCTCATATTCTCGGGATTGCTATACTATATACACATTTGCATTCAAACATATGTAAATCTGTATACATGAACATAGGAAGTAAGCTCCAAATCATATGGCTAATTAATTCAACCACTTAGTCAATCATGAATGCATGCAATTTTAATGTAAAATGGGATTTTCACTCACTAATCACATATACATATACATGTATAAAGATATAGGAAAGTACGTGTCATTCTTAAATGAGAAAAATGAGGTAATCAAATGACTTCCTTGGGGCTAACTAAAGCCTCATATTCCCGGGATGTCCAGACTATATACTTGCATTTCTTGGACACACATGGATGTATAAATAAATGAGGGATATAAAATCATGCAAAGATTGTATATTTTGTACTATTGAATCATTTATATATATGAATTAAAGCTCTATCCAAATTATAATATTGAAATACATAAAAATGAAATAAAATGGGTACGTGCCAATGTTAAACTAGAGAAGCGAGGTAATCAAATGACCTCCTTGGGGCTAGCTAAAGCCTCGTGTTCCTGGGATGTCCAGACTATATACCCATTACCATTCAATCTTATGTAAATCAACACATGAATAGAGGAAAAGAACTTAACATTCATACACTTAAGCTATAAGCACATGCATTTCTTATATATTTATAACTAGCATCATAACACATATTATTATTCATTTATAAGCTTTTGAAAAAAATACATTTGGATTTAATAGTGATAATAGCCACGCCTATATTAAATTAAATCAATAGATGCAAGCTTAGATAAAGGAAGTCCATTTTATTTTACATGATTTTGAAAAGTTGGATGCATGGATTAATTTCTCAAGTAATTAAGGAGTAATTAAGGTAATACATTTTATAATAAACCCTAATTAAACCTTAATTACTACTTAAAATTAGTTAAGATGATTTTTATTAATTCTCCTCCGAAATACCATTAAATGAGTATTTGTTTTTATTTTTTTGATTTTTCTATGATTTTTATGATTTTTAAAAGTTTAAGCCATTCAAAATGATTAATTAAGCCTAGTTAGACGTGATGCACTTTCCATATGGCACCGCAAGATTGGTTACTTAAAAGTTATCTAACACAACGCCTACATGACAGCGGGGGACGTGCTTTCTCGTCTGTCATTCGATCTAAGATCCGAAGGCTATGATTAATCCCACAGCATAATAGGATTAAATTAGTTTAATCTAGCGGATCTAATCATGACCATCCATTTCGATCATGCAGAATAGATGGTGTATGATCTAACATCACGGGAGTGAGGAAGAATGAAATTTGTCCTCCATTGCTCACTTGATCTGAGCTTACCTGAGCTTAGATCAACTCCAAAAAGATCTCATACCCTCATGACATCGATCGAAGGGGATCCAATGGTCAAGATCACACGAGATGTAAGTTTTCTTAAAAAAATCTCCAACCTATTTTTGCCTAAGGATCAGTTTTGGAAGCATAACTCACAGGAGCTCAAGACTGATGGCTCGAATGATTCTGGAAGCTTCATCTTCTAGAGATGAAGCCCTGTTGAGCAGCAACTGGATCAATTCCATGACGTTCTCTTGGAAGGCCACGAACTGATGATTTGGATCTCAGCTTTGATCGAAGTCTCACCTCCGGTGCTCGGAAGGCTTGGGACATGATTCATTCTTGCTCGTTAAGGCCTAGGGATGGTGCGTGCAAAGTTAATTTGCGTTTGATGGAGAAATGGGGAAGTTAGGTCAGAAATGGGAGTGTCCTATTTTAGGATAGACAGGAATGCCATTTTTTGTTTGAGGAACAAGCTTGGGAGCTTAGGGAATGGCTCTAGCATCTCATCATGGGTAGCTAAAGCTATGATGAATGATTTTTATGTGTGTTTGAGTGAAAAAGAGGGGTTGTATAACCCCCTTCATCTTGATTAGATGGTGGGATAAAGTTTGGCTTCTAGTGGTCATCTAGCCATCTCAGGGAGTCGTGGGTGGTAGGGAGGAGGTGAGTTTGCTCGGCTTGGTTGGTTGAATGTGTGGAGGTGGTTGCCAAGGAGGAACCATGGGTGTCCTATGGGTTTAAAATGCTCTAATGGAGAGTGAGGTGATTTCACCTCCCATGTGTCATGGCTGACCCAACCACCCCTCGAGTCAGGTTAGGCAGTGTCCTAGGTGCCTAGGTGGACCATTGGGAGAATACCAAGTGGCCAAGGAATGGAAATGACCACTTACATGGGTGATTTATCTCATGTGATGCCCTTGACCCAAGGATAGAATGATCATTTGGCATTGGATTTGATTTAGGCTGATTTGAAATAGGCCAAAAGTCAGTTAGCCTAAATTTCAAGTCAATTAGAGTTGATTTGGTTAGGTTTGGCTCAATTTGAGTCATTTAGGTCAAATTGGGTTAGGTTGGGTCAAGTTGACCAATTGGTCAAATTGGGTCAAACCCAGGGTTGGTTCAAGTTCATTGGATCACTTGGGATGTTTTGGTTTAATTGGTTTGGTTTAGTTCAACTTAGATTTGATTTTTGAACATTTGAATTAAATTAGGACAAATGGGTTAAGTTGACCAATTTGACCAAATTGGCCAAATTGGCTTGTGTTGGGTGTTGGTTTGGGTTTAGTTGACTAATTGAAGATGATTGTAGGCTTTAATTTTAATTAATTTGGATTTGGTTTTGATTTAGGCCAACTTGTGCCTTTAGGTCAATTTGGGCTAAGTAGGTCAATTGGGTACAATCATGGCTTTGGTCAAATTCAACAAGCAATTTGGAATGAACTTGATCCATTGGTTGCAATCAATTTGGTTTATATTTTAATTTGACCCAATTTAGTCTTTTAGGTAAATTGGGGTCAACTTGGGTCAAGATGGCCAATTGGTTTTGGTTTGACTCAACTAAAGGTCAAGTCATATTCAATTATTGATTTTCATTTGGTATGAATCATTGATTTGAAGGGATTTGGCTTAAGTTGCAATTTGGCTAGTTTGGGGTCATATGGGTTAAGGGGTTGACTTGGTCAAATGACCAAGTTGACTTAGTTTGACCTAATTTGTGATAATTGATCAATCTAGGGTGATCAACAATTATGATGGGAGGTTTTGATGGGCTTGATTCAATCCAATTTTGGTAGGATTAAATTAGACTCAAATAGGTCAAATTGGCCACTTTGGGTAAATTGGACTAATGGGGTTTAGTTGGCTTGATTTAGGGTTGAGTTTGATTTAGTTGAGTTTATATATGAATTTGGGATTGATATATAAATTCAATTATAATTTGCTTGGGTTCAAATGGGTTTTGGTTGATTTGAACATTTCAAGTAAAAAGAGTTAAGTTGGGTTTGACTGAGGTTAATTTTCATTTGGCTTGATGATTGTAGATTTCTTTTATATTTGTGAATATGATTGATTCATAAGAAAATCAATTGAATTTGTTTTTAGAATGAAGGATTTTTGCTAAGTCCATGGAGTTGGATCATTTGGCTTATGTTTGGATTTTGATTTGGTTTGATTTATTTTTGATGATTTAAATTTATATTTCATTTAAATTTATGGAGATGATTGAAAATATGATTGATTTCTGATAAAATCAATTATGTTTGACTTGATTTGGATTAAAATTTGGCTAAGTCCATGGGATATGTCATATGGCTTAGGATGGGTTTTGATATAATTTAATTTAGTTTAATTTAGTTTTGATCATTGAATGTAGATTTGATTTATATTTAAGAAGATTATTGAAGATATAAATTTATTATGAAAAAATCAATTTCTTTTGGATTGATTTAGATTAAGATTTGGCTAAGTCCATGGGATAGGTCATATGGCTTAGGAAGGGTTTCAAGTTTGGATTTAATCATGGTCTTCAATCATTTGGTTTTAGAATTTGGGTTTGGATTTGGATTTGAATTTGATGTTTGGTTTGAGAAGGTGAACATGGATTGGATTTGGGTTGTAGGGTAGCCGGATTATCCTAATCCCTAAGGCATAACCTAATCTTACGGTTAACCCTTCTAAGTCTTTAGGCTTAGGTTAAGTGTTTACCTAATTGTTAGAAGTATCTTATGACTAGGAAAGTCTTAGTGTCTAGAAGAATCCTAAGTCAAAGATGGGAATATTGAATCTGCACTCCAAAAGTGAGGTGAATAGGTCTTAAGCTCCACAGTGTTGCCCTTGGAGATAGATGATTAGAAGATCGAAGCCAAGTTTCACATTATAGACTTGGATACATCTTTCAACACTTTGCTTGGGAGACCATGGATACATGAGAACAACATAGTTCCATCCTCTCTACATCAATGTATGAAGTTTGTGAGAGGTGGGATCATCTACTGTGTCAAAGGAGATCTCAAGCCATTTACAGTTCATGAGGTTGGCATATATGAAGATGCGGCTTACTACCTCCCTCAAAATCAACAAATCTATTCTATCGAACTTGGCAAAAATTTAAAAATAAAAAAAGAAGAAAAGGAAAAAGAAAAAGAATAATAAAAAGAAAAAGAAAAGAAAAGACAAAATGAAAAAAAAATGGGAGCGAAAATAGACTTGGAGGAGGAAGTGGAGGATGACATTAGATTCCACCCATAGTTTGTTACTCCCTTCGAACATATGGGTAGGACAACCTAACCTCCACTAGGCAGAGGAAGAGGCCAGTTCAAAGGCAGTCCTAGGGGTGGAAAACCTCCTTATTAGACACCCAATAAAAGATATGTCTCAGCTACTAGTAGTACACCTGATATCCATGTAGACTTAGAATCTAGTTCATATGATGTGTCTTATATGGTTAGCACATTAGCTAGCTCTTCTTAGCAGTAGATTCCCTTACAGGTTTCACTTGAGCTAGATAGCGATGAAGACCGACTCTAAAGCAAACCATAAGTGTATCGAAGTCTATCTTTGAAATAGTTAGGCATTAGTTGGGAACCTTAGCTCTAACCCCACTTTCCTCTCAAAATGTTGAGGGTTTGGTAGTTAAGGAAACCCTTAAGTCATCCATAGGTGTGAAGACTCCGAGGTTCTTTCTGAGAGCATCATCCTCAAGTTAAGCAGTTGATGTAGAACTTGAGGATGATTCATACAAAGATTTAATAGAATTACCTTTTGATTGGTACTTGCCTTGTGTTCATAATTTAGCAAATAAAGGGTTAATCCCATATACTTGGTCAAAGTAGAAGTCAGAATACTTCAACAGAATATAGAAGAACAAATGCAAAAGCTCTTAATTAAGGCCAAAACTAGGATTAAGTATAGTGGGTCCAGTCGATGATGACGTTTACTGCTTAGTCATCACCAATCATTTAGAATCTGATAGGTTCTTTTAAAATCATATTAACACATAGGATGAGCTGTGCTTAGAAATTTTAGATGATCCAAATGATTTTGAAGTCAATGATGAATCACCTTAGTTCAGATAAGAGATCAAGTCAACCATCAATGAGCTCAAGGAAATCAACTTAGGAACTAAAAAAGATCCACGTCCGACATACATCAGATCTTTGTTGAATGAAATTGAAACCATTAACTTAGTTAGGCTATTGACTATGTTTAAGGACTGCTTTGCATGGGGTTAAGAAGAGATGCCTGGATTGGATCCTGACATAGGGTCCATAAACTAGCAATAGAGCCTACTGCTAACCTTATCAAGCAAGCTCCTAGACGCATGTGATTCAACATAAAATAATAGGTCATTTATGAAGTAAAGAAATTGATCAATGTTGGCTTTATTCGAGAAGAAAAATACCCTACTTGGTTAGCCAACATCATCCAAATTAAAAAAAAGAATGGCCAAATTCACAGATGCATCAATTTTATGGATTTAAATAAGACATGTCCAAAAGATAAATTTCCACTACCAATCCGAGAGCTAATGGTGTACATTGCCTCATCTCATGTAGTCTTCTCTTTTGTGGATGGCGCATCTGGATATAACCAAATAAATATGGCCCTTGAAAATGAAAGAAAGGCTGCTTTTAGAACCCCAATTGAAATCTATTGCTATAAGGTCATGCCTATTGGTTCTTTTCTCTGGAATAGGGAAAAGAAATGACACCACATAGAGTTTAGAAATATTTTATTTAGATGATCAAATATGGAATTAAGGAATAAACATATTATCTCAAAAGATAAACATGCTCTCCTTTAATGGATTCAATCATTTCAATAAAAGACTCCTAAGGATAATGGGTCTTTCGTGTACCAGAGTATTTTCCCCTTAACTACATGGAAAAGTAGAACAGGGTCAATTTTATCCTGGGATCATGGTTCCCTATAAAGGCAAGCCTCTATAGTGAATTACATCTCAGAAAGGGTCTCTTCCTAAGACTACTCTCGATTAAAGAATAAGTGGTTATTCATAAAAAATATTAAGGTAGCTTTCAAAGGATTGATTTTTGAGAAATTCAATTGGGAGAGGTCCAAATTAGAGAGAGTTATCTTTAAGAGTCAAATGAAAAAGAGTAGGAAATGCCTATTGATAGTGAGATACCAAGTAGACATTTCATCTATCCTATGATTGGGCTTCAAATTTGAGATTTAATTTTAGATTTCAAGTTATCATTTTCTTAGAAATCTAGGACTTAGATTCTAGCAACACAAGACTGCGAAAATGCCTAGGGTTGAAGACTTATTCCTAAAAGGATGCTTCAGAACCTAGTCTACAAGTGCTTCTAACACATGTCAGATGCTCAACCTAGTTCTATCCTTAGGAATTATTGGCCATTCTCCTCATTTGATGGAACTAACTTTTCCTTAACTCTTCTGGACTTACAACCTACCTGGAGAAGGCTGCCAGTTAACACCACCTAAACACATTTTAAAACCATGAGGCTGAGTCATATGAATGCAAGATGGCTAGGCTATTGCAGTTTTAGAAAAAAAACTTATGAACTTAGACTTACTCCCTAACCCCTAAGATTATGTAGGGTATGAAGATGTACCTAACTAATGCATATTTTTCAAATTTTTATAATTTTTGATTCAGGATTCACTTAGGTCATAGGAATTAAATTTATGTCTAATGCATGTGATTAGAAAAAGATTATGGGCCAAATCAGAATACAAGAAGGTGTACATCCATCATAGGCTCTCAAAGGTCAAGCCTAGGTTCTCTGGTAAGGGTGGAAGTCCTTCATTAACCAAGAGTGAAATAATATGATTATGCATGATATTAAAACATTCATCTAAGGGGTTGCTACATATTTTATCTTGTTTTAATATCTAGGATTTTGTATGAAGATTATGAGTTGTATTTATTTTTATGTTTCAATTGATTTAGTTGGGTATAAAATTTAGTTTATCCTATGAGCCTAAGTCTAGGCATACATCATAGCATAAACATATCACAAAAAGAAACCTAAGAAAAGCATGATATTTCTATTGCGCACTCAAAATAAATCAAGCCAGATAAAATTATATAAGAAAAAGGCCAATGCAGCCAGGTACTATCATACACACCGGAAGAAAGAAAAATGGGCAGCCGAGTTCTGCCCTTATACAACCCAGCTTAGAACTACAAGTTCAGATCTGTGGGTCTTTTTTCCAGGAAAGTCTCCTTCTTCAGGAACATCCATCGGGCTCCACAGGGAACCACTGCACCATCTCTTGGTTGGGTCAACTCCTACTAATCCTAGACCCCATAGATCCTAACCTAATTCTAAGCTCAAATTTACATTTAAAATTCAAAAGAAATCCTAAAAATAGATGTTAGGAAATACACACACACACGGTTTATATTTCACAAACATACAGGCTTAGCATTAGTTGCTTGCCAAGCCCACCTGTCCTATGGACTATGTTAAGAGATTTTTAGCACTTGCAAGCAAACAATAATTTTATAATTTATTTATTATTGTGAGCCTTTTAACATAGCACCTGCAGAAAATAAAGTTAAATCTAGAAAGAATGCTCTAACATCCTGTCTAACAAACAAATAAGCATAGGCATCTAGTCTAAAGCAATACACCACACAGACATGTGAAGCACGACACAACATATAACAAGAGATTAAAAAAAAATCACAGATGATCTAACCTAGATCTAGAGTCTATGACCTAAGTAATCTAGTGTGTGGAGAAGTGGGGTTTGTGTGGTAAGTCTTTGCTAGGCCTTTAAGTTTAAGTTTGAAGTTTGGCATTTCAATTGGATTAATTTTTACGATTGGTTGGTTTCAATTCAAATGACTTAATAATTTAATTCCCATATGTTCATTTTATTTGGTTAAAGTAATATTTAAGTTTTCAAGAATGAGAAATAGAATGAATTTCATTTTTAGGTGAAACTCACTTTATTCCGCATCCTAAATCCTAATGAAGTTTCAAAAGTCTAACTAAAATCCTTAAGTATTCTAATTAATCCTTTTGATTTTATTTATGTTTGGGTTTTATTTATTTTATTTCATTTATTTGAATTTCTTTATTTGATTTAATTTTTTTGATTTATTTCATTTTGAATTTAGGTTATATAGATTTCATTTGATTTGGCTTATGTTAATTTAAAGAGTTTTATTTATGTTTGATTTCATTGAATTTAACTTAAGATATTAAATCACAGATTTGTAAGCTTAAGGTTTAAATTTATTAATATGAATTAATACCTTAAGTTTGTTCATATTTATTCTTAATCTGATTTAATTAACCTAGGTTTTAGATTCATTATTTAAATTCATTAAGGATGAGTGGTTCCATTAAACTTAACTTAAGTTATATAATTATGTTTGAAATTCATTAATTATTGATTTTCTTATAATTTTGATATTTTATTAAATTCATTAACTTAGAAAGTTTTGATGAATTACCCTAAGTATTTTTGATGTTGATTTCATATTAGTTCAATTTACTTGTTGATTCAATGAATTAATGATTCTTCTTAATGATTATTTAGTTCATATTGACTTAGAGATTTGGAAAATCAAGAATTCCAAATTTATAGACCAATTGGGTTTAATATAATTATGGTAAGTGGGGTTACATGCCAATTTTATGTTTCTAAAGTTTCAACTTGATTAGATATGTAATTATGGTGTAATTAAGGTTATAATTATTTCATTAAAACCAAAATTAAGCCTAATTTATTAAGATTCATTAAGGGATATTATTTTTTATTTATTCTTTACTAAAATACCTTTCTAATTTGTGTTTATTTATAATTTTTGGTTAATTGGTTGAGTTATTATGATTTAATTAAGTTCAAGACATTTAATTGAATTATTTAATTCTTTTAATTACCAAATTGTGTTAATTAGTGATCTATTAGGTTCATATAGGTTTGATTAGGTTTAATTAATATTCTGATGTTCATTAATATTTATTAGGTTGATTTAAGGTTATTAGATTAAATTATTCTAATTATTTCATTAAAGGGTAATTAATTTAATTAATTTAATGGTTAAACACATGAAATTACAATTTCCCTTAAATTCAGAGAATCAAATTCCAAAAAATTTAATTAAGATATGTTTTAAGCTTAATTTCATTTTCCCAAAGTTTCAAATTAATTGGACTATTAATTTGAGAATAATTAGGGTTTAATGTTTTTCAATTTAACCCAAATTAAGGTAAATTTACCCAATAAAAATTAAAGATTTTGATAGAGCTCTTATTTGTAATTTTCTAATTTTTCTTTGATTTTATATGACTTTTTAAAATTTCAATAGTTTTTTTAACTAATTAAATAGTTAAGTAACTAATCTTAATGGTTTTTAAGTGAGGTGGGTCCCACATGATAGATTTAAATTGAGCGAGATTTTTTACAGATCGTTTGATCAAAGATCAGATGGTCAATATGGATCCCATGTTCCGCGGTTATGTCAGAAGTGAGCGTGCGTTTACGGAATGAAAATGCGGATGATTCGACTCTCATCACGACGAACTAGATTGTTCCTGTGATCCTTAAGGGATTTAAATCAATTTATGCGCTTAGATCTAGACCGTCCGATCCAAATAGAAGGATCGGGCGGTCTAGAGCCATCTTCTTACCTAAATGGAAAAACCTGAATGTTGTTGATGGTTTTTCGTTAACCGACGATGATCAATGGTGAATTATGCCTAGATTTCAATCCCAAAATGATCAGTGATCAAATTGGGATTAATCTATGCAGTTAGATCCATTTGACATTTCAAATTTCTTTGAATAAGCCCAAAACTAAAAGCTTGAAGAAAATAGGGGAGGACATCAATGGCAAACCTGGATTCTGGTGATCTTCGGCGGTGAGGTCGATTCCTTAAGCTTTAGATCGATGCAATGATCTTGTGATCAATGTTTCGAGGTTTATGTTTATGTGGTCCCCCCCCCCCCCTTGACCCAGCTCCCTAGCATAAATCTAGCCCTTGTTGGTTCTTGGCCTTCCTAGTGCCAAATGATTCGGGTAAGTGGTCGATTTGGATCGCCTTGAGCCCTAGAACGTGTATATGTCTTTAATTTAGGGTGAAATCCTCTCCTTTGGATTTCACCAATAAAGGGTGCTCAGTTTTGGCGTGAACAGTGCCTTGCCGACAATGACATGGCCGGGGAAAGGAGTTGAACTTCCTCTCTTGGTCTTGTGAACATAATGGAATGTTCACTTCAGAGGGAAGGACCTTCCTTGCATGTTTTCCATGCATGGCCGAGCACTTTTGCTACTCCTCTTTCGCTTCCTTTTTCTTCTTCCCTTGGTGAAGCCAAATCCTTGTTGGCCTTTCCTTGCTTGATTGCCTCCTTCCCTTGAAAGCAACCATCTTTTAAGATGTGGTTTTTATCTTGGAATGGATGAGGTGAGAAGAAGGGAGTTTGCATGGGAAGAGATGGAAGAAGGAAATTAGCATTTATCTTCTTCCCATTTTCTCCCCCTTTTTTATGATTATGGCATCACATAGCCCTAGACTAATGTGTGCTGCCCATTTTAAGTTTTCATTTAGAGTACATTTCATTTGGGTTGGAGTTTGATTCCAAATCAAGTGCATTGATTTTAGCTTGATCCAATTCAAAATCAACTCAAGGGTATTTTTGAAATTAAATGTAATTTGACTCTTAATCATCTTAGATTGATCATTATTGATTATTGATTTGATTAATTAATTTTGAATTTGGATGCTTAAGTTGATCCAACCAAAGAGAAATAGGTTAGATCCAACCCAAGGTGAATTCCCTAGGTCACTAGGCATAGTGTCCTAAGAATTGAATTAGGAGAATCCTATTTGAGATTAAGATCTCCAAATTTCTAAATTAACCTCATCCAAAAATGAGGGCATGGACCCCCAATATGTGTAGTGGATTAATCAGAATACACAGCATATATTGGTGTTGACGAGATTGATCAACGTACAAGCATAAACTTGGGGTTCCAATTCATGATTTTGAATTTTATTTTGATTTTGATTATGAAAGATCGATATATGTATACTTATCTTTGCTTTGGAGTGTGATTCATGTTATTAGCTAATATGATAGGACCATTAAGGGCATGATCCGTCCTAGTTAGCTAAAGAGAGGAGAGGGGTCTTTTAAAGAGATGATCCAATCCTCAAAATAGGATGCCAACTAGGGACTTACTCCTATATTATTAGAAAGAATGTTGACTAAGGGATTTATATATTTTTGCTATTAGAAAGGGGTCATAAAGACTTAATCTAATCTAACTCGCCTGTGTAACATGAAAGGGGCCTTGATGGCTTGATCCAATCATGTACACAAAGGTAGGAATGGTGCCATGATGGGCTTGCTCCAAACCCAGAAAGGACATGATAAAGGTGCCACAGAGGGCTTGCTCCCATTTCAAGTCCTGTATAGGAAAGGTTCCAAAAAGGGCTTGCTCCTAACCTATAGGTGATATGGATGAGGAAAAGGGGTCAAAGTGACTTATTCCTAATCCCCAAAAGTTTTGACTAATAAGCAAGAGTCTCATGGACAGAATCCTTACTTGGTTAGTCTAACTTGATGAAAGGTAATGGAAGGTTTGCTTCCATTTCTTGATTTCACTAATACTCCTTACACATGAAGAAGTTTAGTGAAGAAGTTTTCAAAGAGTTGGAATTTATTTTTGAAGGAATACTTAGGTATATTTTGAACCCAATGCTTTATTATGCTATGAGCAAAGACATTCATCATTTTTCTTTCTTTCTTCTTTTCATCTCAAAGTTACAATGAACCATGCTAGATGTCTATGTCATTGAAGGCAAGATGTCATAGGGTAGTCACCTGAGAATTCTATCTTTTTAATTTTGCATGTGACTGTGTAGTTCTTTAGGTAGTAAGAACCAAAGTCTTCTAGAGCTTCTCAAATGGAATTTCATTTTCTTTTTGTTTAGATTTGTATGTTATTTTTACTTTGTTGACATGAATCAATAGCTTATAAGGCATTCTCTTGGATTCACTGAAGATCAAGAGATTCCTTTGAAGCTTTCTAAAGTTAATGAGAATCAAGATAATCTTTTGGATTCTCATAGAGACAAAATTCTTATCCCTAATCAATAAGGGAATTGAAAGGATTAAATTATTAGAGAAATTAAGATTCTCATATAAGTTTGAAATTGAATTTTTTTTAGTTGATTAATTATTATAAGAAATGAAATCTCATAATTGCCTTTGATTAATTTCTTGTTTTTGCATTTTTGATCTTTCTACATTTTACTACAAGGTCTTTGAAATTACTTCAAAAGTAAATTTCAAGACTCTATATGTAGTACCAGGATGGTTCTTCAAATCATATTGAAGTTTCTTTTCTTTTCTTTCCTTCTTTGACAAGATTTTCAATATAACCCTCTACCTAATTGAAAGTGAGATTATAAGAAATCTTGATCAAGACCCTTTTTGATAAATTGCCTCAATATGTTAAGATTGAATAATATGACTCTATGACAGAACATTCTTGTAAGGATTCTGAGTGTCATATCATATGCTTTCAATTCTTTTTTTTAGAATTATTTTATTTTGATAATTTTCAGATAAGTTTTCCTTAAGAAGGATAATCATATGCATGAAAATATTTTTTGATTTTAAAAATGAAATATGGGTATTATGAACCCAATTTCAAGGTAAAGATTCTACCCTAGTCCCAAGATGTGGGTCATATAATGATGTTAGCTAACCAATAAGAATATTTTCTTCTTATGTACAACCATCATTTTCTAGCTTTTAATTTAGCAAAAAAAATTAACTTTTCTTTTGAAATTTGACCTCAGTCATCAAGGGACTTAATTTATTGAAATGGCATCAAGCTTAAATTTATGGGCTGCTACATCCGAAGAACATTTCAAATTTATTGCCAGATAAAGTAGTCTTGAAACCCAAAAGATAGCTTGATGAAATCATCGATAGCTAACTCATTAAAGAGTTAGATCACTAATATCATCTTGTCAATTATGGAATTGGATTTTTCTTCAAATTCTAAGGGTGCATCCCGAACTTGAAGACTATATAAATCTCCAGACACATCTAAACAACATTGATGTAATGTGCTAGAGTGCCTTTTGAAAAGAAAATTAGGACCCAAACTACTTAAGCTTTTTAAGTTGCAATGGCTCTATAATTCCATAACTTTTCTTGTTTATGGTTATAGACCACTTGTAATGGAATTAGAGTATACTCAATAGAATCTTTGGCATTCAAAATATATGGACTCCTGAAAAAAAAGATCCACTATATTTTTATTTAACCTGCCAAGCGAGCTCACCCAATCATGGCAAAGGCTAAAATGACAAAGTATGAGATATCTGCTTATTTTTGTTCCGCTAGGGACAATTTTTCACTTCTAACCCTACCACTTTATTTTGATGTGGAGAAGTTTAAAGTTAAAATGTCCATTTACATTGGGTGTCTTTTGCTTCATTTAAAATCAGAATACACTCAATAGAATTTTTTCCATTCAAAAGATATGGTTTCTTGAAAAAGAAGATCCACTATCTTTTTATTTAACCTGCCAAGCAAGCTCACCCAATCATGACAAAGGCTAAAATGACAAAGCATGAGAAATCTGATTATTTTTATTTCATTTAAGCTATGTTAGTTTTATTAGGTATTTTTGCTTCGATTGAAATGGTATCATTGTATACTTAACTGAATCTTTGTCATTCAAAAGATATGGACTCTTGAAAAAGAAGATCCACTGTCTTTTTATGTAACCTACCAAGCGAGCTCACCCAATCATGGAGAAGGCTAAAATGACAAAGCATGAGATATCTGATTATTTTTGTTTATCTAGGGACAATTTTTGACTTCTAACTCTACCACTTTATTTTTATGTGGAGAAGTTCAAAGTTAAAAAGTTCCACATGCTTAGAAATTTTAGACTTCATCCTTTCGCTCTTGGATATTGTCTTTCCAGACCTTTACTTTTATTTCTTTGTTTTTGGTAATATTTTGATTTCATTTCTTTATGAAAGGATACATTTGGTAATTTTCCTAGTTACAAGATTCACTAAGAAGATAAATATATTTGGCTCATTTCCATATCATTTCATTCTTCATGAAATGACTCCACTAAATGATTTGCTAGGAAATTTGATGTATTTGACCTTATGTCCAAATACAATATTTTATTGATTGGTTTTTTTTTGATATGATTCAAGTCTTTGCTTGATTGATCATATAATATGATCCAACATTTTTATTTCTTTTTCATCTTTTCATGGAGCAACAAATCTAGTAAAGCCATTTAAGATTGGCATAAAATGACTTTCTAAAGATGTTACACTTGCTGAATTCAAAATTATTTAGTGGACTGAGTCATTTAGGATTGGCATAATGACTTCATTGAAAACTTTAGACTTCTAAAATCAGAATTTTCTATTGGAATCAAATATTTAGTGAGGTCATTTTGGAGTAGCTGAATGATATTCCTAAAGACTCAACACTTTAGGATGAATATGAACATCCTTCAATAATCAATATGTTTCTTCTTTTTCTTTTCATTTGATTCTTTTTTATGCTCTTTTTTTTATTTAAGACTGGATAGGGCCATCCAAGATCATTTAAAGATGTTTCATGAATTCCTAAGTTACTCTTTTTCATGTTTGAATTTTGGCTTCAACCAATAATGTGATTGAAATCAAGTTCTTTTTCTAGGTTGAGTGTTTAAGATTGAATTTTCAGGAAGCTAAAAACTTCTTTCTTTATTTGATTGAATTTATATGGCACTATCTTATCAAAGCTTGATTAGAATTAAATCTATTTAAATTCACTTCATGTTTATATTTGATGTTGACAGATGCACCCGATTTATTTTTAGTTTATTTTAAGTTTTGGTTTTAGTTTTATTTAGTTTAGTTTAGTTTATTTTAGTTTAGGTTTTGGTTTATTTTTTATTTATTTTATTTTTATTTTAAGTTTATGTTTTATTTTTTATTTATTTTTAGTTTTTTTTAGGTTCATTTTTTAGGTTTAGGTTTTTATTTAGTCTTTATTTTATTTTTTTTTAGGTTTATTTTATTTTTATTTTAGGTTTATTTTATATTTTTTAGTTTAATTTATGTTTTTAATTATTTATTTTTAGTTTAGTTTTTATTTTTTTATTTTTTTTATTTTTAAGTTTAGGTTTAGGTTTTAATTTATGTTTTTGTTTTATTTTATTTTTTATTTAATTTTGGTTTAGGATTTATTATTTATTTTATTTATAAGTTTTAGTTAGTTTAGGTTTAGGTTTTTATCTTTTTGGGTTTAGGGTTTAGGGTTAGTTTATGGTTTAAAGTTTAGGGTTTAGGGTTTGGGGTTTAGGGTTTAAGGTTTAGTGTTTAGGTTTTAGGTTTAGGGTTTAAGTTTTAGTTTAGGGTTTAGGGTTTAGTGTTCAGGGTTTAGGGTTTAAGGTTTTTTTTAATAAAGAACAAATTCAAATTCAAGATTTCTTCTTTTCAATTTCATCAACCTGTAGGACCCCAAGTTTTCTAAGACACAACCAACGACATTGATCAAAAATGAACACCCATAGAGCAAATTAAAAACCATAAATGAGTAGAACTGTCTCTACTGTAAAGACACAGTTCCATAAGCAGCAGATCAGCTCGATCGTTCTTTAGTTTCTCTAGTTCGAATTAAAACCACCCCTGCCTCTCGAGTAGCAGTATCCGCCACCATATCCCCGATCTCTTCCTCCACCACCACCACGGTAGTAACCTCCATCGCTCCTCCCGCTTTTGTAACCACCACCTCCATATACATTAGCACCTCCAGATTCCCAACCATCACTATCAAATCGCTACCACAACCATCGCCTCCACTGCCAAATCTAGACTGAGCTTAGTTGACGGTGATGTTCCTCCCATTATGGTTCTGCCCATTCTTAGGGTTTAGGGTTAGTTTAGGGTTTAGGTTTTTAGATTTTTAGGGTTTAGGGTTTAGGGTTTAAGGTTTAGGGTTTAGGGTTTAGGGTTTAGGGTTTTGAATTTAGGTTTAGGGTTTAAGTTTACATTTAGGGTTTAGGGTTTAGGATATGTTTAGGGTTTAGGGTTTAAGGTTTTTTATGGTTTAAAGTTTAGGGTTTATGGTTAGTTTTAAGGTTTAGTGTTTAGGGTTTAAGGGCTTTTTTTTAAAATTAAGTAAACTGAGAGGTTTAGGATTATTTAGTTTATTTTTTATTTATTTTAGTTTATTTTTCATTTATTTTAGTTTAATTTATTTTTTATTTTTATTTAGTTATTATTATTATTATTTAGTTTAGTTTATTTGTTTAAGGATTAATTATTTTAGTTTAGGTTTTTTGTTTTTGTTTATTTTTTAAGTTTAGGTTTAGGTTTATGTTTATTTTTAGTTGAGTTTTATTTTTATTTTATTTTTTAGGTTTAGGTTTTATTTTTTATTTTTAGGTTTAGGTTTAGGTTTTTATTTTTAGTTTAAGTTTTAGGTTTTTACTTTATTTTTTAGGTTTAGGGTTTTGGTTTTAGGTTTAGGATTAAGATTTGGTTTAGGGTTTAGGGTTTAGGGTTTAAGGTTTTTTTAATAGAGAATAAATTCAGATTCAACATTTCTTCTTTTCATTTTCATCAACTAAGAAGCAACCTAAGTTTTTTATGACACAAGCGATGACATAGATCACAAACGAGCTCCCATAGAGCAAATAAAAAACCCTAGATAAGTAAAACCATCTCTATTGTAAAGACACAATTCCATAAGGAGTAGATCAGATTGGTCGTTCTTTAGTTTCTCTAGTTCCCTTTCAGAACCACCCCCACCTCTCGAGTAGCTGGATCCTCCATCATATCCTGGATCTCTCCCTCGGCCACAACCATTACTATAACTTCCATTGCTCCTCCCATCTTCATAACCATCACTGCTTTGACCACCACCTCCATATACACCAGCAACTCTAGATACCCCACCACCATTGCGATAATCGCTGCCTCCACCTTTTCCTCCATTGCTAGATCTAGATTGAGCCTAGTTAATAATGATGCTCTTACCGCCAAGGCTCTGCCCATTCTTAGGGTTTAGGTAAATTTTTTAATTTATTTAGTTACTTTGGGTTTAGGTTTAGGGTTTGGGGTTTAGGGTTAGGGTTTAAAGTTTTAGGGTTTAGGGGGGGTTTAGGGTTTAGGGTTTAGGTTTATGGTTTATGGAGGCTCATGCTTTTAGGTTTATGGTTTAGGTTTTAGGATTTGGAGGTTTAGGGTGGGGGTGTGGTTTATAGCGTTTATAGGAGGATTTTGAGTGTAGGTTTAGGGAGTTTAGTTTAGGTTTAGGTTTGAGAGGTTTATGATTTTAGGAGGTGGGTAGGGTTTAGGTCAGTGATATGGTTTAGAAGTTAGGTTTAGTGTGGTTTAGAGTTTAGGGTTTAGGTTATAGGTTTAGGGGAAGGGGTTTATGGTTTAGGGTTGGGTTTATGGTTTAGAGTTTAAGTTTAGGATTTAGGTTTAGGATTTAGGTGATTTGTTGGGTTTGGATTTTGGAAGAGGGTTTAGGGTTTAGGGTTGTAGGTTTAAGGTTCAGGGTTTAAGGTTATATTTTTTTTAGATTTTTTAAGTTTTTTTGTTTTTTATAGATTAAGTAAACTGGCAGGTTTAGGTTCCTATAGTTTAATTAGTTTATTTTTTATTTATCTTAATTTTTTTATTTTTTTTCATTTTTTTATTTTTATTTCAGTTACTTTATTTATTTTAGTTTAGGTTTTTTATTTTAGTTTAATTTGTAGGTTTAGGTTTATTTTTTTAGTTTAATTTTATTTTTGTTTTATTTTTTAGGTTTAGGTTTTATTTTTATTTTTTTTTAGGTTTAGGTTTTAGCTTTTTATTTTGGGATTATTTTTAGGTTTTAATTTTTTGTTTAGGTTTAGGTTTATTTTTTATTTATTTAAATTTATTTGCCTAGATTTAGGTTAGGTTTATTTTAGGTTTTATTTATTTTAGTTTAGTTTATTTTAGTTTAGGTTTAGGTTTATTTTATTTTAATTTTAAGTTTACATTTTTTTAGGTTTTATATTTAGATAATTTTATTAGGTTTTATATTTAGATTTTTTTTTCAGGTTTAGGTTTTTATTTAGTTTTTATTTTATTTTATTTTTATTTTATGTTTTTTTAGGTGTTTTATTTTTTAGTTTAGTATAGGTTTTTATTTATTTTATTTTAGTTTAGTTTTTATTTTTTTAATTTATTTTCTTTTTAGGTTTTGGTTTAGGTTTCTGTTTAGGTTTTTATTTTAATTTATTTATTTTATTTTATTTTGGTTTAAGTTTTTTTATTTATTTTATTTTATGTTTTATTTTGTTTAGGTTTAGGTTTTTAGCTTTTTATGGTTTAGGCTTTTGGGTTTAGGGTTTAAGGTTAGTTGAGGGTTTAGGGTTTGGGGTTTAGGGCTTAGGATTTTGGGTTTAGGGTTTTGGGTTTTGGGTTTAGGTTTTAGGTTTTTGTGTTTAGGGTTTAGGGTTTAGTTTTTAGGGTTTATGGTTTAGGCTTAAGGGTTTTTGCAGTTTACGATTTAAGGTTTAGGTTTTAGGTATAGGGTTAAGGTTTTAGTTTAGGGTTTAGGGTTTTTGGTTTTTTTAAATAGTGAACATATTCACATTCAAAATTTCTTCTTTTTGATTTCATCAACCCAGTAGCACACCAAATTTTCTAAGACACAGGCGATGACATAGATAAAAAATGAGCATGCATAAAGAAAATAAAAAAAGCTAGATAACTAAAATCATCTCTATTATAAAGACATAGTTCAATAAGCAGCAGATCAGATCGACCGTTCTTTAATTTCTATAGTTCCCATCAGAACCACCTTGGCCTCTCGAGTAGTATGATCCACCATCAAATCCTCGATCTGTCCCTCCGCCACCACCACGACTGTAACCTCCGTTTCTCCTCCCACCTCCATAACCACCACTGCTCTGACCACCACCTCCATATCCAACAGCACCTCCAGATCCCCCACCATTACTACGATAACCACTGCCTCCGCCTTCGCCTCCATTGCCATATGTAGACTGAGCCTGGTTGACAGTGATGTTCCTATCATCAAGGTTCTTCCCATTCTTAGGGTTTAGGTTTATGTTTAGGTTTATTAGGTTTTACAATTTAGGTTTATTTTTTAATTTATTTAGTTACATTAGGTTTAGGTTTAGGGTTTGGGGGTTAGGGTTAGGGTTTAGGGTTTAGGGTTTAGGGTTTGAGGTGTAGGGGTTAGGGTTTAGGGTTTAGTGTTTTAGGGTTTAGGGTTTAGGATTAGGGTTTAGGGTTTATTATTTAGGGATTAAGACCTAGGGTATAAGGTTTAGGGTTTTAGGGTTAAGGGTTTACTGTTTAGAGTTTAGGGTTTAGGGTATAGGGTTTTAAGGTTGAGGGTTTAGGGTGGTAGGTTTAGGGTTCTAGGTTTATGGTTAGGGTTTTTTTTATTTATTTTTATTTATTTTATTTTTTTTAAATTAAGTAAACTGGTTGGTTTAGGTTTCTTTAGTTTATTTATTTTTATTTATTTATTTTAGTTTATTTTATTTTTTATTTTTATTTAGGTTTATTTTCATTTTTATTTAGTTTAGTTCAATTTATTTATTTTAGGTTTATTTATTTTGTTTAGGTTTTTTATTTTAGTTTAATTTTTAGGTTTAGGTTTCAGTTTAGGTTTATTTTTTAGTTTAGTTTTATTTTCATTTTATTTTTTTAGGTTTAGGTTTTATTTATTATTTTTAGGTTTAAGTTTATGTTTTTATTTTATATGTTTAGGTAAAGGTTTTAGGTTTTTATTTTAAGATTATTTTTAGGTTTTATTTTTTAGTTTAGGTATAGGTTTATTTTTAGTTTATTTTATTTTATTTTAATTAGGGTTTAGCTTCAGATTTAGGTTTAGTTTATTTTAGATTTAGGTTTAGGTTATATGTATTTTAGTTTAGGTTTGACATTTATTTTATTTTTATTTTAGGCTTAGACTTTGATTTTTTGTTTAGGGTTTAGGTTTTATTTTTAATTTTTATTATGTTTATTTTTAAAATTTTTATTTTTATTTAGTTTTTATCTAATTTTATTTTAGGTTTATTTTATTTTTATTTTAAGTTTAGTTTTTAATTTATTTAGTTTTTTTGTTTTTTTAGTTTAGCTTAGGTTTTTATTTATTTTATTTTACTTTGATTTTTATTTTGTATTTTTTTCAAGGTTTAGGTTTAGGTTTAGGTTTAGGTTTTAGTTTAGCTTTTTATTTTATTATATATATTTGCTTTATTTTGGTTTAGGTTTATTTATTTATTTTATTTTCAAGTTTTATTTAGTTTATGTTTAGGTTTTAGCATTTTAGGGTTTAGGGTTAGATTTTAGGATTTAGTCTTTAGGGTTTGGGGTTTAGGCTTTAGGGTTTAGGGTTTAGGGTTTAGGACTTAAGGTTTAGGGTTTAGGGTTTAGGACTTAAGGTTTAGGATTTAGGGTTGAGCATTTATGGTTTAGGGTTTTAGGGTTTAGGGTTTAGGGTTTAGGGCTTTTAGGGTTTAGGGCTTAGGGTTTAAGGTTTAGATTTTACGTCTAGGGTTTAGATTTTAGTTTGAGGTTTAAGCTTTTTGGCTTTTTTTTAATAGAGAAAAAATTAAAATTCAACATTTCTTCTTTTTGATTTCATCAACCATGTAACACACCAAGTTTTCTAAGACATAAGTGACGACATAGATAAAAAATGAGCATGGATAGAGCATATCAAAAACCCTAGATAACTAGAACCATCTCCACTATAAAGACACAATTCCATAAGCAACAGATCGGATCAACCATTCTTCAATTTCTCCAGTTCCCATCAGAACCACCCCAACCTCCCAAGTAGCGGGATCCACCATCATATCCCCAATCTCCCCCTCCATAACCACCATAGCTGTAACCTCCATCGCTCCTCCCTCCTCCATAACAACTACTGCTCTGATCACCACATCCATATCCACCATCACCTGCATATTCCCCACCACCATTACGATAACCACCACTTTCGCCAGCCCACCGCCAGATCTAGACTGTGATGGTGATGTTCTGTCATCAAGGATCTACCCATTCATGTGGGTTTAGGTTTATTAGGTTTTACTGATTTAGGTTTACTTTTTAATTTATTTAGTTACTTTAGGTTTAGGTTTAGGGTTAGGGGCATAGGGTGCAGGGGTTAGGGTTTAGTGTAGGGTTTAGGGTTTAGGATTAGGGTTTAGGGTTTTGGGTTGGATGTTTACGGTTGTAAGTTTAGTGTTTAGGGTTTAGGATTTAGAGTTTAGGGTTTTCTTTTTTTTTTTAAATAAAGTAAACCAATAGGTTTATGTTTATTTTATTTATTTAGTTTATTTTTAATCTATTTTAATTTAATTTATTTTTATTTTTATTTAATTTTATTTTTTATTTTTATTTAGTTTAGTTTATTTATTTTAGGTTAATTTATTTTGGTTTATTTTTTAGGTTTTGGTTTATTTTTTAGTTGAGTTTTATTTTTATTTTATTTTTTAGGTTTATGTATTATTTTTTATTTTTAGGTTTAGGTTTAGGTTTTTATTTCATTTATTTAGGTTTAGGTTTTAGTTTTATATTTTAGGTTTAATTTTGTAGTTTAGGTTTAAGTTTAGGTTTAGTTTATTGTACGTTTAAGTTTAAGTTTTATTTATTTTACTTTAGTTTATTTTTACTTAGGTTTAAGTTTATTTTAATTATTTTATTTTATTTTAAGTTTAGGTTTAGGTTTTTTTAGGTTGGGGTTTAGGTTTTATTTTTAATTTATTTCTAGGTTTTATTTTTGGTTTTTTTAGGTTTAGGTTTTTATTTTATTTTATGTTTATTTTATTATTTTACATTTAGTTTTTATTTTAGTAAGTTTTTTTATTATTAGGTTTATTTTACTTTAGTTTAGGTTTTCTTTATTCTATTTTAGTTTATTTTTATTTTTTTAGTTTATTTTATTTTAGGTTTAGGTTTAAGTTTTAGTTTAGGTTTAATTTAATTTAAAATTTTATTTTATTTAAGTTTAGGTTTTCTTAATTATTTTATTTTTAGGTTTTATTTAGCTACAGGTTTTATGTTTTAGGGTTTAGTGTTCTCACGAGGGAGGGATTAGGGTTTAGGGTTTAGGATTTAGTGTTTGTTTGGTTTAATGTTTAGGCTTTAGGGTTTTAAGTTTAGGGTTTAGGTTAGAGGTTTGTGGGTTTAGGTTTAGGGTTTAGGCTTTGAGCTTTAGGGTTTAGGATTTTAGTGTTTAGTGATTAGTGTTAGTCTAGAGGGTTAGGTTAGGTGTTTAGGGTTTAGTATTTATGGTTAGGGTTAGTGTAGTGTTTAGTGGGTTTAGGGTGGTTTAGGGTCTAGGGTTTAGGGTTTAGGGTTTAGAGTTTTAGGGTTTAGGGTTGTAGGTTTAGAGTAAATTTTAGGGTTTAGGGTTTAGGGTTTAGGATTTAGGGTTTATGGTTTAGGGCTTAGGGTTTTTTTTAAGAAAAAAATTTAAGTAAATTGATAGGTTTAGGTTTATTTAGTTAAGTTTTATTTATTATAATTTATTTTTTTATTTATTTACATTTATTTTTTATTTTTGTTTAGTTTGATTTATTTGTTTTAGGTTTATTTATTTTAGTTTAGGTTTTTTATTTTAGTTTATTTTTTAGGTTTAGATTTAGGTTTAAGTTAATTTTTCGGTGTACTATTATTCTTATTTTATTTTTTTAGGTTTAAGTTTTATTTTTTATTTCTAGGTTTATGTTTAGGTTTTTATTTTATTTTATTTAGTTTAAGTTTTTGGTTTTTATTTTAGGTTTATTTTTAGGTTTTTTTTTAGTTTAATTTTGGTTTATTTTTTGTTTATTTAATTTTATTTAGGGTTTAGGTTGAGGTTTAGGTTTAAGTTTAAGTATTATTTATTTTAGTTTATTTTATTTTAGTTTAGGTTTAGGTTTACTTTATTTTTATTTTAGGTTTATGTTTTTTTTTATTTTAGGATTTAGGTTTAATTATTTATTTATTTTTAGGTTTATTTTTCAGGTTTAAGTTTTTATTTAGTTTTTTATTAAATTTTATTTTAGGTTTATTTTATTTTTATTTTAAGTTTAGTTTTTAATTTATTTAGTTTTTTAGTTTTTTAGTTTAGCTTAGGTTTTTATTTATTTTATTTTACTTTATTTTTTATTTTGTATTTTTTTTTAAGGTTTAGGTTTAGGTTTAGGTTTAGGTTTTAGTTTAGCTTTTTATTTTATTATATATATTTGCTTTATTTTGGTTTAGGTTTATTTATTTATTTTATTTTCAAGTTTTATTTAGTTTATGTTTAGGTTTTTAGCATTTTAGGGTTTAGGGTTAGTTGAGCGTTTAGGGTTTAGTCTTTAGGGTTTGGGGTTTAGGCTTTAAGGTTTAGGGTTTAGGGTTTAGGACTTAAGGTTTAGGGTTTAGGGTTTAGGACTTAAGGTTTAGGATTTAGGGTTAAGCATTTATGGTTTAGGGCTTTTAGGGTTTAGGGCTTAGGGTTTAAGGTTTAGATTTTACGTCTAGGGTTTAGATTTTAGTTTGAGGTTTAAGCTTTTTGGCTTTTTTTTTTAACAGAGAAAAAATTAAAATTCAACATTTCTTCTTTTTGATTTCATCAACCATGTAACACACCAAGTTTTCTAAGACATAAGTGACAACATAGATAAAAAATGAGCATGGATAGAGCATATCAAAAACCCTAGATAACAAGAACCATCTCCACTATAAAGACACAATTCCATAAGCAGCAGATCGGATCAACCATTCTTCAATTTCTCCAGTTCCCATCAGAACCACCCCAACCTCTCAAGTAGCGGGATCCACCATCATATCCCTCTCCCCTCCACAACCACCACCATCGCCTCCCTCCTCCCTCCTTCCTCGCTCACATCCATCCATATCCACCATCACCTGCATATCCCCACCACCATTACGATAACCACCACCTCCGCCTTCGCCTCCACCGCTAGATTTAGACTGAGCCTAGTTGATGGTGATGTTCCTGTCATCAAGGATCTACCCATTCATAGGGTTTAGGTTTATTAGGTTTTACAATTTAGGTTTATTTTTTAATTTATTTAGTTACTTTAGGTTTAGGTTTAGGGTTAGGGGCTTAGGGTGCAGGGGTTAGGGTTTAGAGTTAAGGGTTTTAGGGTTTAGGGTTTAGGATTACGGTTTAGGGTTTTGGGTTGGAGGTTTACGGTTGTAGGTTTAGTGTTTAGGGTTTTCTTTTTTTTTTAAATAAAGTAAACCAATAGGTTTATGGTTATTTTGTTTATTTAGCTTATTTTTAATCTATTTTAATTTAATTTATTTTTATTTTTATTTAATTTTATTTTTTATTTTTATTTAGTTTAGTTTATTTATTTTAGGTTAATTTATTTTGGTTTATTTTTTAGGTTTTGGTTTATTTTTTAGTTGAGTATTATTTTTATTTTATTTTTTAGGTTTACGTATTATTTTTTATTTTTAGGTTTAGGTTTAGGTTTTTATTTCATTTATTTCGGTTTAGGTTTTAGGTTTATATTTTAGGTTTAATTTTGTAGTTAGGTTTAAGTTTAGGTTTAGTTTATTGTACGTTTAAGTTTAAGTTTTATTTATTTCAGTTTAGTTTATTTTGACTTAGGTTTAAGTTTATTTTAATTATTTTATTTTATTTTAAGTTTAGGTTTATGTTTTTTTAGGTTAGGGTTTAGGTTTTATTTTTAATTTATTTCTAGGTTTTATTTTTGGTTTTTTTAGGTTTAGGTTTAGGTTTTTATTTTATTTTATGTTTATTTTATTATTTTACATTTAGTTTTTATTTTAGTAAGTTTTTTTATTATTAGGTTTATTTTATTTTTTACTTTAGTTTAGGTTTTCTTTATTCTATTTTAGTTTATTTTTATTTTTTAGTTTATTTTATTTTTAGGTTTAGGTTTAAGTTTTAGTTTAAGTTTTAATTTAATTTAAAATTTTATTTTATTTAGGTTTAGGTTTTCTTAATTATTTTATTTTTAGGTTTTATTTAGCTTACATTTAGGTTTTTATGTTTAAGGGTTTAGTGTTTACGGTTTAGGGTTTAGGGATTAGGGTTTTAGGGTTTAGGATTTAGTGTTTGTGTTTAAGGTTTAATGTTTAGGCTTTAGGGTTTTTAAGTTTTAGGGTTTAGGGTTAGCCTAGGGTTTTCGGTTGGTTTAGGGTTTAGGGTTTAGAGTTTAGGCTTTAGGCTTTAGGGTTTTGGGATTTTAGTATTTAGTGATTAGGGTTAGTTTACTGTTTAGGGTTTTAGGTTTTAGGTGTTTAGGGTTTAGTATTTATGGTTAGGGTTAGTGTTTAGTGTTTAGGTTTTAGGTTTAGTTTAGGTTTAGGGTTTAGGGTTTAGGGTTTATAGTTTTTTAGGGTTTAGGGTTGTAGGTTTAGAGTAAATTTTAGGGTTTAGGGTTTAGGGTTTAGGGTTTAGGATTTAGGGTTTAGGATTTAGGGTTTAGGGTTTTAAGAAAAATAAGTGATAGGTTTAGGTTTATTTAGTTAGGTTTATTATAATTTATTTTTTATTTATTTAGATTTATTTTTTGTTTTGTTTGGTTTATTTGTTTTAGGTTTATTTATTTTAGTTTAGGTTTTTTATTTTAGTTTATTTTTTAGGTTTAGATTTAGGTTTAAGTTAATTTTTTGGTGTAGTATTATTCTTATTTTATTTTTTTAGGTTTAAGTTTTATTTTTTATTTCTAGGTTTATGTTTAGGTTTTTATTTTATTTTATTTAGTTTAAGTTTTAGGTTTTTATTTTAGGTTTATTTTTAGGTTTTTTTTAGTTTAATTTTGATTTATTTTTAGTTTATTTAATTTTATTTAGGGTTTAGGTTGAGGTTTAGGTTTAATTTATTTTAGGTTTAGGTTTAGGTATAGGTATTATTTATTTTAGTTTATTTTATTTTAGTTTAGGTTTAGGTTTGCTTTATTTTTATTTTAGGTTTATGTTTTTTTTTATTTTAGGATTTAGGTTTAATTATTTATTTATTTTTTAGGTTTATTTTAGGGTTTAGGTTTTATTTAGTTTTTATTAAATTTTATTTTTAGTTTATTTTATTTTTATTTTATGTTTATTTTTAATTTTATTTAGGTTTTTTATTTTTAAGTTTAGTTTAAGTTTTTATTTATTTTATTTTTGTTTAGCTTTTTTAGGTTTAGGGTTAGATTTAGGTTTAGGTTTAGGTTTTAGCTTAGGTTTTTATTTTATTTTAGCTTTTTAAGGTTTAGGGTATAAGGTTAGTTGAGGGTTTAGGGTTTGGGGTATAGGGTTTAGGGTTTAGGGTTTAGGGTTTAGTGTTTTTGTTTTAGTGTTTAGCATTTAGGGTTTAGGGTTTTAGGGTTTAGGGTTTAGGGTTTAGGCTTTTTAGGGTTTAGGGCTTCAGGTTTAGGGTTTAGATTTTACGTCTAGGGTTCATGTTTTAGTTTGGGGATTAGAGTTTTTGGTTTTTTTAACAGAGAATTAATTAAGATTCAACATTTCTTCTTTTCGATTTCATCAACCAAGTAACACACTAATTTTTCTAAGCCACATGATGACATAGATCAAAAATGAGCACGCATAGAGCAAATTAAAAACCCTAGAAAACTACAACCATCTCTACTGTAATTCATAATTCCATAAGTAGAAGATTGGATCGACTATTTGTTAGTTTCTCCAGTTCCAATTAGGACCACCCCAACCTCTCGTGTTGCATGATCGACCATCATATTCCTCAATCTCCCCCTCTGCCACAGCAACGGTTGTAATTTCCATCACTTCTCCTGCCTCCATAACCACCACTGCTCCTACCACCACCTCCATATCCACCGCGTCGGATCCCCACCACTCGATTCGCGCCTCCACTCAATGAGCCTCATGTTCAATCCGATCAATTTTGATGATAACAAATGAATGCTTGGATGTTCTAATGTATGTTCTATGTGCTTTAGATATATTAATTGCTAATTACATATCCAATACATCTCACAATCTGTTTGAGGAAATTGCAAGAATATAAGAATGAAAGATAGATCAAAATGGATAATGTGAAGCTCAAGATACAATATTTTAGGTTATATGCATTTATAACTATCTTAGAAATTCATATGAGTTCATTGGCATGAACCAATTTGCTCACAAATTAACAAATTATTTTTATTTATTCTAAATAATGATAATGAGGCTAATTTAAATAAATCTCTTTCTAATTAACATTCAATTATATGTTTCATACATAACATTAGAATTGTCAAAATAATAAATGATAATAAATTATGACAATTAAGTGTAATTAGTTTATATATTTAATATAATTAAAAATTTTAATTTAATTTTAAGTTTATATGATAACTAACATATGTATGATTATATGTAAATTATAACATAATATTTAAATGTCATATTTCAAAATTAACAAAAATATGTGGCATTTTGTATTTTAGCAAAATTCATTTTATAATCAAGGAATTTATATCTGATTTCATCTCCATCGGATTCCTTGGATTTTTCTTCCTTTAATTTGATAGGTTACATGACCCACGTTTGATTAAAATTTAATTTAATATGACTTTTCAAGCATTAGCTGATTTTAATAATGAATGCATTCTATATGCTTTGAATATACTTAGAGCCTAATTTGATTATTTTTGACTTCCCATGTGAATAGCCGAATTTTGGCTATTTAAATTTAATATTTATTTAATATAAATTGTATTCTTATTGAATATTAACTTATTATATGATAAAATGATATTAGAATTACATATTTTTTGATATAATTCAAAATGACCTTCTTGCTTATAAATAGCCCTCATTCTCTTCAAGAAAGCATTCCTCATTCAAATTCAAAATCCTCCAACAAATCTAAGAGGAAAATTTCTAGATTTTCCTTCCAAGTCTCTTGAAATATTGCAAGATCAAATCCTTGGTTTGGAAGCTTCAACATCTTCAACTACAAGCTTTCTCAAATTACTTGAGTTTGTTTTCTTGATCTTAATCCCTTTTAGTTGTTCATACTATTTTCACAATCTATTTATTCTTTCCAATTTATACTTTTTGGTGGATTAGTCTTTGGGCATCAAAGTCTAAGTTTTTCACATCAAAGTTTCTTCAATCATTTTTTTGTGAAAAATTCTTGTGATAGTTTATTGGATTTATTTCAACTTATTGAAATTTTTATCTTCCTACAAATTTCTTTTGGTTTCGAGAAATATTTCTTAATTAGTTTTATTAGAAAGGTCATTTATTATTAGATCTATTTTAGAAGTATATTTTAAGCATTTTAAATTAATTTATTGTGCTAAAATTATTTTCATATTTACTAGATCTCTCTTTTTAATTAAAAGCTTACTAGCCTACTTAAATCTATCATATACTAATTTTATTTAAGTATTTTGTGTTCATTTGCATTAATTGAAAGCATCTTTTTGGTTAAAATAAAATAAATTATTCCTTGCTGAAATTTATTTTATTATACAAAAGAATATTGTGAATTTATTTTTGAAATCATTTTTATATTAGTCTACAAATTGTTATAACATAAATATCTTAGTAAGATCTCTTTAAGATATTTAATTTATTATTTCTAATCAATATTATATGAGCATTTTATCTTGCCAAATTTTCAAGTTGTAAAGTAATCATTTATTAGTTATGAGCTCACTTTTTGAATCAGATAGCTTGGTATATTTGTGAGAGATATATTTTATCAAAATTTATTATTTTGTATTTTTCTTTTCATGCTATAAAATTTATATTGGGGTTACTAGTCCTTTATAGGAGTACATATTTATGAGGGGTTGTACTCGCCCCATTATAGGAGAGTACTATTTGTAAGCTATTTTGCATTTAGTGGATTCCTAGCAAGGGGTGGCTAAGCATGAACATAGGCTAATTTTGGGGTTTGGCAGATCCATGTAAAAATTATATGCCTATTGTCTCTCTTCCCTTTACTGTACTTTTATTTTTACTGCATTAAGAACTTAAAATTTAAGATTTAACTTTTAACATTTTTAATATTACCCAATTAACTTTTCTTGCTATAGTGACTCACACCTCTCCACCACCACTAGATCTAGACTGAGCTCTGTTGATGGTGATGTTCATGCCATCAAGATTCTACCCATTCTTATGGTTTATGTTTAGGTTTAGGTTTATTAATTTTGAGGGTTTAGGTTTATATTTTTAATTTATTTGGTTACTTTAGGTTTAGCTTTATGAATAGGTGTTTCAGATGAGGGTTTAGGGTTTAGGGTTTAGGGTTATAAGGTTTAGGCTTTCAGTGTTTAAAGTTTGGGGTTTGGGTTTAGGGTTTAGTGTTTTAGGGTTTAGGGTTTTAGGGTTAAGGGTTTAAGGTTAGGATTTAGGGTTTTGGGTTTAGTGTTTAGGATTTAGCTTTTAGGGTTTTGAGGGTTTAGGGTTAGCTTAGGGTTTAGGGTCAATTTAGGGTTTAGGGTTTTTAGGGTATATGGTTTAGGGTTTATGGTTAGTTTAGGGTTTAGGGTTTAGCATTTTAGGGTTTAGGGTTTGGGGTTTATGGTATAGGGTTTAGGGTTTAATGTTAGGGTTAGGGTTTAAGGTTTAGTTTTTAGGGTTGAGGGTTTAGGGTTTAGGGTTTAGGGTTGTAGGTTTAGGTTTGTAGGTTTAGGGTTTAGGGTTTAGGGTTTTTAAAATTAAGTAAACTAGTAGGTTTTGATTTAATTATTTATTTAGTCTAATTTTTATTTATTTGTTTTATTTTAGTTTTTTATTTAGGTTTTTTTTTATTTTTATTTAGTTTAGTTTATTTGTTTTTGGTTTATTTATTTTAGTACATGTATTTTATTTTAGTTTATTTTTAGGTTTAGGTTTATGTATATAATTATTTTTAAGTTGAGTTTTATTTTTATTTTATTTTTTAGGTTTAGGTTTTTTTTATTTTTAAGTTTAGATTTGGGTTTTTATTTTATTTTTTTAGGTTTAGGTTTATTTTTAGGTTTTATTTTTTCGTTTAGGTTTAATTTTATTTTTAGTTTATTTAATTTTGTTTATGGTTTTGGTTTAGGTTTAGTTTATTTTATGTTTAGGTTTATGTTTTATTTATTTTAGTTTAGTTTATTTTAGTTTAGGTTTAAGTTTATTTTAATTTTATTTTAGGTTTATGTTTTATTTATTTATTTTATTTTTAGGTTTTATTGAGTTTATTTTTAGGTTTTTAGATTTTTGGGGTTTAGGGTTTACAGTTTTGGGTTAGTTGAGGGTTTAGGGTTTATGGTATAGGGTTTGGGGTTTAGGGTTTAGAGTTTAGGTTTTGGGTTAGGGTTTAGGTTTTAGGTTTTAGGGTTTTGGGTCTAATGTTTAGGGTTTTAGGGTTTAGGGTTTAGAGTTTAGGGTTTAGGGTTTAGGGTTTAGGGTTTAGGGTTTTGGTTTTAGGTCTAGGGTTCAGGTTTTAGTTTAGGGTTTAGGGTTTTTGATTTTTTTTTAAAAGGGAACAAATTCAAATTTAAAATTTTTTTTTTTATTTCATCAACCAAGTAAAACACGAAGTTTTCTAAGGCACGAGATATGACAAAGATTAGAAATGAGCATGCATAGAGAAAATCAAAAACCCTAGATAACTAGAACTGTCTCTATTGTAAAGACATAGTTCCATAAGCAAAAGATTAGATTGGCGATTCTTTAGTTTCTCTAGTTCTCATCAGAAGCACCCTCTCGGTGGTGGGATCCATCATATCCCAATTTCTCCTCGCCACCACCAGGTAACCTCCATCTCTCCACCCGCCTCCATCCGACCACCAGCTCAATATCCACCAACACCTTCAGATCCCCCACCACCACTATGATAATCATCACCAACGCCTTCACCTCCACCACCAGATCTAGATTGAGCTTGGTTGACGGTGATGTTCTTAACCTTAAGGTTCTATCCATTCCTAGGGTTTAGGTTTAGGTTTAGGTTTATTAGGTTTTAGGGTTTAGGTTTATTTTTTAATTTATTTAGTTACTTTATGTTTAGGTTTACGGCTTGGGGCTTAGGGTTAGGGTTTAGGGTTTAGGGTTTAGGGTTTAGGGTTTTAGGGTTTATGCTTTTAGGGTTTAGAGTTTAGGGTTAAGGTTTAGGGTTTAGGGTTTAAGGGTTTATGGTTTTGGGGTTTAGGGTTTAGGGTTAGGGTTTATTATTTTGGCTTTAGTGTTTAGGGTTTTTAGGTTTTAGGGTTTAGGGTTTAGGGATTCTAGTTTTAGGGTTTATGGTTTAGGGTTTAAGGTTTAGGGTTTAGGGTTAATGGTTTTAGGGTTTATGCTTTTAGGATTTATGGTTTATGGTTAGGGTTTAGATTTTACAATTTTAGGGTTTAGGGTTTAACATTTAGGGTTAGGGTTCAGTGTTTAGGGTTTAGTATTTAGGCTTTAGAGTTTAGGGTTTTGAGGGTTTAGGGTTTTTGGTTTAGGGTTTAGGATTAGTTTAGGTTTTAGGGTTCCCAGTTTTAGGGTTTAGGGTTTAGGGTTTGGGGTTTAGGATTTAGGGTTTAAGGTTTAGTTTTTTTTTAAAAAAAATTATGTAAACCTATAGGTTTAGGTTTACTTAGTTTATTTAGTTTATTTTTTATTTATATTATTTTATTTTATTTTATTTTATTTTATTTTTTATTTTTTTTAGGTTTATTTTCTATTTTTATTTAGTTTTGTTTATTTATTTTAGGTTTATTTATTTTAGCGTAGGTTTTTTATTTTAGTTTATTTTTTAGGTTTAGGTTTAGGTTTATGTTTATTTTTTGTTTAGTTTTATTTTTTTATTATTTTTTGGTTTATGTTTTATTGTTTAATTTAGGTTTAAGTTTGGGTTTTTATTTTATTTTTTTAGGTTTATGTTTTAGGTTTTTATTTTAGGTTTATTTATAGGTTTTAATTTTTAGTTTAGGTTTATGTTTATTTTTAGTTTATTTTATTTTATTTTGTTTAGGTTATAGGTTTAGTTTATTTTAGATTAAAGTTTAGGTTTTATTTAATTTAGTTTAGTTTATTTTAGTTTAGGTTTAGGTTTATTTTATTTTCTTTATTTTAGGTTTAGTGTTTTTTTTTAGTTTACGATTTAGGTTTTATTTTTTATTTATTTTTAGGTTTATTTTTTTGGTTTAAGTTTTTATTTAGTTTTTTATTTTATTTTTATTTTACATTTAGTTTTTATTTTATTTTGGTCTTTTTTTGTTTATTTTATTTTTAGTTTAGTTTAGGTTATTATTTATTTTATTTTAATTTAGTTTCATTGTATTTTTACATTTAGGTTTAGGTTTAAGTTTAGGTTTAGGTTTAGGTTTTCGTTTAGGATTTAATTATTTTATTTTTTATTTTATTTAGGTTTATCTTTTTTTATTTATTTTATTTTAAGGTTTTATTTAGTTTAGGTTTAGGTTTTTAGGTTTTTAGAGTTTAGGATTTAGGGTATAGGGTTTAGGGTTTCGAGTTTAAGCTTTTAGGGTTTAGGGTTTAAGGTTTAGGGTGTAGGGTTTAGGGTTTTATTGTTCTAAGGTTTAGGGTTAGGGTTCTTTAATTTTTTTTTTTTACTTTTCTAATTTTTTATTTTTTTAAATTAAGCAAACTAATAGGTTTAGATTTATTTAGTTTATTATTTATTTATTTTAGTTTATTTTGTTTAGGTTTGTTTTTATTTTTATTTAGCTTAATTTATTTAATTTATGTTTATTCATTTTAGTTTAAGTATTTTATTTTAATTAATTTTTAGGTTTAGGTTTAGGTTTAGGTTTATTTTTTTAGTTTTGTTTTATTTTTATTTAATTTTTTTGGATTAGGTTTTAATTTTAATTTTTATGTTTAGGTTTAGGTTTTCATTTTATTTTTAGGTTTTTATTTTGTGATTATTTTTAGGTTCTATTTTTTATTTTAGGTTTAGGTTTATTTTTACTTTATTTTATTTTTTTTAGGGTTTAAGTTTAGGTTTAGGTTTAGGCTTAATTTCTTTTAGGATTACATTTAGGTTTTATTTAATTTAGTTTATTTATAGTTTAGGCTTAGGTTTATTTTATTTTTATTTTTGGTTTAGGTTTTATTTTTTAGTTTAAGGATTAGGTTTAATTTTTTATTTATTTTTAGGTTTATTTTTTAGGTTTATGTTTTTAATTAGTTTTTATTTTAGGTTTATTTTATTTTTATTTTATTTTTATTTTAGGTTTTGTTTTTATTTTATTTAGGTTTTTAATTTTTCTTTGTTTAAATTAGTTTTTTATTTATTTTATTTTAATTTTGTTTTTATTTTTGATTTTAGTTTTTTAGGTTTAGGTTTAGGTTTAGGTTTACTTTTAGATTTGGTTTTTTTTCATTTTATTTCTTTATTTTATTTTGGTTTAGGTTTTTATATTTACTTTATTTTGAGGTTTTATTTAGTTTAGGTTTAGGTTTCTAGCATTTTAAGGTTTAGTGTTTAGGGTTTAGGGTTTAGGGTTTAGGGTTTAGCATTTAGGGTTTGGGGTTTAGAGTTTAGGGTTTAAGGTTTAATTTTTAGGGTTTATCATTTGGGGTTTAGGGTTTAGGGTTTAGGCTTTATGGTTTAAAGTTTAGGGTTTAGGGTTTAGGGTTTAGGGTTTTAGGGTTTAGGATTTAGGGTTTTGGATGGGTTTTTAGTGTTTAGGCTTTAGGCTTTAGGGTTTAGGTTTTAGGTCTAGGGTTTCAGTTTTAGTTTGGTGTTTAGGGTTTTCAATTTTTTTTTAACATAGAATAAATTAAGATTCAACATTCATCTTTTTGATTTCATCAACCAAGTAATACACCATGTTTTCTAAGGCACAAGCGAGAACATAGATTTTAAATGAGCACGCATAGACCAAATCAAAAACTCCTACATAATTAGAACCTTCTTTACTAGAAAGACGCAATTCCATATACAGGATCGGATCGACCATTCTTGATTTCTCGGTTCCCATTGCAGGACCTCTCAGTGGCGAGATCCACCATCTTGTCCTCGATCTCTCCCTTCTCTACCACCACAGTTGTAACTTCCATCGCTCCTCCGGCCTCGATAACCACCACTGCTCTGACCATCACCTCCATATCCACTAGCACCTCTAGATCACCCACCATCACCCACCAGGATAAGCGTGCTGTGCCTTAGTCTCCTTTTGAGATCTAGATTGAGCCTTGACAATGATGTTCTGTCAGGTTACGCCCATTCTTAGGGTTTATGTTTAGGTTTAATTTTTAATTTATGTAGTTACTTTAAATTTAGGTTCAGGGTTTGGTTTAATTTAGGTTTTTATTATTTGTTTTATTTAATTATATTTTAGTTTATATTATTTTAATTATTTTATTTTTAGGTTTTATTTAGATTAGGTTTAGGATTTTACATTTTTATGGTTTAGGGTTTAGGGTTAGGGTTTATTTATTTATTTTATTTAGGGTTTAGGGTTTAGGGTTTAGGGTTATGGTTTATATATTTATTTTTATTTTTATAATTTAGGGTTTAGGGTTATAGTTTTTGGGTTTTAGGTTTTGGGTTAGTTTTAGGGTTGATGGTTTAAGATTTAGGGTTTGGGATTTAGGGTTTTGGGTTTATGGTTTAGGGTTTTGGGTTTTAGGTTTTGGGTTTTTTTTAAAATTAAGTAAACCATTAGGTTTAAGTTTACTTAGTTCATTTAATTTATTTTTTATTTATTTTAGTTTATTATACTTTTTAATTTTAATTGGGTTTATTTTTTATTTTAATTTAGTTTTGTTTATTTATTTTAGTTTTATTTTTTTGGTTTTATTATTTAGTTTAGGTTTAGGTTTATTTTTAGTTTATTTTATTTAGTTTAGGGTTTAGGTTTAGTTTATTATGGGTTTAGGATTAGGTTTTATTTATTTTAGTAAAGTTTATTTTAGTTTCAGTTTAGGTTTATTTTATTTTGTTTAATTTAGGTTTAGGTTTTTTTTTTAGTTTAGGGTTTAGGTTTTTTTTAATTTATTTTTAAGTTTTATTTTTATGCTTATTTTTAGGTTTAAGTTTTTATTTAGTTCTTATTTTAGTTAATTTTAGGTTTATTTTATTTTTATTTTGTGCTTAGGTTTTATTTTATTTAGGTTTTTTATTTTTAGGTTTATTTTATTTTTGACTTTAGCTTAGGTTTTTATTTATTTTATTTTAGTTTAGCTTTTATTTTTTATTTTATTTTATTTTTAGGTTTTGGTTTATGTTTAGGTTTAAGTCCTAGTTTAGGTTTTTATTTTATTTTATTTTATTTAAGTTTTGGTTTTTTTATTTCTTTTATTTTTATATTTTATTTAGTTTAGGTTTAGGTTTTTGGGGTTTTGGGGCTTCGGGTTTAGGGTTGTAGGTTTTAGGATTTAGGGTTTAGGGTTTAGGGTTTAAGGTTTAAGGTTTAGGGTTTTTGGTTTAGGGTTTAGTATTTAGTATTTTAGGGTTTAGGGATTAGGGTTTAGGAGTTAGGGATTAGGGTTTAGTGTTTAGTATTTAGAGTTTTTTTTAATTTAGTAAATAGTTAGGTTTAGATTTATTTAGTTTATTTTTTATTTATTTTAATTTATTTTTTTATTTAGCTTTATTATTTATTTTTATTTAGTTTAGTTTATTTATTCTAGTTTAGGTATTTTATTATAGTGTATTTTTAATTTTTAAGTTCATGTTTATGTTTATTTTTTTAGTTTAGTTTTATTTTTCTTATATTTTTTCGGTTTAAGTTTTTTTTTTTTTTTTTTTTAGATTTAAGTTTAGGTTTCTATTTTATTTTTTTAGGTTTAGGTTTTAGCTTTTTATTTTAGGTTTATTTTTAGGTTTTATTTTTTAGTGTAGGTTTAGGTTTATTTTTAGTTTATTTTATTTTATTTAGTTTCGGGTTAAGGTTTAGTTTATTTTAGGTTCATGTATAGGTTTTATTTATTATAGTGTAGTTTATTTTAGTTTAGGTTTACATTTTTTTAGTTTAGGGTTTAGGTTTCAATTTTATTTATTTTGAGGTTTTATTTTTAAGTTTATTTTTTAGGTTTAAGTTTTTATTTAATCTTTATTTTATTTTATTTTTATTTTATGTCCAGTTTTTATTTTATTTAGGTTTTCTATTTTTAGGTTAATTTTGATTTTTTTCGTTTAGTTTAGGTTTTTATTTATTTTATTTTAGGTTAATTTTTATTTTTTATTTTTAAGTTTATGTTTAGGTTTTAGTTTAAGTTTTGATTTATTTTATTTTATTAATTTTATTTAGGTTTATGTTTTTTATTTACTTTATTTTTAAGTTTCAATTAGTTTAGGTTTAGGTTTTTTATTTTTAATGTTTAGGGTTTAGGGCTTTGGGTTTAGGATTTCAGGTTTAGGGTTTAGTATTATAGGTTTTAGGGTTTAGGGTTTAGGGTTTAGGGCTTACAGTTTAGGGATTTATGGTTTAGGGTCTAGAGTTTAGGGATTTAGGGTTTAGGGTTTGGGGTTTAGGGTTTAGGGTTTAGGATTTTAGGTTTTAGGGTTTAGGGTTTAGGGTTTAGGTTTTCAGGGTTTAGTGTTTAGGGTTTAAGGTTTATAGTTTTAGTTTAGTTTATAGTTAATTTAAGTTTAGAGACTTAGAGTTTAGGAGTTTAAGTTTGGATTCTGATTTATTATTTAGGTTTAGGGTTTAAGTTTAGGTTTAGGTTTATTTTAGTGTTTAGTTTAAGTTTAGGTTTAGGATTTAAGTTTAAGGTTAATTTAAGGTTTAGGGTTTAGGGTTTAAAGTTTTAGGTTAATTCTTAGGTTTAGTTTAGATTTTTTAAGGTTTAGGTTTAAGTTTAAGTTTAGTGTTTAGTTTTAAGTTTAGGTTTTAAGGTTTAGGTTTAGGTTTTAATTAGGTGTTTAGGTTTAGGTTTAGACTTTAGGTTTAGGGTTTTAAGGTTTAGGTAGTTTAGTTCTAGTTTAAGGTTTAAGGTTTAGGGTTTAGGGTTTTACTTAGGGTTTAGAGTTTAGGGTTTAGTTTATAGTTCATTTAGGGTTTAAGGTTTAAGGTTTAGGTTTAGGGTTACTAGGGTTTAAGAATTTTAGTTCTAGGTTAGGTTAGTTTAGGTTTAGTTGAGTTTAGGGTTGTTGGTTTAGGGTTTAGGGTTTAGGGTTTAAGGTTTAGGATTTAGAGTTTAGGGTTTATGGTTTAAGGTTTAGGTTTTTTTTAAAAAAAATTAAGTAAACCTATAGGTTTAGGTTTACTTAGTTTATTTAGTTTATTTTTTATTTATATTATTTTATTTTTTTTATTTTAATTTATTTTTTATTTTTATTTAGGTTTATTTTCTATTTTTATTTAGTTTTGTTTATTTATTTTAGGTTTATTTATTTTAGCTTAGGTTTTTTATTTTAGTTTATTTTTTAGGTTTAGGTTTATGTTTATGTTTATTTTTTGTTTAGTTTTATATTTTATTATTTTTTTGTTTATGTTTTATTGTTTAATTTAGGTTTAGGTTTGGGTTTTTATTTTATTTTTTTAGGTTTATGTTTTAGGTTTTTATTTTAGGTTTATTTATAGGTTTTAATTTTTAGTTTAGGTTTATGTTTATTTTGAGTTTATTTTATTTTATTTTGTTTAGGTTATAGGTTTAGTTTATTTTAGGTTAAAGTTTAAGTTTTATTTATTTTAGTTTAGTTTATTTTAGTTTAGGTTTAGGTTTATTTTATTTTCTTTATTTTAGGTTTAGTGTTTTTTTTAGTTTACGGTTTAGGTTTTATTTTTTATTTATTTTTAGGTTTATTTTTTTGGTTTAAGTTTTTATTTAGTTTTTTATTTTATTTTTATTTTACATTTAGTTTTTATTTTATTTTTTTCTTTTTTTGTTTATTTTATTTTTTAGTTTAGTTTAGGTTATTATTTATTTTATTTTAATTTAGTTTCATTGTATTTTTACATTTAGATTTAGGTTTAAGTTTAGGTTTAGGTTTAGGTTTTCGTTTAGGATTTAATTTTTTTATTTTTTATTTTATTTAGGTTTATCTTTTTTTATTTATTTTATTTTTAGGTTTTATTTAGTTCAGGTTTTAAGTTTTTAGGTTTTTAGAGTTTAGGATTTAGGGTATAGGGTTTAGGGTTTCGAGTTTAAGCTTTTAGGGTTTAGGGTTTAAGGTTTAGGGTGTAGGGTTTAGGGTTTTATTGTTCTAAGGTTTAGGGCTAGGGTTCTTTAATTTTTTTTTATTTTTCTAATTTTTTATTTTTTTAAATTAAGCAAACTAATAGGTTTAGATTTATTTAGTAAATTTTTTATTTATTTTAGTTTATTTATTTAGGTTTGTTTTTATTTTTATTTAGCTTAGTTTATTTAATTTATGTTTATTTATTTTAGTTTAAGTATTTTATTTTAATTAATTTTTAGGTTTAGGTTTAGGTTTAGGTTTATTTTTAAGTTTTGTTTTATTTTTATTTAATTTTTTTGGATTAGGTTTTAATTTTAATTTTTATGTTTAGGTTTAGATTTTCATTTTATTTTTAGGTTTTTATTTTATGATTATTTTTAGGTTCTATTTTTTAGTTTAGGTTTAGGTTTATTTTTACTTTCTTTTATTTTATTTAGGGTTTAAGTTTAGGTTTAGGTTTAGGCTTAATTTCTTTTAAGTTTACATTTAGGTTTTTTTTAATTTAGTTTATTTATAGTTTAGGCTTAGGTTTATTTTATTTTTATTTTAGGTTTAGGTTTTATTTTTTGGTTTAGGGATTAGGTTTAATTTTTTATTTATTTTTAAGTTTATTTTTTAGGTTTATGTTTTTATTTAGTTTTTATTTTAGGTTTATTTTATTTTTATTTTATTTTTATTTTAAGTTTTGTTTTTATTTTATTTAGGTTTTTAATTTTTCTTTGTTTAAATTAGTTTTTTATTTATTTTATTTTAATTTTGTTTTTATTTTTAATTTTAGTTTTTTAGGTTTAGGTTTAAGTTTAGGTTTACTTTTAGATTAGGTTTTTTTTCATTTTATTTCTTTATTTTATTTTGGTTTAGGTTTTTATATTTACTTTATTTTGAGGTTTTATTTAGTTTAGGTTTAGGTTCCTACATTTTAAGGTTTAGTGTTTAGGGTTTAGGGTTTAGGGTTTAGGGTTTAGCATGTAGGGTTTGGGGTTTAGAGTTTAGGCTTTAAGGTTTAATTTTTAGGGTTTAGCATTTGGGGTTTAGGGTTTAGGGTTTAGGCTTTATGGTTTAAGGTTTAGGGTTTAGGGTTTAGGGTTTAGGGTTTTAGGGTTTAGGGTTTAGGGTTTTGGATGGGTTTTTAGTGTTTAGGCTTTAGGCTTTAGGGTTTAGGTTTTAGGTCTAGGGTTTTAGTTTAGTTTGGTGTTTAGGGTTTTCAATTTTTTTTTAACATAGAACAAATTAATATTTAACATTCATCTTTTTTATTTCATCAACCAAGTAATACACCATGTTTTCTAAGGCACAAGCGACAACATAGATTTTAAATGAGCACGCATAGACCAAATCAAAAACTCCTACATAATTAGAACCTTCTTTACTAGAAAGATGTAATTCCATATGCAACAGATCGGATCAGCCATTCTTCGATTTCTCCAGTTCCCATCAGAATTACCCCGACCTCTCGAGTAGCGAGATCCACCATCTTGTCCTCGGTCTCTCCCTTCTCTACCACCACAGTTGTAACTTCCATCACTCCTCCGGCCTCGATAACCACCACTACTCTGACCATCACCTCCATATCCACTAGCACCTCTAGATCACCCACCACCACTAGGATAACTATCACCTGTGCCATAGGGTTTAGGATTTAGTATTTTAGGGTTTAGGGATTAGGGTTTAAGAGTTAGGGATTTGGGTTTAGTGTTTAGTGTTTAGAGTTTTTTTTTTAATTTAGTAAATAGTTAGGTTTTGATTTATTTAGTTTATTTAGTTTATTTTTTATTTATTTTAATTTATTTTTTATTTAGCTTTATTATTTATTTTTATTTAGTTTAGTTTATTTATTCTAGTTTAGGTATTTTATTTTAGTGTATTTTTAATTTTTAAGTTCATGTTTATGTTTATTTTTTTAGTTTAGTTTTATTTTTCTTATATTTTTTCAGTTTAAGTGTTCTTTTTTTTATTTTTAGATTTAAGTTTAGGTTTCTATTTTATTTTTTCAGGTTTAGGTTTTAGCTTTTTATTTTAGGTTTATTTTTAGGTTTTATTTTTTAGTGTAGGTTAAGGTTTATTTTTAGTTTATTTTATTTTATTTAGTTTCGGGTTAAGGTTTAGTTTATTTTAGGTTTTATAGGTTTTATTTAGTTTAGTTTATTTTAGTTTAGGTTTACATTTTTTTAGTTTAGGGTTTAGGTTTCAATTTTAATTTATTTTGAGGTTTTATTTTTAAGTTTATTTTTTAGGTTTAAGTTTTTATTTAATCTTTATTTTATTTTATTTTTATTTTACGTTCAGTTTTTATTTTATTTAGGTTTTTTATTTTTAGGTTTATTTTGATTTTTTAGTTTAGTTTAGGTTTTTATTTATTTTATTTTAGGTTAATTTTTATTTTTTATTTTTAAGTTTATGTTTAGGTTTTAGTTTAGGTTTTTGATTTATTTTATTTTATTAATTTTATTTAGGTTTATGTTTTTTATTTACTTAATTTTTAGGTTTCAATTAGTTTAGGTTTAGGTTTTTTGGTTTTAATGTTTAGGGTTTAGGGCTTTGGGTTTAGGATTTCGGGTTTAGGGTTTAGTATTATAGGTTTTAGGGTTTAGGGTTTAGGGTTTAGGGCTTACAGTTTAGGGATTTATGGTTTAGGGTCTAGAGTTTAGGGATTTAGGGTTTAGGGTTTAGGGTTTAGAGTTTAGGTTTTAGGGTTTAAGTTTAGGTTTAGGTTTAGGGTTTAGGTTTTAGGGTTTAAGGTTTAAGTTTGTTTAGTTTAGTTTATAGTTGTTAGTTTAGGAGTAGGTTTAAGTTAGTTTAGATTTGGAGGATTTAGGGAGTTTAGGAGTTTAGGTTTAAGGTTTAAGTTTAGTTTAAGTTTAAGTTTCTTTAGTTTATAGTTAATTTAGTTTAAGTTTAAGTTTAAGTTTAGTTTTAGGTTCTACTTTTAAGTTTAGATTTGATTTTAAGGTTTAGGTTTAGGTTTAGGTTTAGTGTTTAAACACAGTTTAGTTTTAGAGTTTAGGATTTAGATTCAGTTTTAGGGTTTAGGGTTTAGGGTTTAGGGCTTAGGGTTTAGAGTTTAGGATTTAGGGTTTAGGGTTCATTTAGGGTTTAAGGTTTAAGGTTTAGGGTTTAGGGTTAGTTTAGGGTTTAGGATTTTAAGTTTAGGGTTGCGGGTTTAGGGTTAGTATAGGGTTTAGGATTTCGAGTTTAGGGTTGTAGGTTTAGGGTTTAGGGTTTAGGGTTTAAGGTTTAGGATTTAGAGTTTAGGGTTTAGGGTTTATTATTTATAGTTTTTTTAAAAAAAAAAACATTAAGTAAACCGGTAGGTTTAAGTTAATTTTGTTAGTTTTGTATATTTTTATTTATTTAGTTTATTTTATTATTTATTTTTATTTAGCTTAGTTTATTTATTTTAGGTATATTTATTTTAATTGAGGTTTTTATTTTAATTTATTTTTTAGGATTATGTTTAGGTTTTTATTTTACTTTCTTAGGTTTTGGTTTTAGGTTTTTATTTAAGGTTTATTTTTAGGTTTTAATTTTTAGTTTAGGTTTAGGATTATATTTAGTTTATTTTATTTTATTTAGTTTAGGGTTTAGGTTAAGTTTATTTTAGGTTTAGGTTTAGGTTTTATTTATTTTAGTTTAATTTATTTTAGTTTAGGTTTAGGTTTATTTTATTTTATTTATTTTAGGTTTAAGTTTTTTTTATTTAGTTGAAAGTTTAGGTTTTATTTTTTATTAAATTTTAGGTTTATTTTTAAGGTTTAGGTTTCTATTTAGTCTTTATTTTATTTTATTTATAGTTTAATTTAATTTTATTTTTCATTTTGTTTTTATTATGTTTTAGTTTTTCCTAAGTTTATTATATTTTTTAGTTTAGTTTAGGTTTTTATTTATTTTACTTTACTTTAGTTTTTATTTTTTATTTCATTTTATTTTTAGGCTTAAGTTTAAGTTTAGGTTTAGATTTTATTTTATTTTATTTAGGTTTAGGTTTTTCTTAAATTTTTCTATGTTTTATTTAGTTTATGTTTAGGTTTTTTGGTTTTTTGGGTAGGGTTTTGGGCTTAGTGTTCAGGGTTTAGGGTTTGGAGTTTTGGGTTTATGGTTTAGGGTTATAGGTTTTAGGGTTTAAGTTTAGGGTTTAAGGTTTAGGGTTTAGGGTTTTATGGTTTTCGATTTAGGGTTTAGTGTTGTAGGTTTAGTGTATGGTTTAGGGTTTAGGATTAGTTTTAGGGTTTAGGGTTTAGAGTTATGATGGTTTTTATTATTTTTTTTTTTTTCTATTTATGGTTTAGGGTTTTTTAGGGTTTAGGGTTTATGATTTAGAGTTTAGGGTTGTAGGTTTAGGGTTTAGTGTTTAAGGTTAGTTTTAGGGTTTAGGGTTTAGGATGTAGGGTTTATGGTTTAGTATTTAGTGTTTTGGGTTTTTGGTTTTTTTTAATTAAGTAAACCGTTAGGTTTAGGTTTATTAAGTTTATTTTATTTTACTTATTTAGTTTTATTTTTTATTTATTTTAGGTTTATTTAGTTTAGTTTATGTTTTTTGGTTTAATTTATTTTTTCGATTTAGGTTTAGGTTTAAATTTATTTTTTAGTTTAGTTTCATTTTTATTTTATTTTTTAGATTTAGGTTTTATTTTTTATTTTTTAGGTTTAAGTTTAAGTTTTTATTTTATTTTCCTAGGTTTAGGTTTTAAGTTTTTATTTTAGGTTTATTTTTAGGTATTATTTTTTTAGTTTAGGTTTAGGTTTATTTTTAGTTTATTTAATTTTATTTTGTTTAGGGTTTAGGTTTAAGTGTTATTTATTTTATTTTTAGGTTTTATTTAGTGTAGGTTTAGGGATTTAGGATTTTAGAGTTTAGGGCTTAGGGTTTAGGGTTTAAGGTTTAGTGTTTGGGGTTTAGCATTTAGGGTTGTAAATTTTAGGGTTTACAGTTTAGGGTTTAGAGTTTTAGGATTTAGGGTTTAGGTTTAGGGTTTAGGGTTTTAGGTTTTGGGTTTAGGTTTAAGGTTTCTTTTTTTTTTTTTGGGAAACCCCATATAGGGGGAATTTTATTGCCACAAAATGAGGGTTACAAGATCCTTAAGAGGGGATAAACTCCAAAACCTCTCAAAACTACAAATCAGATAGTAAAATCTAATCTAAACAAAATAAAAGAAAGAGAAAAAAAAAGAAAGTGATTAACATAGATAAATATTAGGGAAAAAGCTCTTGGGATGACAGAATGCATAATAGAGAGCAAACACGGAGGAGAAGAGAAGTGCATCGAAAAATGAAGAAAGATAGTATAACATTTAAAGTAATGAGAAGAGAAAAGTGAAAAGTGGCCATAAAGCGAGGAAATTATAGAGAAGTGTGTGAAAGAGAGGCTCGGGCTCAATCACACCAAATTGGGGAATGCAAATATGAGCATCCAAACTTAAGTGTTATATCCACAGAGCTACTACCAAAGAAGGGTGAAATCATCACAACCATCATAGCCTATGAACTGAAGAAAAGCAACCATTTGTTGAAAGTCTTATGGGCCTTAGTACACAAACCTAAACAAAGCCATATATAATATAGAAAGGAGATAGCAAGCGAGAAAGATAAGGGTCTCATGCAAGAAAATTATCATCAATATGGTCACCATAGCATGAGAATCCTATACATATGAGAATGATCCATCTTTGCGAATCCCTTTAAAACCATAGCCATAATTAGGCCAAAAAAACCCACAATAAGAGAACAACGAGAAAAAGCAACGCTAAAATCTGTGCAAATCAATGAGCCAAACATATGAGACATATATGAAACTTTCGGGCGGGGACTACCACAGGTATAGTCCAAGAAATCAAATAATAAGCAATGCGATGTTAACAACCCCTTATTAATAACCATTGCATAATTTAACAAAAAGCAAATGTAAAGCAAGGCTGCAGAACCCAAACCAAATACAACAAGTGATCTGAGTCTAACAGGACCAAGGTGAGAATGCGATTAATTGTACCGGTAACCACAAGAAATGCATCCACCAAATAAAGGCAGTTAGAAAAGTATCAACATGTTGGGCATAAAACCGATAATCCATATCGACAAACAACCAAGATAGCAACGACAAAAGGCGGCATAGAACAACACATTGAATAGAATGCATAAGATAATAACCAAGTAGATTGAAGCATAATCACGGGGATGCTGCAAGTCTAAGCGAACCAAGATGGAAAAAATAGCGGATTATGTAGATGTCGTGATAAATAGCGACTAGATAAAAGCAAAAGAATGTAACCCCATAAGCAGCTTGTTGGACATAGGACCCTAAAGTCCCATAGTCAATAGATAAAACAACAAAATAATTATTGCACCCACCATAAGATAATCCAATATAAAATAGAGAAATAACATAGACACTTAAGGGGTTCAAAGGAGAGCCATCATTGGAATCTTGATAAACCAAGACAGTAGATAACCAAGACAATAAACAACCAAGATAGAAAATAACATTAGCCATAAAGCCACCCATTGAATAGGCAGGTGCAAGTAGGTAGTAGCATAATCATAGGCAACAAATAAAAAAGCCATTATTACACCCACCATAAGATAAACCAAAATAAAATAGTGATACAACATAGGCACAGAAGGGGTTCAAAGGAGAGCCAACATTGGAATCCTTCAAGAAAAAGAAAAGCAGACCAGCAGTTAAGCCAACAACATTAGTAAAAATAGACTGGAAAGAAGACAAAAAGAAAGTCCAATCCTGGAAGGAGAAAATAATAATAATAACAAGGGTATAACAATGTCTCTCCATACAGGTTGGAGAGATGTGATTAGCAAGAACAATTAGAAAAACCAAGATAGAAAATAACCAAGATAACAAATAGCCAAGATAGAAAATAACAGCTAGCTGACCATAGAACCACCATTGAAATAGGCGATGCATAAGATAACACAAGGATCGGCAAGTCTATCGAACGAGGATGAAATAAGCGATGCAGATTAAGTAGTCCACAAATATTAGATGATAAGTAGTAGCCATCACAACAAAGACAATCGGAGAAATAACAGAATGGTCATCGGACTAAAGACCCGATAATCCAACAGCCAACAATTAAAACAACAAAACAATTGTTGCACCCACCATAAGATAAATTAGTAAGGAACAGGGAGACAACATAGACTATAAAGGGGTTTAAGAAAAAACTATCATTGAAATCCTTCAAGATAAAGAAAAGTAGACAAGCAGGTAAGCCAACATCACCAGTAAAAATAGGCTGAAATGAAATCAAGAATAAAATCCCATCATGCAAGGAAAGAGTAATAATAGCAAGGTTATTGCAGTTGCTCTCCATATAGGTAATGGAGGTGAGGTTAGATAGCATAGGAGGGGACACAGCCCTATTAAAGTGAGAAAAGATAGATAAATTCGAGTCTGCCATGAAGCTGTACAAAATTATAGCAATTACATAATGAGACAACAAAGTCATGAGGCCATGAACAAATTTCTAGATTAAGGAAAAGAGAAAAAACATAGCCTTAATCATATAATGGAAAATTATAATAGGACCCTTAAACAGAATAATGATAGCAAGAAGTTTGTCCTTGTAAAGTAAAAAAGAAAAGCATAAAATAATCCATCTCCCTCCAGCAGATAGGAGAAACCTTACCAAAAGTAGTGGTTTCAATGAAAACAGCAGTAGCAGTAAAACCCCAAATAAGGTTAGGGTAAGTAATCCAATAATAGATGCCATAGAGGTCAACAACTAACCAGAAAGGGGTAACAAGAATTAGCATCAGCAAAATCTAGAGAAACATCAAAACTAAATAGAAGTTGATCATGTAGTTAAATAGGTAATGTAACAGTCCAAACCAATAGGATCGATTAATTTCTGAGGTAAGGGAGTCCAGTATTTTCCAAATTAACCAAACCATGCAAATGTTTAGGAAGTGTAAGTTGATCAAAGAATTTTATGCCATCCAATCTAGCCCAGGATTAGCACATGCATTACCTTCACGCCATACATGTGTGATTTTAAAATAGAGTTGAGAGAGGAGAGCTCTAGTCTGCTTTAGAAGGTAGTACAATTATGTATTGCCCATTTTAGTGGAAGTTAAAAGATCAATCAGTAACAGGGCATCCACCTCAATCCAAATATTGAGCCAACCTTTTTGAAGGCAAATCTCAATAGCTTTGTAAACTTCCATTAGCTCGGCAAAAAGAACAGAGCAAGTATTAAGGGGGTAAGCAAAAGCACATAAGACTTTACCATTAATGTTTTAAAATGCCTCCACATCCATTTTGAAAGCAGAGCCATAATTTTAATAGTATTAGCATGAGGTTTTACCCAATAAACAATCTTGTCATCCTTACAGTTGGGTGGATCCGTGTTAAAACCAGTTTATTGGTCACAAATTACAACCTTTAAATTGATTGTAGTTAATTAAATTGGCATTAAACAAGTCACGGATTTTATTTTAATTCTAATTATCCTCATGTGGTTCATAGGAGTCCCACAATGTTTTGCATCATTTCTATCCATCCATATGAACCAAATAAGAGTTTATGACTTTAATGTGGCCTTTAATAGTGTTTTCAAAATTAACTTCAAGAAGTTGGTATATAGTTAAGGAGCCATTGAATTTGTCAATGTTAAAGAGACCATCATACCAAATCAAAAGTTTGGAAGCAATGGCTCCGTTAACAAAAATATGATTCACATTCTCAATGTGAAAGCGATAACATTTTGAAGGTAAGTAAAACTTTTACCCCACATCAAGGAGTCAAGCATGAAGTTTTTGGATCATGAGTTAGAACAAAATAAGAAATAGGAATAGTGTTATTCCAAATTTTGAAAAACATATTGGAAAAGTCATGAGCTTCTTTAATATGAATCCAAAAATTTTAAGGTTGAAGTCAGCTTAAAAGGATGATCATGATTGCTAGGAATGATAGGAATAGTAGTAAGCTTATTTAAAAGAGAGAAAGGAATTTAATCAGTAGGCTTACTATTGTTCCACATATTATTCTGCTAGAAAGAGTTCACTTTAATAGTAGCAGTGGAATGGGTAGAAAGTAAGTCATCAATTGACCACCACCAGTCCAGTTATCTTGCCAAAAGAAAGAGGTACCAGAGTTAATCCCCCAAGATATTAATGATTCAACTTCCCATTTGATGGAACAAAGTCTTTTCCAAACATGAGAGTCTCCCGCTCTATAGGGGCAAATGAGAGGGTGCTTATCCTGGCAGCATTTGGCTGTCATGAAATTAGCCTAAAGACTATTATTGCTCATAAAATCCCACCAAAGTTTACAAAAAAAAGTAGTGATAGCTTCCTTGATTGGCTTACATCCATGACCACCTTGACAAAACCAAGAGGTCCAATGCATTCTTTTAGAAGAATTATTAGAACCCCCAAAAGAATTTATTAAGGAGGCGCTCAATTCTGTTAATGGTAAAATTGGTCGGCATAATGGTTTGAATGAGATATAGAGACATGGAGTTAAGTGTGCTCTTAATCAAAGTGAGCCTACTGCCAAAAGAGAGTAAATGAAATTCCCAAACAAAAATTTTATTAGAGATTTTTTGGATTAGCTCATCAAAGAGAAGTGATCTTTTCTGACCTTTAAAAAGTGGAGCACCAAGATATTTAATAAGAAGTTGATCTTGCTGAAAGTTAGTAATTCTCATGATTTGGTTGATCCTATTACTGGGGATTTTAGAGGAAGGAATGAAATAACTTTTACCTTCGTTTAGAAAAAGACCACTTTTGTTACCAAATTTATTTAAAAGATTCTTAATAGTTTTAATGTGATGAATAGAGGCATTGCAAAAGATTATGAAGTCATCAGCAAAACTAAGATGAGAGACAGGAAGACTACCTTGAGTTTTAAAAAACATGCTGGGATTATTGTTGAAAAGATCATTAAGGCTCCTCGAAAGATATTCAACAGCAATAATAAAAAAGAGTGATAAGGGATCTCCTTGTCTCAAACCATGCATTAAAGGGAAAAAACCAAGGGACTCACCATTCATGATAGCGGAGAACCAAACATTGTACATACAATTTTAATGAGGCGGATAAAATAGTCGAAAAAAACCAAACAAATGAAGAATTTGGAAGAGGAAATTCAAGAGAGTTTGTCAAAAGCTTTAGAGATGTCCAGTTTGAAAAGGATGTTACCACCTCAGGTAGAAGCATCAATGTCATGAATTAGCTCTTGGGCAAGAAGAATGTTGCTAGATATAGCTCTACCTTTAACGAAGCCAGTTTGGTTGGGTGAAATAATTTTAGGCAGCAGCGGACTAATTTTATTGGCAATTAATTTAGCAATGAGTTTATGAAAGAAGGTGCAAAGGTTGATAGATCTGAAATCACCTGAAGATTTAGGATTATTAATTTTGGGAATGAGAATAATGGAAGTGCAAGAAAAGTATCTAGGTAAAGGATTTCCATTGAAAAAATCAACGACAGCATCAATAAAGTCAGACTTAATAATAGGCCAATAATGCTGAAAAAATTGAGTCGTGTAGCCTTCAAGGCTAGCAACAGAATCAGTGTTCATGCTATTGAGAATATTACCAATCTCAGCTTCCATAGGATGCAAACTAAGCAAGTGGTTGTTATCATTAGTAATCGTTGAGGGAATCGGGTGTGAGTTGGAAAGAGCTTCTATGGAAGGGTTGTTGTTTAATAAATTTTTAAAATGATGTATGACATAATCTTTAATATCATTATCATGATCAGTGTGATCGGTGTTTTTAATTTTTTAATTAGAGTTTAATGCTTTCTTTTTTTGAAAAGAGCATGGAAGTATCTAGCATTTCTGTCACCATCAGCAATATGTTTGCTAGTAGCCTTATGTTGCCAGCAGGTTTCTTCCATATTCAGATATTTAACTAAGTTATCTTTAGCTACATTCAACTCCTCAAGTTTAGTAGAGTCAGTCAAAATAGCATCTTCAAGAGAACAAACTAATTGTTCCATATTTTTGAGATTGGAAAAAAGATTTTTAAAATGATGCTTGTTCCACCAATTTAGGTTTTATTTAAGCTTTTTAAGCTTAAGCTAGAGGCAAATCATTCCCGTAGCAGAATTATCCGGATGAAGAGGGGCCATCCATTTAATGGATACAACATTTATGAAATCAATATATTGGATCCACATATTTTGAAATCTAAAAGAAGTGGGGGAGGATAATCTACTGGAGGGATTTTGGACAGAAATCAAAAGCAGAGCATGATCAGACAAAGTTCTGCTCAAATGATCAACATATTTAGGTTTAGGGTTTAAGGTTTAGGGTTTAGGGTTTTTGGGGCTTGGTATTGTACAAAAGAATATTGTGAATTTATTTTGAAATCATTTTTATATTAGTCTACAAATTGTAATAACATAAGCATCTTAGTAAGGTCACTTTAAGATATTTATTTTATTATTTCTCATCAATATTATATGAGCATTTTATCTTGCCAAATTTTTATGTTGTAAAGTGATCATTTATTAGTTGCGAGCTCAGTTTTTGAATTGGATAGCTTGGTATATTTGTGAGAGATATATTTTATTAAAATTTATTAGTTTGTATTTTTCTTTTCGTGCTGTAAAATTTATATTGGGGTTGTACTCGTCCTTTTATAGGAGAGTACATATTTTTGTAGGGGTTCTACTCGCCCAGTTATAGGAGAGTACTATTTGTAAGCTATTTTGCATTTAGTGGATTCCTAGCAAGGGGTGGCTAGGCATGGACATAGGTTAATTTTGGGGTTTGGCTGAACAACATAAAAATTATATTCCTATTATCTCTCTTTACTTTACTATACTTTTATTTTTGCTACATTAAGAACTTAAGATTTAAGATTTAACTTTTAACATTTTTAATATCACCCAATTAACCCCCCCCCCCTCCCTGTTGGGTGCTATAGAACTCAAACCTCTCCACCAGCACCACTAGACTGCAGTGTGTGATAGTGATGTTCATACTGTCAAGATAATGCCCATTCTTAGGGTTTAAGTTTAGGTTTAGGTTTATTAGGTTTTAGGGTTTAGGTTTATATTTTAATTTATTTGGTTACTTTAAGTTTAGGTTTATGGATGGGGTTTTGAGCTAGGATTTGATTTAGGGTTTTAGGTTTATCCTTTTAGTGTTTTAAGGTTTGGGGTTGGAGTCTAGGTTTAGTGTTTTAGGTTTAGATTTTAGGTTAAGGTTTAAGGTTAGGGGTTTAGGGTTTAGTGTTTAGGGATTTAGGGTTTAAGGTTTGAGGTTTTAAGGTTTAGAGTTTAGAAGTTAGGGTTTAAGGTTTTTAGGGTATTTGGTTTAGGGTTTATGGTTAGTTTAGGGTTTAGGATTTAGCGTTTTAGAGTTTAGGGTTTAGGGTTTATGGCTTAGGGTTTAGGGTTTAAGGTTAGGGTTAGGGTTTAGGGTTTAAGGTTTAGTTTTTAGGGTTGAGGGTTTAGGGTAGTAGGTTTAGGTTTGTAGGTTTAGGGTTTAGGACTTTTTAAATTATGTTAAGCGTTAGGTTTTGATTTATTTCATTTATTTAGTCTAATTTTTATTTATTTATTTTATTTTAGTTTTTTATTTAGGTTTATTTTTTATTTTTATTTAGTTTAGTTTATTTGTTTTTGGTTTATTTATTTTTGTACATGTATTTTATTTTAGTTTTTTTTAGGTTTAGGTTTACGTATATAATTATTTCTTAGTTGAGTTTTATTTTTATTTTATATTTTAGGATTATGTTTTTTTATTTTTAGGTTTAGGTTTAGGTTTTTATTTTATTTTTTTTAGGTTTAGGTTTTAGATTTTTATTTTAGGTTTCTTTTTAAGTTTTATTTTTTAGTTTAGGTTTATTTTTATTTTTAGTTTATTTAATTTTATTTAGGTTTTTGGTTTAGGTTTAGTTTATTTTAAGTTTAGGTTTAGGTTTTATTTATTTTAGTTTAGTTTATTTTAGTTTAGGTTTAGGTTTTTATATTTATTTTATTTTAGGTTTTAATGAGTTTAGGTTAAGGTTTTTAGCTTTTTGGGGTTTAGGGCTTACGGTTTAGGGTTAGTTGAGGGTTTAGGGTTTGGGGTTTAGGGTTTAGGGTTTAGGTTTAAGGTTAGGGTTTAGGTTTTAGGTTTTAGGGTTTAGGGTCTAGTGTTTAGGGTTTTAGGGTTCATGGTTTTGAGTTTAGGGTTTAGTATTTAGGGCTTTCGGGGTTTAGGGATTTAGTTTTAGGTCTAGGGTTCAGGTTTTAATTTGGGGTTTAGGGTTTTTTATTTTTTTTAAAAGAGAATAAATTCAAATTTAACATTTCTTTTTTTGATTTCAGCAACTAAGTAGCACACCAAATTTTTTAAGACACGAGATATGACAAAGATTAAAAATGAGCACGCATAGAGAAAATCAAAAACCCTAGATAACTAGAACTGTCTCTATTGTAAAGAAATAGTTCCATAAGCAGATGATCAGATTGGCCGTTCTTTAGTTTTTCTAGTTCTCATCAGAAGCACCCTGGCCTCTCGAGTAGTGGGATCCACCATCATATCCTCAATTTCTCCCTCTGCCACTACCATGATTGTAACCTCCATCTCTCCACCCGCCTCCATTTGACCACCACCTCAATATCCACCAACACCTCTAGATCCCCCACCACCACTATGATAACCGTCACCACCACCTTCACCTCCACCACCAGATCTAGATTGAGCTTGGTTGACGGTGATGTTCCTGCTGCCAAGGTTCTATCCATTCCTAGGGTTTAGGTTTAGGTTTAGGTTTATTTTTATTAGGTTTTATGGTTTAGGTTTATTTTTTAATTTATTTAGTTACTTCATGTTTAGGTTTAGGGCTTGGGGCTTAGGGTTAGGGTTTAGGGTTTATAGTTTAGGGTTTAGGGTTTAGGGTTTTAGGGTTTTTTCTTTTAGGGTTTAGAGTTTATGGTTAAGGTTTAGGGTTTAGGGTTTAAGGGTTTAGGGTTTTGGGGTTTAGGGTTTAGGGTTAGGGTTTATTATTTAGGCTTTAGGGTTTAGGATTTAGGTTTAGGTTAGGGTTTAGGTTTGATTAGTTTTAGGGTTTAGGGTTTAAGTTAAGGGTTTTAGAGTTTATACTTTTAGGATATCTGAATTAGTGGAGTTTAAGTTTAAGTTTAGGGTTTAGGGTTTAAGGTTTAGGGTTAGGGTTCAGGGTTTAGGGTTTAGTATTTAGGCTTTAGAGTTTAGGGTTTTGAGGGTTTAGTGTTTAGGGTTTAGGGTTTTGGGTTTAGGGTTTACGATTTTTAGGGTTTAGGGTTTAGGATTAGTTTAGGTTTTAGGGTTTCTAGTTTTAGGGTTTAGGGTTTAGGGTTTATGGTTTTAGATTTTTGGTTTAGGGTGTAGGTTTTTTTTAAAAAAATTAAGTAAACCTATAAGTTTAGGTTCACTTAGTTTATTTAGTTTATTTTTTATTTATTTATTTTATTTACGTTTATTTTCTAATTTTATTTAGTTTAGTTTATTTATTTTAGTTTAGGTTTTTTATTTTAGTTTATTTTTTAGGTTTAGGTTTAGGTTTATGTTTATTTTTTAGTTTAGTTTTATTTTTATTTTTATTTTTTATGTTTGTGTTTTATTGTTTATTTTTAGGTTTTAGGTTTGGGTTATTACTTTATTTTTTTAAGTTTACGTTTAAGGTTTTTATTTTAGGCTTATGTTTAGGTTTTAATTTTTAGTTTAGGGTTATGGTTATTTTGGGTTTAGTTTATTTTATTTAGTTTAGGTTATAGGTTTAGTTTATTTTAGGTTAAACTTTAGGTTTTATTTATTTTAGTTTAGTTTATTTTAGTTTAGGTTTAGGTTTATTTAATTTTATTTATTTTAGGTTTAGTGTTTTTTTTAGTTTAGGGTTTAGGTTTAATTTTTTATTTATTTTTAGGTTTATTTTTTTGGTTTAGGTATTTATTTAGTTTTTATTTTATTTTATTTTTATTTTATTTTTATTTTACATTTTTTTATTTTATTTTGGTCTTTTTTGTTTATTTTATTTTTTTAGTTTACTTTAGGTTATTATTTATTTTATTTTAGTTTAGTTTCATTTTTTTTACATTTAGGTTTAGGTTGAGGTTTTAGTTTAAGATTTAATTTTTTTTATTTTTTATTTTATTTAGGTTTATATTTTTTTCATTTATTTTATTTTTAGTTTTTATTTTGCTTAGGTTTAGGTTTTTAGGTTTTTAGTGTTTACGGTTTAGGGTTTAGGGTTTAGGGTTTATAGTTTAAGCTTTTAGTGTTTAGGGTTTATGATTTAGGGTGAAAGGTTTAGGGTTTTAAAGTTTTAAGGTTTAGGGTTAGGGTTTTTAAAATTTTTTTTATTTTTCTAATTTTTAATTTTTTTGCATTAAGCTAACTAATAGGTTTAGATTTAATTAGTTTATTTTTATTTATTTTCGTTTTTTATATAGGTTTATTTTTATTTTTATTTAACTTAGTTTATTTAATTTATATTTATTTATTTTAGTTTAAGTATTTTATTTTAGTTTAAATTTAGGTTTAGGTATAGGTTCAGGTTTATTTTTTTAGTTTAGTTTAATTTTTACTTAATTTTCATGGTTTAGGTTTTAATTTTTATTTTTATGTTTAGGTTTAGGTTTTCATTTTATTTTTAGGTATTTATTTTATGATTATTTTTAGGTTCTATTTTTTAGTTTAGGTTTAGGTTTATTTTTACTTTATTTTATTTTATTTAGGGTTTAGGTTTAGGTTTAAGTTTAGGTTTAATTTATTTTAGGTTTAGGTTTAGGCTTTATTTAATTTAGTTATTTATAGTTTAGGTTTAGGTTTAGATTTTATTTTTTGGTTTTGGGTTTAGGTTTAATTTTTTATTTATTTTTAGATTTATTTTTTAGGTTTAGGTTTTTAATTAGTTTTTTATTTTATGTTTATTTTATTATTATTTTAAGTTTAGTTTTTATTTTATTTAGGTTTTTATTTTTTTGTTTAAATTAGGTTTTTATTTATTTTATTTTAGTTTGGTTTTTATTTTCTATTTTACTTTTTTTTAGGTTTAGGTTTAATTTTAGATTAGGTTTTTTTATTTGATTTATTTCTTTTATTTTGGTTTAGGTTTTTTTATTTACTTTATTTTGAGGTTTTATTTAGTTTAGGTTTAAGTTTTTAGCATTTTAAGGTTTAGGGTTTAGGGTTTATGGTTCAGGGTTTAGGGTTTAGAGTTTAGGGTTACGGTTTGGGGTTTATGGTTTATGGTTTAGGGTTTAAGGTTTAATTTTTAGGGTTTAGCATTGAGGGTTTAGGGTTTAGGGTTTAGGGTTTAGGGTTTAGGGTTTAGGTTTTAGGGTTTAAGGTTTAGGGTTTAGGGTTTAGGGTTTTAGGGTATAGGGTTTAGGGTTTAAGGTTTTAGGTTTTTAGGGTTTAGCCTTTAGGCTTTAGGGTTTAGATTTTAGGTCTAGGGTTTCAGTTTTAGTTTAGGGTTTTGGTTTTAGAGAACAAATTAAGATTCAACATTCATCTTTTGTTCATCGACCAAGTAAACCACAACATGATTTAAAATAAATAGACAAATCAAAACTCACGCCACTTAGAACCTTCTCTCTTTGGAAAGAACAATTCCATATGCATGGTCGGATCTTCAATTTCTCCAGTTCCCATTAGAATTTCCCCGGCCTCTCGAGTAGCGGGATCCACCATCTTATCCTCGGTCTCTCCCTTCGTTACCACCATGGTTGTAACCTCCATCGCTCCTCCCACCTCGATAACCACCACTACTTTGACCATCACCTCCATATTCAATAGCACTTCTAGATCACCCACCATAACTGGGATAACCATCGCATGTTCCTTCATCTCCATGAGATCTAAAGCCAACTAGTGTGATTGTTCATACGCCATCAAGGTTACGCCCATTCTTAGGGTTTATTCTTGGGTTTAATTTTTTAATTTTATGTAGTTACTTTAAATTTAGGTTGGGTTTGGTTTAGTTTAGGTTTTATTATTTATTTTATTTTATTTTATTTTTATTTTGAGTGGAGAGAGTTTGTTGGTTCTCTATATTTAAGAATAAAGGTGATGCACAAGATGTGACAAATTAGAGGAATTAAGTTAATGTGCCATACATTAAAATTATGGGAGAGCATAATTGAGCATAGGTTACGATGTGATATAGAAGTTTCTCTACAGTTTGGTTTCATGCGGGTAGATCTACCATGGATCTATACATTTGTTTAGGGATGGAGAAGCATAGAAAGTAAGGAGGATCACATATGTTTATTGATTTTAGAGAAAGCTTATGATAAAGGTTCAAGAGATGTTCTTTGGAGAGTTCTAGGCAGAAAAGTTAATATTGGTTATATTCAAGTCATTAGGGATATACTAGAGCATTTACTTGTGTCCAAACACCAAGGAGGATTGACACAAATATTTTTCCTATTTAGGTTGGATTACATCAAGGATGGAAGCTTTAAGCCCTTATCTTTTTTTACTTGTTATGGATGTTCTTAATTAGGCATTTACAAGAAGTTGTACCTTGGTGTATGCTTTTTTGATGACATTCTTCTTGTTGATAAGACTAGAGAGTCCAACATAAACTTGAATTATGGAGGTCAACTCTAGAGTGTAAAGGTTTTTGTTTAAGTAGATCTAAAATTGAATATATGGAGTGTAATTTTAGTTGTAGAAGTTTTAGTGGTAGGGTTGTGACATTAGGAGAGCAAGTCATTAATAAGAGTGTGAGTTTTAGATATTTAGGCTCTATTGTTCAAACTGATGGTGAAATAGATGGAGATGTTATTAGTAGAATTCAAGTTGGATGGTTGAAGTGGAGGAATGCATCTGGCATATTATGTGATGAAAAGATCCACTTAAACTTAAGGAAAATTTTATAAGATGGTGGTAAGACGCAATGACTTATGGTGCAGAATGTTGGCCAATAAAAGAGAATCATAAGACTAAGTTAAGTGTTACAGAGATGAGGATGCTTAGGTGGATGAGTGGCTTTACTCTTAGAGTAGCTCCAGTGGTAGATAAGATTAGGGAGAGTCGCCTTAGATGGTTTGGCCACATAAAGCGTTGGCCACCCGATGACCTGCTTGGGAGAGAGTAGATGCATTAGATTTGCCTTATGTTAAGAAAGGTAGAGGTAGACCTAAAAGGACTTGGTTAAGATGTATAAAAAATGATCTTAGTATATGTGATTTAAATGAGAATTTGACACATAATATGACACAATGGAGCGAAGGATTCATGTTGGGATTAAGGCTTGTTATTGTTGTTGTTGTTGTTGTAGGTTTTTTTAATTATTTTATTTTTAGGTTTTATTTAGTTTAGGTTTAGGATTTTAGCTTTTTATGGTTTAGGATTTAGGGTTTAGGGTTTAGGGTTTAGGGTTAGGGTTTATTTATTTATTTTTTATTTTTTTTATTTAAGGTTTAGGGATAAGGGTTTATGGTTGTGGGTTTTCAGTTTTGGGTTAGATTTTGGTTTGATGGTTTAGGATTTAGGGTTTAGGATTTAGGGTTTAGGGTTTATGGTTTAGGGTTTAGGGTTTAGGGTTTAGGGTTTTTTTAAAATTACGTAAACCATTAGGTTTAAGTTTACTTAGTTTATTTAGTTTATTTTTTATTTATTTTAGTTTATTATATTTTTTATTTTTAATTGGGTTTATTTTTAATTTTGATTTACTTTAGTTTATTTATTTTAGGTTTAATTTTTAGTTTTATTTTTTAGTTTAGGTTTAAGTTTATTTTTAGTTTATTTTATTTAGTTTAGGGTTTAGGTTCAGTTTATTATGGGTTTAGGTTTAGGTTTTATTTATTTTAGTTTAGTTTATTTTAGTTTAGGTTTAGGTTTATTTTATCTTGTTTATTTTTGGTTTAGTTTTTTTTAAATTTAGGTTTTAGGTTTTTTTTAAAATTTTATATTTAGGTTTTATTTTTATGCTTATTTTTTAGGTTTAAGTTTTTATTTAGTTTTTATTTTAGTTTATTTTAGGTTTATTTTATTTTTATTTTATGCTTAGGTTTTATTTTATTTAGGTTTTTTATTTGAGGTTTATTTTATTTTTTTACTTTAGCTTAGGTTTTATTTATTTTATTTTAGTTTAGCTTTCATTTTTTATTTTATTTTATTTTTAGGTTTTGGTTTAAGTTTAGGTTTAGGTCTTAGTATAGGTTTTTATATTATCTTATTTTATTTAAATTTTGGTTTTTTTTATTTCTTTTATTTTTATATTTTATTTAGTTTAGGTTTAGGTTTTTGGGTTTTTGGGGCTTAGGGTTTAGGGTTGTAGGTTTTAGGATTTAGGGTTTAGGGTTTAGGGTTTAGGGTTTATGGTTTAAGGTTTAAGGTTTAGGGTTTTTGGATTTAGGGTTTAGGATTTAGGGTTTTAGGGTTTAGGGATTAGGGTTTAGGATTTAGGGTTTAGGGTTTATGGTTTAGGGTTTGGTGCTTATACTTTTTTTTTAATTTAGTAAATATTTAGGTTTAGATTTATTTAGTTTATTTTTTATTTATTTTTTATTTAGCTTTATTTTTTATTTTTATTTAACTTAATTTATTTATTCTAGTTTATGTTTTTTATTTTAGTGTATTTTTAATGTTTAAGTTCAGGTTTATGTTTATTTTTTTAGTTTAGTTTTATTTTTCTTATATTTTTTCGATTTAAGTTTTATTTTTTTTTATTTTTAGATTTATGTTTCGATTTCTATTTTATTTTTTTAGGTTTAGGTTTTAGGTTTTTATTTTAGGTTTATTTTTAGGTTTTATTTTTTAGTGTAGGTTTAGGTTTATTTTTAGTTTATTTTATTTTATTTAGTTTCAGGTTTACGTTTAATTTATTTTAGGTTCAAGTTTAGCTTTTATTTATTTTAGTAAAGTTTATTTTAGTTTAGGTTAACATTTTTTTAGTTTACAATTTAGGTTTTAATTTTTATTTATTTTGAGATTTTATTTTTAAGTTTATTTTTTAGGTTTAAGTTTTTATTTAATCTTTATTTTATTTTATTTTAAGCTTATTTTATTTTTATTTCACATTTAATTTTAAATTTATTTAAGTTTTTTATTTTCAGGTTTATTTTTATTTTTTAGTTTAGTTTAGGTTTTTATTTATTTTATTTTAGTTTAGTTTTTATTTTATATTTTTAGGTTTAATTTGGTTTTAGTTTAGGTTTTTGATTTATTTTATTTTTATAATTTTATTTAGGTTTATGTTTTTTATTTACTTTATTTTTAAGTTTCAATTAATTTATGTTTAGGTTTTTTATTTTTTAGGTTTAGGGTTTAGGGCTTTGGGTTTAGGATTTAAGGTTTACGGTTTAGTGTTGTAGGTGTTAGGGTTTAGGGTTTAGGGTTTAAGGTTTAGAGTTTGGGGTTTGTGGTTGAGAGTCTAAGGTTTAGGGATTTAAGGTTTAGGGTTTAGGGTTTAGGGTTTAGGGTTTAGGGATTAGGGTTTTAGGTTTTAGGGTTTAGGGTTTAGTGTTTAAGGTTTATGGATGTTGGTTCATGGTTTAGGGTTAGTTTTAGGGTTTAGGGCTTAGGGTTTTGGGTTACTTTAGAGTTTGGAGTTTATAGTTTTATGGTTTAGGGCTGAGGGTTTGGTTTTTAGGGTTGAGGTTAGGGTTTAAGCTTTAGTGCTTAGGGTTTAAGTTTAAAGTTTGGTGTTTAACGTTTAAGGTTTAGAGTTAGATTTTAGGGTTTAGGGTTTAGGGTTTATGGTTATGGGTTTAGGGTTTTAGGGTTTATGATTTTTTTATGTTTAGGGTTTAGGGTTTATAGTTTAGTGTTTAGTTTAGTTTTAGGTTTAGGGTTTAGGGTTTAGTTAGCAGGTTTAGTTAAGGGTTTATACTAGGGTTTAGTTTTAAGGTTTAGGTTTTAGGTTTAGTGGTTTAGAGTTGAGTTTAAACTTTAGGTTTAGGGTTTAGTTAGGGTTAGATTTAGGGTTTTAGTTTAGTTTAGGCATAGGGTTTAAGTTTAAGTTTAGGGTTTGGTTAGTTAGTTTATGATTTTGGGTTTAGGGTTGTAGGTTTGGGGTTGTAGGTTTAGGGTTTAGGGTTTAGGGTTTAGGGTTTAGGGTTTAGGGTTTAGGGTTTAAGGTTTAGGATTTAGAGTTTAGGGTTTAGGGTTTTTTTTTGAAAAAAATATTAAGTAAACTGGTAGGTTTAGGTTAATTTAGTTTGTTTTGTATATTTTTTATTTATTTTAGTTTATTCTATTATTTATTTTTATTTAGCATAGTTTATTTATTTTTGGTTTATTTATTTTAGTTTAGGATTTTATTTTAACTTATTTTTTAGGTTTAGGCTTATGTTTTTGTTTTATTTTTTTAGGTTTTATTTTAAGGTTTTTATTTATGGTTTATTTTTAGGTTTTAATCTTTAGTTTAGGTTTAGGATTATATTTAGTTTATTTTATTTTATTTAGTTTAGGGTTTCTGTTAAGTTTATTATAGGTTTATGTTTAGCTTTTATTTATTTTAGTTTAATTTATTTTAGTTTAGGTTTAGGTTTATTTTATTTTATTTTTTTTAGGTTTAGGTTTTTTTTATTTAGTTTAGAGTTTAGGTTTTATTTTTTATTTAATTTTAGGATAAATTTTTAGGTTTACTTTTTAGGTTTAGATTTCTATTTAGTATTTATTTATTTTATTTTTTATTTCTTTTAATTTTATTTTTCATTCTTTTATTATATTTTAGTTTTTCTTAGGTTTATTATATTTTTTAGTTTAGTTTAGGTTTTTGTTTATTTTATTTTAGTTTAGATTTTATTTTTTCTTTTATTTTATTTTTAGGCTTAGGTTTAGGTTTAGATTTTTATTTTATTTTATTTTATTTAGGTTTAAGTATTTTTAGCTTTTTTATGTTTTATTTAGTTTAAGTTTAGGTTTTTAGGTTTTTAGGGTAGGGTTTAGGGTTTACTGTTTAGGGTTTTGGGTTTGGGGGTTTGGTTTATGGTTTAGGGTGATAGGTTTTAGGGTTTAAGTTTAGGGTTTAGGGTTTTGGGTTGTACGATTCTGGGTTTAGGGTTTAGGGTTTTATGATTTATGATTTAGGGTTTAGGGTTGTAGGTTTATGGTATGGTTTAGGGTTTAGGGTTTAGGATTAGTTTTAGGGTTTACGATTTAGAGTTATGGTGGTTTTTATTATTTCTTTTTTTTCTATTTATGGTTTAGAGTTTTTTAGGGTTTAGGGTTTACAGTTTAGGATATAAGGTTGCAGGTTTAGGGTTTAGGGTTTAGGATGTAGGGTTTAGGATTTAGTGTTTAGTGTTTTGGGTTTTTGGTTTTTTTTTAAATTAAGTAAACCGTTAGGTTTAGGTTTATTAAGTTTATTTTTTATTTACTTTATTTTATTTTATTTTATTTATTTAGGTTTATATTTTATTTATTTTAGGTTTATTTATTTTGGTTTAGGTTTTTTGGTTTAGTTTATTTTTTAGGTTTAGGTTTAGATTTAAATTTATTTTTTAGTTTAGTTTTATTTTTTTATTTTTTAGATTTAGGTTTTATTTTTTATTTTTTAGGTTTAAGTTTAAGTTTTTCTTTTATTTTCTTAGGTTTAGGTTTTATGTTTTTATTTTAGGTTTATTTTTAGGTTTTATTTTTTGGTTTGGGTTTAGGTTTATTTTTAGTTTATTTTATTTTATTTTGTTTAGGGTTTAGGTTTAAGTTTTATTTATTTTATTTTTAGATTTTATTTAATGTAGCTTTAGGGTTTTAGGATTTAGGGTTTAGGGTTTAGGTCTTAGGGTTTAGGGTTTGAGGCTTAGGGTTTGGGGTTTAGCATTTAGGGTTGTAAGTTTTAGGGTTTAGGGTTTAGGGTTTTGGGTTTTAGGGTTTAGGGTTTAGGTTTAGGGTTTAGGGTTTTGGGTTTATCATTTAGGGTTTAGCGCTTAAGCTTTATGGTTTAGGGTTTTTAGAGTTTAGGGTTTATGGTTTAGGGCTTATGGTTAGCTTAGGGTTTAGGGTTTATTTTGGGTTTAGGGTATAGGCTTTAGGGTTTAGGGTTTAGTGTTTTTGGTTAGTTTTGACTTTAGGGTTTATGGTTTTAGGGTTTAGCGTTTAAGGTTTCGGGTTTAGCGTTTATGGTTGGTTTAGGGTATAGGCTTTATGGTTTAGGGTATTAGGGTTTAGGGTTTTGAGTGTAGGGTTTAGGGTTGTAGGTTTAGGGTTTACTGTTTAGGGTTTAGATTTGGTGTTTATGGATTAGGGCTTGTTTTAGAGTTTATGGTTTAGGGTTTATGGTTTAGGATTTGGGGTTTGGGGTTTAATGTTTAGTGTTTAAGGTTTTTGTTCAAAAATTAAGTAAACTAGTAGGTTTAGGTTTATTTAGTTTATTTTTTATTTATTTTAGTTTATTTCATTTTATATTTTTATTTAGGTTTATTTTATATTTTTATTTCATTTAATTTATTTATTTTAGGTTATTTATTTTAGTTTAGGCTTTTTAATTTAGTTTATTTTTAGGTTTAGGTTTATGTTTATTTGTTAGTTTAGTTTTATTTTTATTTACTTTTTAGGTTTAGGTTTTATTTTATATTTTTAGGTTTAGGTCTAGGTTTTTATTTTATTCTTTTGGGTTTCGATTTTAGGCTTTTATTTTAGGTTTATTTTAAGGTTTTCTTTTTTAGTTTAGGTTTAGGTTTATTTTTAGTTTATTTTATTTTACTTACTTTAGGGTTTAGGTTTAGGTTTTATTTTATTAATTTTAGTTTTGTTTATTTTAGTTTAGGTTTAGGTTTATTTTATTTTGTTTATATTCAGTTTGGTTTAGTTTTTTTTTAGTATATGGTTTCTATTTTTTATTTAATTTTAGGTGTTTTTAAGTTTATTTTTAAGGTTTCATTTTTTATTTAGTTTTTATTTTATTTTATTTTAGGTTTTTTTATTTTACATTTAGTTTTTATTTTATTTAGGTATTTTATTTTTATGTTTATTTTCTTTGTTAGTTTAGTTTAAGTTTTTATTTAATTTATTTTAGTTTAGTTTTTATTTTTTATTTTATTTTATTTTTAAATTTAGGTTTAGGTTTAGGTTTAGGTTTAGGCTTAGGTTTTAGATTAAGTTTTTTTTATTTTCTTTATTAGTTTAATTGAGGTTTAGGTTTTTCTTATTTATTTTATTAGGGTTTTAATTGAGGTTTACATTTTATTTAATTTAGGATTAGGTTTTTAGGTTTTTAGGGTTTAGGGTTTAAGCTTTAGGGTTATGGGTTTTAGGGTTTAGGGTTTAGGGTTTAGGTTTAGGGTTTAGGGTTTAGGGTTTAGGGTATTAGGGTTTAGGGTTTTAGGTTTAGTTTTTAGGGTTTTTTCTTATTATTTATTTCTTTTATTTTTTATTTTTGTAAAATTAAGTAAACTAGTAGGTTTAAGTTTATTTAGTTTATTTTTTTATTTATTTTTATTTAGGTTTATTTTTATTTTTATTTAGTTTAATTTAGTTATTTTAGGTTTATTTATTTTAGTTTTGTTTTTATTTTAGTTTATTTATTAGGTTTAGGTTTAGGTTTAGGTTTATTTTCTAGTTTAGCTTTATTTTTATTTTATATTTTAGGTTTAAGTTTAGGCTTAGGATTTTATTTTATTTTTTAGGTTTAGGTTTTAGGTGTTTATTTTAGGTTTTTTTTAGGGTATATTTTACAGTTTAGGTTTAGGATTATTTTAAGTTTATTTTAGTTTATTTTGATTAGGTTTAGGTTTAGTATTAGTTTATTTTAGGTCTAGGTTTAGGTTTTATTTATTTTAGTTTAGTTTATTTTAGTTTAACTTTAGGTTTATTTTATTTTAATTTTTGGTGTAGGTTTTTATTTTTAGTTTGGGGTTTAGGTTTTATTTTTTATTTATTTTTAGGTTCTATTTTTTTGGTTTATTTTTTTAAGTTTAGGTTTTTATTTAGTTTTTATTTTATTTTATTTTAGGTTTATTTTTGTTTTATTTTTTGTTTTATTTTTATTTTATTTAGGTTTTTTATTTTTAAGTTTATTTTAGGGTTTTATTTATTTTATTTTAGTATAGCTTTTATTTTATTATTTTATTTTCTTTCTAGGTTTAGGTTTAGGTTTTGGATTAGGTTTAGGTTTTAGTTTAAGTTTTTATTCTATTTTGGTTTAGGTTTATTTATTTATTTTATTTTTAGGTTTTATTTAGTTTAGGTTTAGTTTTTAGCTTTTTAGGGCTTAGGGTTTAGGGTTTAGGGTTTAGGATTTAGGGTTTAGGGTTTAGGGTTCTAGCATTTATGGTTTTTAGGGTTTAGAGTTTAGGGTTTATAATTTAAGTTTTCATTTAGGGTTTAGTTTATAGTTTATAGTTTAGGGTTTATGGTTTAGGGTTTAGGGTTTAGGGTTTAGGGTTTAGGGTTTTAGGGATTAGGTTTAGGGTTAGGGTTTTGGGTTTATCATTTAGGGTTTAGTGCTTAAGCTTTAAGGTTTAGGGTTTTTAGAGTTTAGGGTTTATGGTTTAGGGTTTATGGTTAGCTTAGGTTTTAGGGTTAGTTTTGGGTTTAGGGTATAAGCTTTAGGGTTTAGGGTTTAATGTTTTTGGTTAATTTTGACTTTAGGGTTTATGGTTTTAGGGTTTAGGGTTTAAGGTTTCGGGTTTAGCATTTACGGTTGGTTTAGGGTATAGGCTTTATGGTTTAGGGTTTTAGGGTTTAGGGTTTAGAGTTTAGGGATTAGGGTTATAGGTTTAGGGTTTATGATTTAGGGTTTAGATTTGGTGTTTATGGTTTAGGGTTAGTTTTAGAGTTTATGGTTTAGGTTTTATGGTTTAGGATTTGGGGTTTAGGGTTTAAAGTTTAGTGTTTAAGGTTTTTGTTTAAAAATTAAGTAAACCAGTAGGTTTAGGTTTATTTAGTTTATTTTTTTATTTTAGTTTATTTCATTTTATATTTTTATTTAGGTTTATTTTATATTTTTATTTTGTTTAGTTTATTTATTTTAGGTTATTTATTTTTGTTTAGGCTTTTTAGTTTAGTTTATTTTTAGGTTTAGGTTTTTGTTTATTTCTTAGTTTAGTTTTATTTTTATTTTACTTTTTAGGTTTAGGTTTTATTTTATATTTTTATGTTTAGGTTTAGGTTTTTATTTTATTCTTTTGGGTTTCTTTTTTTAAGGTTTTTACCTTTTATTTTAAGTTTATTTTAAGGTTTTCTTTTTTAGTTTAGGTTTAGGTTTATTTTTAGTTTATTTTATTTTACTTATTTTAGGGTTTAGGTTTAGGTTTTTGTTATATTAATTTTAGTTTTGTTTATTTTAGTTTAGGTTTAGGTTTATTTTATTTAGTTTATATTAGGTTTAGTTTTTTTTTAGCATATGGTTTCTATTTTTTATTTAATTTTAAGTGTTTTTAGGTTTATTTTTAAGGTTTCATTTTTTATTTAGTTTTTATTTTATTTATTTTAGGTTTTTTTATTTTACGTTTACTTTTCATTTTATTTAGGTATTTTATTTTTATGTTTATTTTGTTTGTTAGTTTAGTTTAAGTTTTTATTTAATTTATTTAAGTTTAGTTTTTATTTTTTATTTTATTTTATTTTTATGTTTAGGTTTAGGTTTAAGTTTAGGTTTAGGCTTAGGTTTTAGCTTAAGTTTTTATTTTATTTTCTTTAATAGTTTAATTGAGGTTTACGTTTTTCTTATTTATTTTATTAGGGTTTTAATTGAGGTTTACATTTTATTTAATTTAGGATTAGGTTTTTAGGTTTTTAGGGTTTAGGGTTTAAGGTTTAGGTTATGGGTTTTAGGGTTTAGGGTTTAGGTTTAGGGTTTAGGTAGTAGGGTTTAGTGGTGGGTTTAGGTTTAGGTAGTTTTTAGGGTTAGGGTTTTTACTTATTATTTATTTCTTTTATTTTTTTATTTTTTTTAAAATTAAGTAAACTAGTAGGTTTAAGTTTATTTAGTTTATTTTATTTATTTATTTTTGTTTATTTTATTATTTATTTTTATTTAAGTTTATTTTTATTTTTATTTAGTTTAATTTAATTATTTTAGGTTTATTTATTTTAGTTTAGGTTTTTATTTTAGTTTATTTTTTAGGTTTAGGTTTAGGTTTAGGTTTATTTTTTAGTTTAGTTTTATTTTTATTTTATATTTTAGGTTTAGGTTTAGGCTTAGGATTTTATTTTATTTTTTAGGTTTAGGTTTTAGGTTTTTATTTTAGGTTTTTTTAGGCTATATTTTATAGTTTAGGTTTAAGATTATTTTAAGTTTATTTTAGTTTATTTTGATTAGGTTTAGGTTTAGTATTAGTTCTAGTCCAGGTTTAGGTTTTATTTATTTTAGTTTAGTTTATTTTAGTTTAACTTTAGGTTTATTTTATTTTAATTTTTGGTTTAGGTTTTTGTTTTTAGTTTGGGGTTTAAGTTTTATTTTTTATTTATTGTTAGGTTTTATTTTTTTGGTTTATTTTTCTAAGTTTAGGTTTTTATTTAGTTTTTATTTTATTTTATTTTTTATTTTTTTGTTTTATTTTTATTTTATTTTATTTTATTTAGGTTTTTTATTTTTTAGTTTAGTTTAGGGTTTTATTTATTTTATTTTAGTTTAGCTTTTATTTTTTTTTTTCTTTCTAGGTTTAGGTTTAGGTTTTGGATTAAGTTTAGGTTTTAGTTTAAGTTTTTATTTTATTTTGGTTTAGGTTTATTTATTTATTTTATTTTTTGGTTTTTATTTAGTTTAGGTTTAGGTTTTAGCTTTTTAGGGTTTAGGGTTTAGGGTTCTAGCATTTAGGGTTTTTAGGGTTTAGGGTTTAGGGTTTATAATTTAAGTTTTTCATTTAGGGTTTAGTTTTTAGTTTATAGTTTAGGGTTTATGGTTTTTTTTAACAGAGAATAAATTCAGATTCAATATTTATTCTTTTCAATTTCATCAACCAAGTAACACACCATGTTTTCTAAGACACAAGTGATGACATAAATAAAAATAGAACACGCATAGGGCAAATCAAAAACCCTAGATAACTAGAACCTTCTTTATTGTAAAGACACAGTTCCATAAGCAGATTGGATCGGCTGTTCTTCAATTTCTCCAATTCCCATTAGAACCACCCTGGCCTCTCGAGTAGAGCGATCCACCATCATATCCCTGATCTCGCCCTCCGCCACTACCATGGCTAAAACCTTCATCGATCCTCCCGCCTCTATTACCACTACTGCTCTGACCACCACCTTCATATCCACCAGCACCTTTAGATCTCCCATCACCACTGTGATAATCGTCGCCTCTACCTTTACCTCCACCACCAGATCTAGACTGAGCATGGTTGACAGTGATGTTCCAGCCATCAAGGTTCTACCCACTCTTAGAGTTTAGGTTTAGGTTTATGTTTACTAGATTTTAGGGTTTAATTTTATTTGTTTATTTATTTATTTACTTTAGGTTTAAGTTTAGGGTTTGGGGTTTAGAGTTTAGGGTTTAGTGTTAGGGTTTAGGGTTTAGGGTTTAGGGTTTAGGGGTTTAGGGTTTATGGTTTTAGGGTTTAGGGTTAAGGGTTAGGGTTTTGTGTTTAAGGTTTAGGGTTTTTTAGGGTGTAGGCTTTAGGGTTTATGGTTTAAGGTTTAAGGTTTTGGGTTTAGGGTTTAGGGTTTAGGTTTTATGTTTTAGGGTTTAGGGTTTAGGGTTTAGGGTTTAGGATTTTTATGGTTTAGAGTTTAGGGTTTAACGTTTAGGTTTTAGGTTTAGGGTTCAAGTTTTAGTTTAGGGTTTAAGGTTTTTGATTTTTTTAATAGAGAACAAATTTTGATTCAACATTTCTTCTTTTTGATTTCATCAACCAAATAACACGCCAAGTTTTCTAAGACACAAGTGAGAACATAGATAAAATGTGGGCACGCATAGAGCAAATCAAAAACCCTAGATAACTAGAACTATCTCTAATGTAAGGACATTATTCCATAAGCAGTAGATCGGATCAACCATTCTTCAATTTTTCTAGTTCCAATCAGAACCTCATCACCCTCTCGAATAGTAGGAATCATATCTTGATCTCTCCCTCTGCCATCACCATGGCAATATCCTCCATCGCTCTTCCTGCCTCCATAACCACCACTGCTCTGACCACCAGCTCCATATCCATCAGCACCTCTAGATCCCCCACCACCATTGTGTTAACCTCTGCCTTCTCCTTTGCCTCCACCACCAGATCTAGTCTGAGCATGGTTGATGGTGATATTCCTATTGTCAAGGTTCTGCTAATTCTTAGGATTTAGGTTTCGCTTTAGGTTTATTATGTTTTAAGGTTAGGTTCATTTTTTAATTTATGCAGTCACTTTAAGTTTAGGTTTATGGTTTGGGGTGGTTTAGGTTTAAGGGTTTAGGGTTTAGTGTTTAGGGTTTAGGGTTTAGGGTTTTAGGGTTTATGCTTTTATGGTAAAGGGTTTTGGGTTTAGGATTTAAGGTTAGGGTTTAAGGTTTAGGGTTTAGGGATTAGGGTTGAAGGTTTAGGTTTGGGATTGGGATTTTTTTTTTTAAAATTAAGCAAACTGGTAGGTTTAGATTTATTTAGTTTATCTAGTTTATTTTTTATTTATTTTAGTCTATTTTATGTTTTTTTTATTTAGGTTTATTATTTATTTTTATTTAGATTAGTTTATTTATTTTTAGTATATGGTTTTTATTTTAGTTTCTTTTTTTAAGTTTATATTTATTTTTTAGGTGTGTTTTATTTTTATTTTATTTTTTAGGTTTAAGTTTTATTTCTTATTTTAGGTTGAGGTTTAGCATTTTATTTTATTATTTTATGTTTAAGTTTTAGGTTTTTATTTTAGGATTTATTTTGTAGTTTAGGTTAGGTTTATTTTTTAGTTTAAGTTTTGATTTAATTTTAGTTTATTTTATTATATTTAGTTTAGGTATAGGTTTAGGTTTAGTTTATTTTAGGTTTAACTTAAGGTTTTATTTATTTTAGTTTAGTTTATTTTGGTTTAGGTTTATGTTTATGTTTATTTTATTTATTTTATTTTTATTTTAGGTTTACTTTTTTTTAGTTTAGGGTTTAGGTTTTATTTATTATTTATTTTATGTTTTCTTTTAGTTTTATTATTTTATTTTATTTTATTTTAAGTTTATTTTATTTTGTTTTACATTTAGGTTTTATTTTAGCTTTTTATTCCAGGTTTATTTTAATTTAGTTTAGTAAGTTTTATTTATTTTAATTTTTAATTTTATTTTATTTTAGGTTTAAGTTTAGGTTTATAGTTTTTTTATTTTATTTTACTTTATTATTTTATTTTAGGCTTTGATTTTATTTATTTTATTTATTTTGGTTTAGTTTAAGTTTAAGTTTTATTTTGTGGCTCAGGGTTTAGGGTTTAGGGTTTAGTGAGGGTTAGGGTTTAGGGTTTATAATTAGGGTAGAGCCCAGGTCATTAGGGTTTGGTTAACAGGCAGTTTTAGGGCCTTGCATCAGCTTGTTTGTGTCACTGAGATTGTGGCCTGGGTAGGGTAATCAGGGTCAGGGTAGTTCAGGTCAGTGATCAGCTCAGCCCAGGGGCCTGGGGCCCAGGATCAGAGAGAGGTTAAGTAAGTGGCCCAGGGTCAGGTCAGTGGTATGTTGGGATCAGGTGTGGTCTTGGTGGTTTGGCCTGTTTCAGTGGCCCAGGGTGAAGCCTGTGGCTCAGGTCCAGCGAGCCTGTGGGGACAGACTAGAGAGTTGGTGCCAGGGTGGGTGGTTTTTTTTGGGCCTTTTCAGTTTTGGTGGAGTATTTAGGGAGGATCTTGTCTGGGGTAGGTTTATGATTTAGGGTTTTTTTAAAACCAAACAAATATGTTTAGTTTATTTAGGATATCCAGTTTATTTTAATTTAGACATTATTTTTTGTTTGGTTTATTTATTATAGTTTAGTTTGTTTAGTTTATGTTTATTTATTTTAGTTTAGGTTTTTTCTTTTAGTTTATTTTTTAGGTTTAGGTTTATCTTTTGGTTGTGTTTTATTTTTTTTTATTTTTTAGGTTTAGGCTTTTTTTAGGTTTAGGTTTAGTTTTTATTTTATTTTTTTAGGCTTAGGTTTTATGTTTTTATTTTAGGTTTACATTTAGGTTTTATTTTTTTAGTTTAGGTTTAGGTTTATTTTTAGTTTATTTTATTTTATTTAGCTTAGTTTTAGGTTTAGGTTTAATTTATTTTAGGTTTAGATTTAGGTTTTATTTATTCTAGTTTAGTTTATTTTTAGTTTAGTTTTAGGTTTATTTTAATTTGTTTATTTTATTTTTATTTTAGGTTCAGGATTTTTTCAGTTTAGGGTTTAGGTTTTATTTCTTATTTATTTTTAGGTTTATTCTTTAAGTTTAGGTTTTTATTTAATTTTTATTTTATTATTTTAAGTTTATTTTATTTTCATTTTATGCTTAATTTTTATTATATTTAAGTTTTCTATTCTTAGGTTTATTTTATTATTTAGTTTTATTTAGGTTTTTATTTTATTTTATTTTAATTTTAGGTTTAGGTTTAGGTTTTAGTTTAGGTTTTACTTTTATTTTATTTTATTATTTTATTTAGGTTTTGTTTTTTATTTATTTTATTTTTAGGTTTTATTAAGTTTATATTTTTAGGTTTTAGTGGGAGGGGGGTGGGTTAGGGTTTATGGTGGAGTTTAGGGCTGGGTTTATGATTTAGGGTTTAGTTTATGCTTAAGATCATGATGATAGGATTAGGTCAGTAGTGCATGTGTGCAGTGGTTTATAGTGTGGAAGGTTAGTAGGTAGGGTAGAAAGGGTTTTTTAATTAAGCAAAGCGTTTAGTAAATAGTATATTTAGTATATTTTTATCTTTAGTTTAATTTATTTTTTATTTTTATTTAGGTTTATTTTATTATTTTTTATTAGTTTAGTTTATTTATTTTGTTTAGGATTTTTATTTTAGTTTATTTTTTAGGTTTAGGTTTAGGTTTAAGTTTAGGTTTATTTTTTAGTTGAGTTTTATTTTTATTTTACTTTTAGGTATATGTTTTATTTTTTATTTTTAGGTTTAGGTTTAGGTTTTTATTTTATTTTTTTTAGGTTTTCGTTTTGAGGTTTATTTTTAGGTTTTATTTTCTTTAGTTTAGGTTTTGGTTTAGATTTAGTTTATTTTAGGTTTAGGTTTAAGTTTTATTTTTTTTAGTTTAGTTTATTTTAGTTTAAGTTTAGGTTTATTTTATTTCATTTTTATTTTGGGTTTAGTTTTTTTTTTAGTTTAGGGTTTAGGTTTTATTTTTTATTTATTTTTGGGATTTATTTTTAGGTTTATTTTTTAGTTTTAGATTTTTATTTATTTTTGGGATTTATTTTTAGGTTTAATTTTTAGTTTTAGATTTTTATTTAGTTTTTATTTTATTTTATTTTAGGTTTATTTTATTTTTATTTTACGTTTAGTTTTTATTTTATTTAGGTTTATTAATCATAAGTTTATTTTATTTTTTAATTTAGTTTAGATTTTTATTTATTTTATTTTAGTTATTTTATTTTATTTTCTTTATTTTTTTTAGGTTAGGTTTAGATTTTAGTTTAAGTTCTTATTTTATTTTATTTTATTTTATTTTTTTAGGTTTAGGTTTATTTAATTAATTTTATTTTAGGTTTAGTTTAGCTTATGTTTGTGGGTTTTAAGTCCTGTGGTCAGGGTTTAGAGTTTAGGGTTTATGGCTCAAGCCTGTGGGTATTTAGGATCATGGTAGTTTTAGGGCCTAGGTAGTCAGGGTTTAGAGTTTATGGTTTGTGGCCTAGTTAGTAAGGCCCATGGTCAAGGATCTGGGTTAGATTGGATGGGGCCGAGGGCTAGGGCCAGGGCCTAGACTTTAGGGTCTGTTTGTGGTTCAGCCAGTTTAGTAGTTTTAGCCTCAGTGTAGTGGCCTTGGATTACAGTGGCTAAGGTCAGAGTTAGGGTTAAGTTTAGGATTGGGCAGGATTTGTGATTTAGGCCTTTTGGCACAGGATTTTGGGTTTAGGCTCATTTAGTGGTAAAAGGGGTGGTATTTCAGGTTAGGGTTAGATTTAGATTCCATACTCAGATTTAGATGTGGGTCTGGCTAGGATTTGTGTTGGTTATTTAGGGTTTAGGGTGGGTCTAGTGTTTAGGATTGTGGTTAGTGTTTTTGGATTTAGGCTCAGTTTTTTAGTGTTTAGGCTTTGGGTTTTGCTTTTGGGTTTATGTTGTGGTTTAGGATTTAGTGTTTAGGGTTAAGGGTTTGTAGGTTTTTTAAAAAAATTAAACCGAATATTTAGGTTTATTTAATTTATTTAGTTTAATTTATATTTTTATTTAAGTTTATTTTTTTATTTAGTTTAGTTTATTTATTTTTTGTTTATTTATTTTAGTTTAGGTTTTTTATTTTAGTTTATTTTTTAGGTATTGCTTTAGGTTTATGTTTATTTTTCAGTTTAGTTTTATTTTAAACTTACTTTTTAGGTTTAGGATTTATTTTTTATTTTGAAGTTTAGGTTTAGGTTTTAGGTTTTTATTTTATGTTTATTTTTTGGTTTAGGTTTATTTTTTTTATTTTATTTTATTTTATTTTATTTAGGATTTAGATTTAGTTTATTTTAGGTTTAGGTTTAGGTTTTATTTATTTTAGTTTAGTTTATTTGAGTTTAGGTCTAGGTTTATCTTATTGTGTTTATGTTATTTTTATTTTAAGTTAAGGTTTATTTTTAGTTTAGGATACTTTTTGAGGTGATCGGGTACAATATTGAGGTATGATGTACTATCTCAAAAAATAGAGGCATCACCTTACAATGAACCTAATCACGTAATAAGGACTCCTAAGGCATGATGGGTCTTCGAATGTACCTGAGATTTTTTCCCTACTTTACATGGATGAATAAAGTATGGTTTATATTAAACAAGGTTCTTATTTCCCTATGGAGGTAAGCCTCCATAGTTAATTACATCTTAGGAAATGAAATTTCCTAAGAATACTCCCAATAAAAGTAGACAATTATCATCTCCAAATATTTCAAGGTTAGACTATCAAAGGATTTGTTGTATTTGGTAAATCAATTAGGAAAGTTCTAGGAGAAAACTTATATTTGGAATCCAAATGAAATAAGTAGGAAATGCTCATGATACTAGGAAGCTTAGTGAGCATTCCAATCTATCCTATGGTGGGGCTTTATAATTTTGAAGTTGAGGAGATTTATATGTTTTGAGTTGAAATTTAATTAGATTACTAGGGCTTATAATCCGCTAACACAAGGTTGTGGAAATGCCTAAGATGTGAGGATTTATGCTCGTAGCCCAAACAGAATAGCTACCTCAGATCCTAAATCTAGGGAGCTTGAGTACGAGCTAAAGCTTGACCTAAATCTAAGCTACAGGTGGACATAAGAGTTTACCTCCACAAGAGAGAATAAATTGTCTGACTTCTGGACTTATAACCGCCTAGAGTGGCTGCTAGCTAACTCCTCCTATGATTTTAAAATCATGTAGTCTGATCTTATGAATTGCAAGATAGCTAGGGTAATTATTTAATTAGAAAGAGACTAAAGTCCTGAACACACTCCCTATAAGACTAGAGCAGGAGTTGTATGAACATATGACTTAATCTATAGATGCAAAATCTTTTCAAATTTTATTTTATTTTAGATACATTATTTTTAACAGAGGATTTAGGATTGCTTATGCCTAAATGCATGATGAAATAGGTTATGGGTCAAATTAGCTAGAAGAAGGTGTTCTCGACCACAAGAGATGCTCTCATAGGTCAAGCATTCCTTTATCGTGCAAGGATGGAGATCCTTCATGTTCAAGAGAGAAATAATATGCATGCATGATGTGAGACATACAACTATACAGCTAAAGGGTTGCTAAATTTTCTAATTATCTTATTTATGTATTAGGCTTTATGATAAGATTATGAGTTGTTTAAAATTTAGTTATGAGTGATTAGTTGGGTAGAAAAGATGTTTTTATCCTAAGTGCCTAATCGTATCCAATCCACCCAGGTTGAGCAGTGTTCTAGGTGCCTAGGTGGACCATTGGGCAAGTACCATGTGACCAAGGAATGTAAATGACCACTTACATGGGTGATTTGCCTCATGTGATGCCCTTAAGCTTAGGGTAGAATGATCATTTGGCATTAGATTTGATTTGGATAGATTTGAAATGAGCCAAAAATGGGTTAGCCCAAATTGAAAGTCAATTGAAGTTAATTTGGTTAGGTTTGGCTCAATTTGACTCATTTAGGTCAAATTAGGTTAGATTGGGTCAAGTTGACCAATTGGTCAAATTGGGTCAAACCAAGGGTTGGGCCAAGCACATCTGATTATTTGAGATGTTCTGGTTCAATTGGTTTGGTTTGGTTTGACTTAGATTTGATTTTGGCTCAATTGAATTCATTTGGGTCAAATGGGTTTAGTTGAAAATTTTGACCAATATAGCCAATTTAGCTTGGGTTGGGTGTTGGTTTGGGTTTAATTGACCAATTAAAGATGATTATAGGCTTTGGTTTCAATTAATTTGGATTTGATTTTTATTTAGGCCAACTTGAACCTTTAGGTCAATTTGGGCTAACTAGGTTAATTTGGTTCAATTGGGTCGAATCATGGTTTTGGTCAAGTTCAACAATCAATTTGGAATGAACTTAAGCCATTGGTTGCAATCAATTTTGTTTATATTTCGATTTGACCTAATTTGGTCTTTCAGGTCAATTTCGGTCAACATGGGTCAAGAGGGCCAATTGGGTTTTGTTTGACTCAATTGAAGGTCAAGTCATATTCAAATATTAATTTTGATTTGATATGAATCATTGGTTTCACGAGATTTGGCCTAGGTTACAATTTGGCTAGTTTGCGTTCATATGGGTTTAGGGGTCGATTTGGTCAAATGATCACGTTGACTTGGTTTGACCCAATTTGTGACAATTGATCAACCTAGGGTGATCAACAATCATAATGGGAGGTTTTGATCGGTTTCATTTAATCCAATTTGGGTAGGATTAAAACTTGGCTCAAATAGGTTAAATTGGCCACTTTGGGTCAAGTGGACCAATACGGTTTAGTTAGCTTAATTTTTGGTTGAGTTTGATTTAGATGAGTTTATATATGGATTTGGGATTGATATATAAATTCAATTGCAATTGGCTTGGGTTCAAATGGGTTTTGGTTCACCTGAGCATTTCAAGTCAAAAGGGTTAAGTTGGGTTTGACTTGGGTTGATTTTTGCTCGGTATGATTGAAGGTATGATTGATTCATAAGAAAATAAATTGAATTTGAGTTTTAGAATGATGGAATTTGGCTAATTCCATGGAGTTGGGTCATGTGGCTTATATTTTGATTTTCATTTGGTTTGATTTAGTTTTGATTATTTAAATGTATATTTAATTTAAATTTGTGAAGATGATTGAAAATATGATTGTTTTGTGAGAAAATTAATAAGTTTGACTTGATTTGGAATAAGATTTGACTAAGTCCATGGGATAGGTCATATGGCTTAAGAAGGGTTTTGATTTAATCTGATTTAGTTTTTATCATTTGAATGTAGATTTGATTTATATTTAGGAAGATGATTGAAGATATAAATTGATTATGAAAAAAACAATTGATTTTGGATCGATTTGGATTAAGATTTGGCTAAGTCCATGGGATAGGTCATATGGCTTAAGAAGAGTTTCAAGTTTGGATTTGATCATGAGCTTCAATCATTTAGTTTTGCAATTTGGGTTTGGATTTGGATTTTAATTTGATGTTTGAAATGAACTTGAGATTTGGTTTTAGAAGGTGAACCTAGATTGGATTTGGGTTGTAGGGCAGGTGCATTATCCTAATCCCTAAGAAATAACCTAATACTTTTGTTAACCCTTCTAAGTCTTTAGGCTTAGGTTAAGTGTTTACCTAATTGTTAGAATTGTCTTATGATTAGGGAATTCTTAGTGTCTAGAAGACTCCTAAGTCTAAGATGGAAAGATTGAATCCGTACTCCAAATATGAGGTCAACAGGCCTTAGGCTCTATATTGTTGCCCTTGGAGATAGATGATTGGAAGACCGAAGCCAAGTTTCACATTATAGACTCGGATACATCTTTCAATGCTTTGCTTGGGAGACCATGGATATATAAGAACAATGTAGTTCCATCCTCTCTACATTAGTGTATGAAGTTTGTGAGAGATGGGATCATCTACTGTGTTAGAGAAGATCTCAAGCCACTTACAATTCACAAGGTCGGCATATATGAGGATGCGGCTTAGTACTTCCCTCAAAATCAACAAGTCTATTATCATGAACTTGGCCAAAGTTTAAAAATAAAAGAAAAAGAAAAAGAAAAAGAAAAATATAGGGTTTAGGGTTAATTTAGACAATTTTAGCATTTCGTGTTAGTTTAGAGTTTAGAGTTTACGGTTTTAGGGTTTAGCTCAGGTGGAACTTAATTAAACAAATCAGGTTTCTCTTCCCAGTGAGACTCATATCAAATCAAACCTCTCATCCCCTTGTGGATGACTTGAACCTACTTCTCTAGTGGAATGTTCACCTACTCTATCCCTTAGTGGACTCCTCCCTCACTCTTATGTCTTGGACATAAGTAGAGCCACATTGCACTAAGCTCTGGATTCCTTCTACACCTTGGGTTAGGGGCAGATTGGTTCTATTAGTGCTTATGATCCTTCGATCTTGTTGATCATTTCAGTCAACACCAAAACGTGCGGTGTTCCTTGTCAGTCACACCACACCTATTGGGCACCCTTTGTTGACCTCATTTTAGGATGAGCTCTCAACCCCTCCCTCTTAGACATAGGAGTTCTCTTAGACCCTAAGGGTTCCTTAGTCTTATGACACATCTAGTGGTTAGGTGGACACTCAACCTAGCCCTAAAGACTTAGAAGGGTTAGCCATAGGAATAGGTCATGCCTTATGGGTGTTAGGAAAATTTACTACTAAGCTTGAACCACATTCCTCACTTCCTTCTCTCAAGACAAACTTCAAATCAATCCTAATTGATTTTTTCAAACACCAAATCAATCTTATTTGATTTTCTCCAAACTCAAATCAATTCTACATGATTGAAATCCATGATCGAAATTCCAAACTCTAAATCTTGCCTAAGTCCTTTGATTTCCCATCATGGACTTAGCCTAAATCATATTCAAATCAATTCAAATTCATGAAATTTTCTCACAACTCATTTATATTCTCATTTATATTCACATATATAAATGAAATATAGATTCAAAATAATCAAACTAAATCCAAAAATCAAATCAAAAATTCCAAATCTTTCCTAAGTCCTTTAATCCTCTCTTAAGGATTTAGCCTAAGTTATGTTCAAATCACTTCAAATCCTTGAAATTTTCACAAAACCCATTTATATTCTCATTTATATTCACATATAAATGAAATATAAATTCTAACAACTAAAACTAACTCCAAAACTCAAACTTAAATTCAATCAAAATCCAACCTAAGCCTTTCAAATCAAATTCTTAAGCTTAGACAAATCAACTTCAAATCAAGCCAAGCTCTTGATTTTTATTCATGATTCAATCAATCCTTCAATCATGAATCTAAATAGAAATACAAACTTCAATCACTTAACCAAAACTGAATTCAAAAATTAAGCCAAAATCCATTTCATGTTCACCCTTTGAACTTAAAATTATCAAATGAATCAAAACCCATTTGACTTCAAGCCACCTGCAAATGGATTTATACTTCAATCATAAGTCCATATGTAAGTTCAATCGAACTCAAATAAAGCTTTGACCAAACCATTTGATGCACTTAGGCTCACTTGACCTAAAGTGACCTAAAGTACCCTTATGAGCCAAATTCTAATCCCAACCAAATTAGATTGAACTAAGCCCTAAGCTCTCATCATGATCAACAATCATCATGAGATGATCAATCATTCAAATTGGGTCAAACCAAGTCAAACCTAAGGGTTAACCAAGTCAACACTTAGCCAAAATGAAACCTAACATAGCCAAAACCCACCATTGGCCAAATTGTTTGAAACCATTGATCAAAACTCATTCATGACCAATGTTTGAACTTGAACAAGTCAACATTTGAGCCTAACCTAGATTCCACTTGATTTAAGTTGACCCAACTTGACCTAAAAGGTCAAAATGTGTCAAAACTTGATCTAAGCTAAATTAATTGAAACCAATGGGTCAAGTTCATTCCAAAATTATTGTTGAGCTTGACCAAAGCCTCAATTGGCCAATTAGACCTAACCTAGCCCAATTAACCTTGAACCCAACCAGACCTAAAGGGTAAAATTGAGCCAAATTCAAACTTAACCAAAATTGATTGGAAACAAAGATATCAATCCATCTCATATGACCAAACAAACATGAACTTACTCAAGACCTAGTGCAAATAGGTCAAATGGGTCAAATTGGTCAACTTGACCCATTTGACCTAAATGAAATCATATGAACCAAAATTAAAACCTAAAACAAATTAAATCAAACCAAAGCCACCAAAACTTTTCAAATTGTCATATGATCTTGACCCAACCCTTGGTTTGACCCAAGTTGACCATTTGGTCAACTTGATAGTTGACCTATTTTGACCTAAATGGGTCAACATGAGCCAAACCACATCAAACCAAATCCAAATCCAATGAAACTTGTCCAAACCTATTTTATCATCATACCAAACATGCCCAAATTGAAAACAAGGTGAAATGACCATTTTACCACTAGGCAATAAGGTAAATTTTGGCCAATTCCACTTGGAATTTGGTCAAATCCTCTTCATACTGGCTTGGCACTCTCTTTGTGGATCAAGTGAACACTAGGGAGAGTGGTGCACCTAACCTAATGGGTTTGGGTTAGACCAAACCTAGTCCAATGGACAAACTAACCATAAATGTCCTTATATTCTATTTGTGTTAGCTTTATAAATTGATTGATGATTTATTTAACTTGTGTATTAAGATGGCATCCATTTCCTAGTTTCTTTCTTATTTGATGTATGGCCTGGATGTGGATTAGGCTCTTTGGGAAAATAAATCTTCTACAAAATTTAACAATTCAAAATTAGAATAAAGGACTCATAACCTCACCTAAAGCTTAGGCTAATAATCAATATAAAAGAATTAGCAATCCCTTAGCATGATGAGTATTTCTTTTGTAACAGCATGCACAAAAGCATATTATTTTTACTCTTGATTGGAGGGCTTCCACCTTTGCTAGAGAAACTTGGCTTGACCATTGAGAGCCATGGTGGAAATACACCTCCTCCCTTCTCACCGATTTTGGCCAATAACCTTACTTCTCATGCATTAGACATATGAATCCTATTAGCCTGAGTCAAGATGATTTTCCAAAAATAAAAAATAAAATGTAATATGATTTGTATTAGATTTAGGTCATTTGAAGCATACCTTTACATGATCTAGTCTCTTTAGGGAGTGAGTATAAGGACATAGTCTCTTTCTAAATAAATAATGGCCTAGCTATCTTGCATAAAGCGTATGACTTTCCTACATGAATTTAAAATGGTAGGAGGAGTTAGTTGGTGGCCACCCCCAGGCAGTTGTAAGTCCAAGTAGTCATGTGGTTTGTCCTCTCTTGTGGAGGCAAACCAAATACCCATTTTAACCTTAGATTTAGGTTGTGCTTTTGGCCCTCGCCAAATCCCCTAGGATTTAGGTACTGAGGTTGCTTCTCCCCTTTGTGGGCCATAAGCATAAATCCTCACCTATTAGGCATTTTTATAATCTTGTATTGTGGAATCATAAGCCCTAAATTTCTTATGAAAAATTCAACTCAGACAAAGTAAATCAATTTCAAAAATATAAAGACCAACCATAGGATAGTTTGAGATGCTGGTTAGGCTTCCTAGCACTGTGGGCATCTCCTACTTATCTTTTCTTTTGGCTTTGATAATAACTCCCTCTCTTTGATCAATCCCATTTGATATTCAAAAATGAACCAATCAATTGATAGTCCTTTCCTAATGAAATCATTGAAAACAATGATCATTTACCTTAATCAAGGGTATTCCTAAGGGATCCCATCCCTTAGGATGTAATTAACTATGGGGGCTTACCCCTGATGGGAACTTAATGAACCTAGTTTAAAATAAATCCTGCTTTACTTTTCCATGTAAAGTTGGGGAAGAATCTCTAGTACATATGTAAACCCATTGTCTTTAGGAGTCCTTATTGAGGTGATTAGGTCCATTAAAGGATAGCGACTTCTATCTCCTGAGATAGTATACTATTCCTTTATGACGTATACGATCACCTGAATAATCACATCTATAGATCTATGTGGCATCCCAAAAAGATGACTGTTTTATATTCTAGCTTTTCACCACAGATGAAGGCAACTGTATAGAAATTTTTCACTACAGGTTCATAGGAATACCATGATATTTAGCATCATTTCTATCCATCCAGATGAACCTAATAAGGGTAATAGCAATTAAAACTTTGATATGACCTTTCACTATATATTTGAAACAAACTTCAAGAAGTTGATATAACGAAATAGAACCCTGAAAATAGTTGGTATTATATAAATCATCATACCAAAACCATAATTTAGAAGCAATAGCACCATTGAAAATACATGATTTACATTTTCAATATGAAAGCAACAATAGCACTTTGAAGGTAACTAAAACCCTTTAGTCCAGAGCAAAGAGTCCATAGGAATAAAGTTATTCAAAATCCTCCAAGCTAAAATTGAATAAGAAATGGGAATGATATTTTTCCAAAGTTTAATAAAAACATTAGAGGGGTTTTGTTTATTTCTAATAAAATTTTGAAGCTCTTTAAGAACAAAGTCACCATTATAAGAAACCTTAAAAAGAATTTGGTCAGGTTTGTTAGAAGAAATGGGGATATTTCTAAAGTTGACAAAAAGAGAAATAAGGATATAATTCTCAAGATTGCTTTCATTCCAATTGTTATTAAGCCAAAAAGAATTAATTATGATAGCAGTAGTAGAGTGGGTAGATAATAGGGTGTCAATAGAGTCGTAGCCAATCCAGTTGTCTTGCCAAAAGAAGGAAGAACCTAACTGAATACCCCAAGATATTAATGATTCGATAACCCATATAATAAAGCAAAGCCTTTTCCAAATGGGAGAATCACCAACTTTATAAACACAGTTATGGGGGTGTTTACCTTGGAAATATTTTTCCATCATAAAATTAGCCCATAGGCTATCGTTCTTTCTAAAATTCCACCAGAGCTTATGAGAGAAGGTAGTGATAGCTTCATGAATAGGCTTGTAACTAAGAGCACCTTCTCCCAAAGGACCACAACATTTATGCCAAGATGTCCGAAGCATTCTTTTGGTAGAATTATTGGAGCCCCAATAAATTTGTTAAGAAATGATCAATTCTGATAGCATTTGTGGGGATAATAGTTTGAATCAAATAAAGATGCATTGAGTTGAGAGTGCTTTTAAGAATGGTGAGTCTACCACCAAAGAAAAGTAAATGGAATTACCAAATAGAAATTTTATTTGAAATTTTTTGAATTAACTCATCAAAGGGATGGGAACATTTTAGGTCTTTAAAGAGTAGACCACCCAAATACTTAAGAGGTAAATGCTGATGTTTAAAATTAGTGATATGCTAGATTTGATTTATTTTATTATTGGAGATACTAGAGGAAGTGATAAAACAACTTTTATTATCATTGATAAAAAGCCCACTTTCTCTACCAAATTTATTTAAAAAAGATGTGAGATGCTTGATGTGATGAATAGAAGCATTGGAAAAAATAATGAAATCATCTACAAAACTTAAATGGGAAACAGGAAGACCACCAAGAGTTTTGTAGTACATACTAGGATTGTTTAAGAATAAATCATTGATGCTCCTAGATAAGTACTCAACAACAATAATAAATAAAGCAGGAGATAAAGGTTCCCCTTATCATAAGCCATGGGAAGAGGGAAAGAAACCCAAGGGTTCCCCATTAAGCAAAATCAAAAACTATGCATTATTAATATAATTTTTAATAAGAAAAATAAATTTATCAAAAAACCCAAATAAATTCAAAATATGGTTAAGGAAATTCCAAGAGATGTTATCAAAGACTTTGGTAATATCTAGCTTGAAAGGAATGTTACCACCTCTAGTCTTGGCATCAAGATCATGAATTAATTCTTGGGCAAGTAAAGTATTATCAAAAATAGATCTACCTCTAACAAAACCAATTTGGTTGAGAGAGATAATTCTATTAAGTAAATGACTATGTTTGTTGGCAAGAATTTTGGAAATCAGCTTATTGAAGAAGTTGAAAAGACTAATAGGTCTAAAATAACTCCAATAGTCTGGATTATCTTTCTTAGGTATGAGAACAATAGAAGTACTAGAAAAATATCTAAGAAATGGATTACCACTAAAAAATCACAGGATCAATCAAATCATTTTTAATGATAAACCAACATTTCTAAAAAATTTGAGTAGTGAAACACTCCGAACTAGCCACATAATCTATGTTCATGCAATTCAAAACTTTAAAAAATTCATCTTCATTAAGCATAATGGTAAGAAAATCATTCTCATCATTAGTAATAATAGAAGGAATAAGGTGTGATTGAGAAATTGCTTCATAAGAGCAATTATTATTAAGCATATTTCTAAAGTAGTTAATAATCGATTCCTTAATATCATTATTCTTCATAATCCAATCTCCATTATCATTTTTAGTTTTTTGAATATTATTTAAAGCTCTCTTTTTATTAACAAAAGCATGGAAATACCGAGTATTCATATCACCATCTGTAATATGTTTACAAGTAGCTTTTTGGTGTCAATAAGTCTCTTCCATATTTTAGAAGTTAACAAGTTTATCTCCTGCCTCAATCAAATCTGTAATCTTAGAAGGATCAGACATAACAGAGACTTCAAGATCATAGACCAATTTTTTCATATCTTTAATATTAACAAAAAGGTTTTAAAATAATTCTTGTTCCACTAACCCAAATTTTGTTTAGGTCTTTTAAGTTTAAACTAAAGTATATTCATCCCCATAATCAAATTATTAGGATGTAAAGGAGCTTTCCAATTATTAGCCACAACATTAAAAAAAATCAATATGCTAAATAAACATGTTTTGAAATTTAAAAGAAGAGGGGTTTTTTAGTCTATTAGAATAATCTTTAATAGAAATCAGAAGAGGAGCATGATCTGACAATGTTCTACTTAAATGGTCAACAGAAGTAATAGGCCATTGAGTAATCCAATGAGTATTAAAAAGAATCTGGTCCAACATTTGCCAAAGTCTAGAGTTTTGCCAAGTATAAATATAGCCCTTAATGCCAATATCAATCAAATTACAATCAAGGATCATATTGGAGAAATATTCCATGGAATGAATTTTAGGAGAGCAACTACCACTTCATTCAAAAGAGAATAAAATGGTGTTGAAATCACCACAAAAAGACCAAGGTTTGTTGACAGAGGTAGCAAAATTCCTTAAATTATCCCAAATAAAATTTCTACGGGATCTATAACAAGATGCATAAACAAAAGATCCCAAAATACAATAATCACCATAAGTGATTTGAACATTGGCAACTTAATGAAAGTCATAAAGAATAGAGACCTTAACAAAATTATTCCAAAAATACCAAATTTTGTTACTAACAATAGAGAAAAATTTATTGAAATTGATAATTCTAGCAACATGGTTACTTTTATTAGCATGAATAAGAGAGTCCAGAACAATAAGAAGAGAAATATTATGAATACGACAAAGATTTCTAATACGATTATGAATAGAAAGGCTACCGATCCCTCTAACATTTTGAACAAGAAAATTAAACATAAGGAAAATTAAAAAGGGGGGTTAAGCAAAGGTTAATTAAGAGAGGAGTGAGAGGACGCAGAAGATCTATCATTTTTGGACAATTTATAAGGGAAATTTTTAACACCACTTTTTTTTAGCATGAAAAGTTTGGAAGCCATTTTCTTTTTCCCTAGAGTCGTCATCTGAGTAAGATTTAGTAGTATTGGTCATAGATTTAAGAGAAATCTCCAAGTGTTTGGAGTGGAGTTCACTTTCTTCCAAATCTATATTTAGTTGAATAGTAGGATTAACATGAATATCAAGATTAGAGATAAGAGATGGTGATGATTTAGAACCATTTAATGCACAAGTAGTAAAATTCAGATCATAAATGTTTTCAACATGCTCGGTATCATTTAAATCATCATTAAAAGCTTCATTTTCATCAATCAAAGTTGGTGTAGATGCAAGAATAGAACCAGAGGAAATAAAATCATCTTCTAATAACTTAAAGAATTTATTATTCTCCGCATTAGAAATATTCAAATTCAAAGAAGGAATAAGAGGTAAATCATCTTTCCAATTTTGAATATCAGCCAAATCTCTACCAACATTAGAATCTAAAACATGTTCAATAGGATTAACCCGACATCCAAGGAATAAACCTCAATAATAGCCATCATACCATCCTTAGGATCCGAGGCTGATTTATGAACATAAGTATGAATCGACTTATCGATAAAGAAAACATTTTTCTTTGGATTAATTCATTTTTTTAAGAGGGGATGGAGAATAAAACATTATGAATTATCATGACCATGTATTTTACAGTGGGATCAAAAACTTAGAAGGTTCTCTAATTCAACCTTTTGTGAATACCTGTATTTCTCAGAGCCAATCCAAACTTCCTTAGGGTACTTTTTAGTTATGTCTAATTCCATGAGGATCCGAGCCATAGAAGGGTGAGATCTCAAATAGGTTCTGACCAAATAAAGCCTCGACAACAAAAAGTACATGATGGGTAATAAAATGAATGCACATATTAGGAGGAGATAACCACATAGGGACAATAAGAGATTCCTTCTAAATGTCAAAAAAAGGGTGACCACTTCAACAAACACATTTGACAATTAAAGATGAAATAAGAATGACATGAAAAAACACATGAATAATCCATATCTTTAGAAAGTTGAATTAGGATATGCCGAGGGTCAATAAGACCAATCGAGAAGGCACCCATAAGCTTGAGAATATTTAAAAAAGAGCGGATCTTATCCAAAATTGGATGGCACAAAGAAAATTTACTGACAGGAGAAAATTGAAAGGGTTTTGTCAACTTTTCAACATCTGCATCAGAGCACACTATGGCCAACAAACCTATAAAAGATGTCAAAATGAGATTAACCAAATCAATAGTGGGAGAAATATTACCAGATAGCGCTTCCTTAAAAGGTTTAGTATAAGATGCAGCATTAGGGCTACCAATCATCAAAATGTCGGATGCCCTAGCTGAAACATCCATATTTTGAGGTGGAACCCAAGGAATAGAACTCATCGCAGCCATGGTCAATGATAAAACATCACAGAAATGGCAAGATGTCGTTCAAGCCTTTGAAATTGGTTGAAATCGAAGCCAAAGCCATAAAAATCTCTAGTCAGGGGTGCGCCACCAAGAGGGATTCAAAAATCAATAAAGAACGAGAGAGCGCTTGGGCGAGGAGGGTTCTGGGTTTAGGGTTCTGGGTTTAGGGTTTTTATATATTTTTTAATTTTTTTCATTTTTTTAAATTAAGTAAAATGGTTGGTCTAGTTTTATTTAGTTTATTTAATTTACTTAGTTTATTTTTAATTTTAATTTAGGTTTATTTTTATTTTTATTTAGTTTAGTTTATTTATTTTAGGTTTATTTATTTTATTTTATTTTTTAGGTTTAGGTTTAGGTTTATGTTTATTTTTTTAGTTTAATTTTTTTGTAGGTTTAGGTTTTTTTTTTTTATTTCTAAGTTTACATTTTTATTATTTTTTTAGGATTATTTTTAGGAATTCTTTTTTAGTTTAGGTTTAGGTTTTATTTATTTTAGTTTAATTTATCTTAGTTTAGGTTTAGGTTTATTTTTTTAGTTTAGGGTTTAGGTTTTATTTTAATTTATTTTTAGGTTTATTTTTTTAGGTTTAGGTTTTTATTTACTTTTTATTTTTTTTATTTTAGGCTTATTTTATTTTTATTTTATTTTATTTTTGTAGTTTAGTTTTTATTTATTTTATTTTATTTTAGTTTTATTTTATTTTTAATTTTTAGGTTTAAGTTAAGGTTTAGGCTTTAGTTTATTCTTTTATTTTATTTCATTTTTTTCTTAGGTTTTTTTATTTATTATATTTTTGGTTTTATTTAGTTTAGGTTTAGGTTTTTAGCTTTTTATGGTTTAAAGTTTAGGATTTAGGTTTTTATTTTAGGTTGACTTTTAGGTTTTATTTTTTAGTTTAGGTTTAGGTTTATTTTCAATTTATTTTATTTTACTTAGTTTAGGGTTTAGGTTTAGTTTATTTTAGGTTTATGTTTATGTTTTATTTATTTTATTTTATTTATTTGATTTTTATTTTAGGTGTTGTTTTTATTTTTAGTATAGTGTTAGGGTTTTATTTTTTCATTAATTTTTAGGTTTATTTTTTAGGTTTACGTTTTTATGTAGTTTTCATTTTTTTTATTTTAGGTTTATTTTAATTTTATTTAGGCTTTTTATTGTTTGGTTTCTTTTATTTTTTAGTTTAGTTTAGGTTTTAATTTCTTTTAATTTAGTTTATTTTTATTTTTTATTTAGTTTTATTTTTAGGTTTAGGTTTAAGTTTTAATTTAGGATTTTATTTTATTTTGTTTTTTATTTTATTTAGGTTTAGGTTTTCTTTATTTATTTGATTTTTAGGTTTTTAGGTGTTTAGTGTTTAGGGTTTAGGGTTTAGGGTTTATGGTTTTAGAGTTTAGGGTTTTAGAGTTTAGTGTTAAGGGTTAAGGTTTAGAGTTCAGGGTTTAGGGTTTAGTGTTTAGGCTTTAGGGTTTACTGTTTAGGGTTTAATATTTAGAGTTAGTTTAGGGTTTAGGGTTTATGTTTTAGGCTTTAGGCTTCAGGGTTTAGGGTTTAGGGTTTATGGTTTAGGGTTTATTAAGGTTTAGGATTTTAGGGTTTAGGGTTTAGGGTTTAGGGTTTATGGTGTAGGGTTTAGGATTTAGGGTTTAGGATTAAGGGTTTTGGGTTAGTTTAAGGTTTAGGGTTAGGTTTAGAGTTTGATTAGGGGGATCAGTTTAAGCATTAGGGTTTAGGGTTTAGGATTTAGGGTTTTCGTTTTAAGGTTTAGGGTTCTTTTTTTAAAAAAAAAAAATAGGTAAACTAGTAGGTTTAGGTTTTTCTTAGTTTATTTAGTTTGTTTTCTTCTTTTAGTTTATTTTATTTTTTATTTTTATTTAGTTCATTTTATTTATTTTAGGTTTATTTATTTTTGTTTAGGTTTCTTATTTTAGTTTATTTTATAAGTTTAGGTGTAGGTATTTATTTATTTTTTAGTTTAGTTATTTTTTTATTTTATTTTTTAGGCTTAGGCTTTATTTAATTTTTTTAGGTTTAGGTTTAGGTTTTTATTATATTTTTTTAGGTTTAGGTTTTTGGTTTTTATTTTAGGTTTATTTTTAGATTTTATTTTTTTAGTTTAAGTTTAGGTTTATTTTTTAGTTTATTTAATGTTATCTAGTTTAGGGTTTAGGTTTAGTTTATTTTAGGTTTAGGTTTAGGTTTTATTTTATTTTCTTTACTTTAGGTTTAGGGTTTTTTTTGTTTGAGGTTTAGCTTTTATTTTTTATTTATTTTTAAGTTTTATATTTAGGTTTATATTTTAGGTTTATGCTTTTATTTAGTTTTTATTTTGTTTTATTTTTATTTTTCATTTAGTTTTCATTATATTTTTGTTTAGGTTTTTTTAATTTTTTTTTATAGTTTTATTTAGCTTAGGTTTAGGTTTTTAGCTTTTTATAGTTTAGGTATTAGGGTTTAGGTTTTAGGTTTTTATTTTAGGATTATTTTTAGATTTTATTTTTTTTTAGTTTAGCTTTAGGTTTATTTTTAGTTTATTTTATATTTTTTTAGTTTAGGCTTTAGGTTTAGTTTATTTTAGGTGTATGTTTAGGTTTTATTTATTTTAGTTTAGGTTATTTTAGTTTAGGTTTAGGTTTATTTCATTTTGTTTATTTAATATTTATTTTAAGTTTAGTTTTTATTATTAGTTTATTGTTTTTGTTATATTTTTTATTTATTCTTAGGTTTTATTTTTAGGTTAATTTTTTTAGGTTTAGGTTTTTTATATAGTTTTTATTTTATATTATTTTAGGTTTATTTTTATTTTTATTTTACATTTAGTTTTTATTTTATTTAGGTTTTTTATTCTTAAGTTTATTTGATTTTTTAGTTTAGTTTGGGTTTTTATTTATTTTATTTTAGTTTTTTTTATTTTTTTATTTTATTTTATTTTAGGTTTAGGTTTAGGTTTTAGCTTAGGTTTTTATTTAATTTAATTTTTTTTATTTTATTTAGGTTTAGCTTTTTTTATTTATTTTTTTTCTTAGGTTTTATTTACTTTAAGTTTATCTTTTTAGGTTTTTAGGGTTAAGGGTTTAGGGTTTAGGTTTAGGGTTTAGGGTTTAGGGTTTAGGGTGAGGGTATAGTTTATAGTTTTAGGTTTAGGTTTAGTTGAGTTTAAGTTTAAGTAAATTTAAGTTTAGGGTTTAGGGGTTTTGGGTTAAAATTAGGTTTAAGTTTAAATTTAAATTTTATTTAAATTTTAGGGTTTTTTTAGGGTTTAGTTTTAGGTTTAGGTTTAGGGTTTTAGGCTTAGTTTTAGGGTTTAGGGTTTAGGGTTTAATGTAGGAGTAAACCAGTGGGATTAGATATTTTAGTTTATTTAGTTTATTTTATTAAATTTATTTTTTATTTTTATTTAGGTTTACTTTTTTATTTTCATTTAGTTTGTTTTTTTTTAATTTTAGGTCTATTTATTTTAGTTTAGGTTTTTTTTATTTTAGTTTAGCTTTTTAATTTTAATTTAGTTTTTAGGTTTAAGTTTACATTTATGTTTATTTTTTAGTTTAGTTTTATTTTTATTTAATTTTATAGGTTTAGATTTTTTTATTTTTAGGTTTGGGTTTAGGTTTTTATTTTATTTTTTAGGTTTAGGTCTTAGGTTTTTATTTTAGGTTTTATTTTTTTTAGTTTAGTTTATTTTAGTTTAAGTTTAGGTTCATTTTATTTTATTTATTTTAGGTTTAGGTTTTTTATTTTAGTATAGGGTTTAGTTTTTTCTAATTTATTTTAGGTTTATATTTTAGGTTAAAGTTTTTATTTAGTTTTTATTTAGTTTTTATTTAATTTTCTTTTAGGTTTATTTTTTTTCTTTTTTTTAGTTTTTATTTTATTAAGGTTTTTTATTTTTAGGTTTATTTTATTTTTTAGTTTGGTTTAGGTTCCTATTTATTTTATTTTAGTTTAGTTTTTATTTTTTATTTTATTTTATTTTTAAGTTTAGGTTTAGGTTTAGGTTTAGGTTTTATTTTAAATTTTTTTTTAATTTTATTATTTTATTTTATTTTAGGTTAGGTTTTTTTTATTTCTTTATATTTTTAGGTTTTATTTTGTTTAGATTTAGGTTTTTAGGTTTTTAGGGTTTAGGGATTAGGGTTTAGGGTTCAGGGTTTAGGGTTTGGGTTTTAGGGATTAGGGTTTAGGGTTTAGGGTTTAGGGTTTAGGGTTTTAGGGTTTAGGGTTTAGGATTTAGGGTTTAGGGTTAGGGTTTATTTTTTTATTTTTTTTTATTTTTTATTTTTAAGGTTTATGATTTGGGGTTTAGGGTATAGGTTTTAAGTTTAGGTTTCAGGTTTGAGTTTAGGGTTCAAGGTTTTTGGTTTTTTTTCAACAGTGAAGAAATTTAGATTCAACATTTCTTATTTTTGATTTCATCAACTAAGTAACACACCAAGTTTTCCATGATACAAGCGATGACATAAATAAAAAATGAGCACACATAGAGCAAATAAAAAGATGCTAGATAACTAGAACCGTCTCTACTGTAAAGAGACTGCTCCATAAGTAGCAGGTCGGATTTGTCTGTCTTTAGTTTCTCTAGTTTCCATCAGAACCGCCCCAGCTTCTTGTGTAGAGAGATCCACCATCATATCCCTGTTCTCTCCTTCTACCACCACCACATTTGTAACCTCCGTCTCTCCTACCACCTCCATAACCACCATTGCTCTGACCACCACCTCCATATCCACCAGTTTCTCGAGATCCCCCACCGCCACTATGATAACCGCCGCCTTTGCCTTGTCCTCCACTGCCAGATCTAGACAGAGCTAGGTTGACGATGATGTTCCTGTCATCAAGGTCATGCCCATTCTTAGGATTTTGGTTTAGGTTTAAGTTTATTAGGTTTTAGGGTTTAGGTTTATTTTTTAATTTATTTTATTAAGTTTTAGTTTAGGGTTTTGGGTTTAGTATTTGGGTTTAGGGTTAGGGATTAGGGTTTAGGGTTTACGATTTTAGGTTTAGAGTTATGGTTTAAGGTTTTAGGGTTTGTGGAGTTTAGTTTAGGTTCATAGTTTAGTTTAAGTTTATGGTTTTAGGTTTAAAGGGGGAGGTTAGGGTATAGGGTTAATGGTTTTAGGGTTTAGGGTTTTAGGGTTTAGGGTTGTAGGTTTAGGGTTTAGAGTTTGGAGTTTAGCATTAGTTTTAGGGATTTGGGTTTTTTTAAGTTTTTTAATATTTAAAATTTTTAAATATTAAGTCAACTAGACGGTTTAGGTTTATTTAGTTTATTTATTATTTATTTTAGTTTATTTTATTTTTTATTTTGATGTAGGTTTATTTTTAATTTTTATTTAGTTTAGTTTATTTATTTTAGGTTAGGTTTTTTATTTTTGTTTATTTTTTAGGTTTAGGTTTAGGTTTAGGTTCCAGTTTATGTTTATATTTTATTTTATTATTTTATTTTATTTAGGTTTAAGTTTTTTAATTTATTTATTTTTATATTTTATTTAGTTTAGGTTTAGGTTTTAAGATTTTTAGGTTTTTGGGGTTTAGGGTTTAGGGTTTAGGATTTAGGGTTTATAGTTTTAGGGTTTATGGTTTTAGGATTTAGGGTTTAGTGTTAGGATTTAGGGTTTAGGGTTTAGGGTTTAGTGCTTAGGATTTAGGGTTTAGGGTGTTTAGGGTTTAGGGTTTAGTTGATCGATTGAAGGTGATTGTAAGCTTTGCTTTTATTTAGGCCAACTTCAATTTGGGCTAAGTAGGTCAATTGGGTTCAATTGGGTCCAATCATGGATTTAATCAAGTTCAACAATCAAATTGGAATGAACTTGAGCCATTAGTTGCAATCAATTTCATTTATATTTTGATTTGACCCAATTTAGTCTTTCGGGTCAATTTGGATCAAATTGGGTCAAGAGGGCCAATTGGATTTGGTTTGACTCAATTGAAGGTGAAGTCATTTTCTAATATTGATTTTGATTTGGAATGAATCATTGGTTTTTAATGATTTGGCTCAGATTACAATTTGGCAAGTTTGGGTTCATATGGGTTAAGGGATTGACCTGGTCAAATGACCAAGTTGACTTGGTTTGACCCAATTTGTGGCAATTGATCAACCTAGGGTGATCAATAATCATGATGGGAGGTTGTGATGTGCTTGGTTCAATTCAATTTGGGTAGGATTAGAACTTGGCTCAAATAGGTCAAATTGGTGACTTTGGGTCAAGTGGACCAATTGGGTTTAGTTAGATTTTGGGTTGAGTTTGATTTAGTTGAGTTTATATATGGATTTGGGATTGATATATAAATTCAATTGCAATTAACATGGGTTCAAATGGGTTTTGGTTCATTTGAACATTTCAAGTCGAAGGTTTAAGTTGGGTTTGACTTGGGTTGATTTGATTTGGCTTGATGATTGTAGATTTCATTTATATTTGTGAATATGATTGAAGGTATGATTGATTCATGAAAATCAATTGAATTTGATTTTGGAATGAAGGAATTTGGCTAAGTCCATGGAGTTGAGTCATGTAAGTTTGATTTTGATTTGGTTTGATTTAATTTGGTGATTTAAATGTATATTTCAATTAAATTTGTGAAGATTGTTGAAAATATGATTGATTGTGAGAAAATCAATTGTGTTTAACTTGATTTGGATTAATATTTGGCTAAGTCCATGGGATAGTTCATATGGCTTAGGAAGGGTTTTGATTTAATTTGATTTAGTTTGACTTAGTTTTGATCATTTGAATGTAGATTTGATTAATATTTAGGAAGATGATTGAAGATATAAATTGATTATGAGATAATAAACTAAATTTGGATTGATTTGCATTAAGATTTGGCTAAGTCCATGGGATAGGTCAGATATTTAGGAAGGGTTTCAAGTTTGGATTTGATCATGGGCTTCAATCATTTAGTTTTTTAATTTGGGTATGGATTTGGATTTGAATTAGATGTTTGAATTGAAATTGAGGTTTGGTTTTAGAAGGTGAACATGGACTAGAATTTGGTTGTAGGGTGATCTCGTGGTCAAAAGTAGAGAAAAGGAAGGCCATCCATCTCTTTGACTAATTTTTGAATACTTAAGATAATTTAATCTCAAATTGAACTCCTTAAAGTGTGCATTCCAAGTAACTTCAGGGAAATTTCTTGGGTTTGTTGTCTGACACCAGGGAATCAAAATCGATACGGAGAAGATCAAGGCGATATTAGAAATGCCACCCCGTAAAAGTTTAACTCAGCTCAGATTATTCCAAGGGTGGTTGGCATATCTGAGAAGCTTTATGTCCAACCTATCAGAAAGATGTCAGCCATTCTCAGCACTTATCAAAAAGGATGCCGAGTTCAAGTTGGATGACAAATGTGAGCATGCCTTTGAAGACATCAAGCATTACCTGATGATGCCACCTATTCTAGTAGCCCCTAACTCAAGCATGCCACTCATACTTTACACTGCTACGTTATGTGACTCCCTTAGCAAATTTGTTCACCCAAGCTAATGACGAAGGGAAAGAAAATGCACTATACTACCTCATCCGATGTCTAATCCCCACTGAGGCTAATTATCCACTCATTGAGAAGCATTGCCTAGCTTTAATCTTTGCATCCCAAAAGCTACAACACTATATGCTTCTTCATAAGGTGAACTTAATCTCTAGGATCAATCCACTACAGTATCTTATGATATGGCTGAAGTTTTCTAGACGGTTGGCAAGATGGTCCATAATTATCTCACAGTTTGACATTACCTTCATACCCCTCCATGTGGTGAAAGGATAAGTGCTAGTAGATTTCTTAGTAGCACACCCACGTCCTACTAACTCTTTGCTTAGTGATGATCTCCCCGATGAACAAATCATGAACTTAGGGGACACTAGCATTCACCACTATGAAATGTACTTTGACGGTGTGTCTTTCTCTCAAAGAGGAGAAGAACCATAATCTACTATTCCAGGAAAGACAGGGGTAGGAATAGTTCTCTTAACTCCAGACCATGATGTGATGAGATTCTTCTATCATATGTCCAATCCTTGCACCAATAATAAAATTGAATATGAGGCTCTGATTGCTAGTTTGGAGTTAGTCGTTACTCTAAGCATTTAGAACATCAACATCTTCGTGGATCCTTAGCAAGTTATCAACCGAATTTTTGGGTCCTATAATGTTATAAAGCCCAAGCTCCATCACTACCACAAGTATACCATAGAATTGTTGGACCAAATCCCAGAGGTTACCATTTATAAGATTCCTCAAGGACAAAATGCCATAGCGTATGCTTTATCCAAGCTAGCCAAGGAGTTGGCATGTCTAGAGGATGAGTCAATATCAATAAAATTCCAAAATAGACAAGTCTTATCCCTTATTGATATTCAAATCATCAAAAAGTACTCTCTTGAAGGGGAGGTTGCCATTGCCAAGAAGGACAAGAAGTTAGATTGGAGGCAATGATTAATGGATTACCTAAATAAAGGAAAACTACCTCAAGAGAAATCCCAAGCCTATCAGATGAAGCAGAGAGCACTTTTCTACATTCTTGTTGATGATGTCTTATATATCATTGTTCTTTCGATGATATGTGGTTACATTATCTAGACAAGCATGAAGACCGTAAGATTGTGACTGAGGTACACTCAGGATTATGTGGAGCCAACCAATTCGGTCCAAAGATGAAAGCCGAGATCAAGAGACTAGGATACCACTAGCCATCGATGATGAAAGATTGCATGGATACAGTTAGGTGATGCCACCAATGTCAAATACACGGTGCAGTCCTATACCAACTAGAGAGGTCACAGCTTAGCATGTGCTCCAGTTTTTTAGGAACCATATCATTTATAGGTTCAGAGTGCCTCGACATATTATATCTGATAATGGTATTGCATTCAAAAGCACCGAGATCAGAAACTTTGCCTGAAGACACAATATAGATTGGAGATAGCCTACCATCAACTACTCAAAGGCAAATGGCATAGTAGAAGCGATCAACAAAACTCTCATCCAAATATTAAAGAAGACACTCAACAATAACAAGTGCTAGTGGCATGAGAAGTTAGTTGAAGTCTTGTGGGCCTACTGCACCATATATAGAACTTGAACTTAGTCTACTCCTTTCTCCTTAGTGTATGGGTCCAAAGCCATTCTACCATTAGAAATTCAACTCCCATCACTAAGGATAGTTGTGGGTAGCAAGATCACAGTAGAGCAGAACGCCAAGTTGCAGTTAAAAGAGCTCAAAGGTTTGGAGGAGAGACGCTTGTGGTTATGCCAACCTTGAGTTGTACAAAGGTAAAATGATTCAAGCTCAGAATAAGTTGGTCTATCCTAGAGCTTTTAAGTAGGAGAGCTTATTTTAGTTCTGAGGAAACCGATTGTTGCCCGTCGTAAGATGGGAGGAAAGTTTAAACCCACTTGGGAAGGCCTTTTTTTCAATAGAGAAGGCCTACCAAGGTGGATCTTATCAGTTTATTAATCATAAGGGAGAGCGTCAAATGCTTCCAATCAATAGGCTCTACTTAAAGAAATATTATAAATCATGTTTAAAAATAATTATCATCAATGAAAATTCCATTTCAAATTCAATCTCTTCCTTGTTGAAAGTATTCTTGTTTACAAATCTTTGATGATGTGTTTAGGGTAGGTGTAAGGAACTCGAGCAGTGTCCTATCCTTCATCGAGACAACACAAACACAAATTACTCACAAACATATCAAAAATATATATCTTTTATCTCGGGCTACTCTGAATTGAGATAATGCCCCTAGTGGCACTCACTCAGTAGCTGCTCTTGGTCGAGCTAATGTGCTACCCTACTAGTGTGTCACCTTAGTGGTCTTCTTCCTTTGAAGGATGTAAGTCTGATATGGATTCCTTCCATACTTAGTCATTGCACACCAATGGGCACCTTGTTAGTTTGGTAGGACTTACTTCATGGCTGGTAAGCTACCTTATGTTCGCTTCATTTAAGAGGATGTGAGTCTGCTATGCTTTCTTCTTGGAATAGCCTTCGTGCACTAACTGGGTCGAGTATATTTGATGTTTAGGATAAGTCCCCTAATGGCTCCTTCCCTCCTCACTGCTTCAAGTTTGGGTCCAGTCCTTCCACAGGGCTCCCCGCTTCATAGTTGCTCTTGGTCAAATAACATCTATCACATCGATGACAGACTATTCTTATGACCAGTTCTGCTTGGAAAGTTGTAAGCCTACACGCTTTCTTTCTTGATTGATCGTTGCACACCAACGAGCACCTTATGTTGGTTGGTTATCACTATGCTTACAGATACACCACTCATGCTAATGGATAAACCTTAGGTTGGTTGGTTCTCACACCTTAGGATACACTACTCATGGTAGATGTAAGTCTTTTATGCTTTCTTCTTGAGTTGGCCACCGTACACCTATAGGCTTTCTTTTCCAAGGCTCAGGATAATGCCCCTAATAGCACCTCCCCTGTGGGCACTATATTTGGATCATGTCTTTTGTGACCTCATTTAGACACTACTCGAGTTACTATCGGATTGGACAGTTCCACTTTTTTAGTAACCACCCCTGTAGTTGGAGAATCCATCCTATTGATGTGCAATTTCCCTTCATCCAAGAAATGAGATAGGTCAAGGATGTTGACCTCACTTTTGCAGTGAGCTCTCAACTTCCTCATTATAGATCTAGGACTCTTATAGACACTAAGATCTCTTTAGTCTTAAGACACTTCTAGTGATTATGTGAACACTTAACCTAAGCCTAGAGATTTAGAAGAGTTAGCCATAGGAATTGGTTATGCATTAGGCATTTAGGAAGATTTTCCTACCCTATAGCCTAAAACCCAATCCTAACTTCCTTCTTCAAACCAAACTTCCAAATTAAATTTCAAATAAAATTCCAAATTCAAATCAACCTCAATTCAATTTATTTTCTCAAATTTACATTCAAGTTCAAATTAAATTCCAAATCAAATCCAATTGCAAATGATTGAAACCCAAAATCAAAATCAAATTTCTAAATCCCTTCCTAAGCCATATGAACCACCTTCATATGCTTAGCCAAAACCCCCATTAAACCAAATCAAACTTGATAGATTTCTTTAAAAATCAATCATTTCTTCATTTATATACACAAATATAAATGAAATCTAAATTCAAACCATTCAAATCAAATCACACCAAATCAAGATTTTTCTTAAGCCATATGGACTTACCTCCATAAGATTAATCAAATCTCAACCCTAATCAACCCAAACTCAATTGATTTCTTTATAAATCAATCATTACTTCATTTATATTCACAAATATAAATGAAATCCACCCTCCAATAACAAAAAATAAATCAAACTAAATCAATCCCCTACTTAAGCCCATTTGACCTAAATCCTTAAGCTTGGTCAAATTTGCTTCCAAATCACACCAAACTCAAGTGATTTTCTCATGATTCAATTATATCTTCATTTATATTCACAAATATAAACAAAATATAAATCCAAATAGCCAAAATCAAACCCAAATCAAATCAAATTTCCAATTTTAGCCTTTTTCTTAAACTTAGCTAAATGATACCTAAATCAATTCAAAACCATTGTTTTCTTCTTGATTCAATCATTCCTTCAATCATTATTCCAAATATAAACACAAACTATAATTATCAAACCAAATCTAAGTCAACTCAAATCAAACCCATGTTGACCCCTTTTGAAATGAAATTATCATATGAACCAAAATCCACTTGACTCCAAACCAATTGCAATTGGATTTATATTTCAATCCTAGGCTCATATGTTAGTTCAACTAAACTTGAATCAAGCCAAAATCAAACCAATTGACCCATTTAAGTCCACTTGACCCAAAGTGACCTAAAGACCCTTTTTGAGCCAAGTTCTAATCCAACCCAAATTGGATTGATCTAAGCCCATCTAAAACTCATATCATGATCATCATCCTAGGGTGATTAACTGCCTTGCATTGGGTAAAACCAAGTCAACTTGGTCCTTTGACCAAGTCAATCTTTAGCCCAAATGAAAGACAAACTAGCCAAAACCTATCATATACCAAATTAATTAAAATTATTGATTCAAACCAATGCCTAATCAATGTTTGAACATGACCAAACCTTCAATTGAGCCAAATCAAGTCTAATTGGTCATTTGACCTAAGTTGACCCAAATTGGCCTAAAAAGCCAAAATGGGTAAATTCATGATTTTGATCCAAATTGATTACAACCAATGGCTCAAGTTCATTCCAAATCACTTATTGAACTTGACCAAAGCCATGATTGAGCCCAATTTGAACAATTGGGCAACTTGACCCAACCTAGCCCAAATTGACCTAAAAGGTCAAACGAAACCAAAGGCTACAATCATTTTCAATTAGCCAATTGAACATGAACCAACACCTAACCCAACATAATTTGGTCAAATTACTCAAATTGGTCAACTTAGAACATTTGACCAATTTGAATCCAAATGAGCCAAAATCAAAGTTAAGCCAAATTAATCAAAACCACTTGAACCTAAACTCTTGAAATCATCATTTAAACCTAACCTAAGTCTTGGTTTGACCCAATTTGACCAATTTGTCAACCCAACAAAACCTAACCCAAATGAACTCATTTTGACCTAATGAAGCCAAATCACTCAAAACCAACACATGGAATCCTAGTAGCTAGCCAAACCCAACCCATACCAGTCCTAGTACACTCCCAAATCAGCCCAAATCCATAGTGGACCCCACCCAAGGGGATTATCCATTGGACACACCCCATTTATATTGGATTCTTCCATAAGAGGCAAAGTCCATTTTCTCCTCTCATGGCAGCCATCAAATTGCCAAATAAGGTATTCCTAAACCCCCCTAGCCCAATGTTAGCTAGCTTAGAACTTGCCATGGACTAAGGGAAGCAAACCAAGCCACTTCACTCATGGCCGAACCCCATGGGAAAAAGGAAGGACCAAGCCAACCCAATCTCTCCATATCTTGCCTTGAGCTCCCTACCATAGCTTCCTCCACTGCTGGTGAGCCACGTAGAGCTCACAGTGACCTCTCTGATGCCTCGATTATGGTGAATTGGTAAAATTTTAAGGATAAATCTCGTCCATCCATCACACACAATTTTGGGGTATACTCCCTCAATTTGAGCATCAATTGTAATAATTTGCACTGTGAGTTTTCCCTAAGAATTTTTGAAACTCCTTAGAGCCTACCCGAAGCCTCTCCGAGGTCCCATGATTAGAATTCTCCATTTCGTGTGCAAGAGAAAGGGCATCTTTCCTTTGATTCAAACTCCTCCCTTACTCAACCAAACTTAAATTAAACTTACCCACACCATCACAACACCTTGTCAAGCAATGCCAAACCATTTCCCAAGCTTCCAAACCACCAGAAGCCATACTTAAATCAAGACTAAATGCTAAAAGGGAGGACCTTGGTCCATAAAGCAAACCACCTCAAATCAAAGCTCGTGCGGCTCAACCGGGCTTCTTTTCCACCAAGCGAAGCCACCTCAATCATTGGAACCACCGATCACAAGATCCGGTGAGGTAATTTCTCAAAACTAATCCTTAAATGAAAATGTGTTGTTCCTTTTCAAAGAAAACTTGCATTTGATCCCATCCTAACCATTGGATCCTTACGGATCCTTCGCGAGAAGATGTGGGTTGAGTTTGGAGTGGATCCGAGCTCAAGTGAGCTTGGATTGAGTGACTTATTATAGATGGGCTTTATCGTTCATCAATTGCAGAAAGATGGATCATGGGTCATCTATTCTACATTATTGGAATGGATGGCCGTGATCAAATCGCATAGAATCCCCCACTATTTCTTCCTTAACTGTGGGATCTAATTGTAGTCATCTGATCTTAGATCGGATGGTCTACAGGAAAGCGCATCCACCTAAATCTGAGTTAGCCTGATAATTTAATAACTTAAATACCCTATCCCATCATGCCACATGGAAATCACATGCCATTTCAATAGTCGCATGGCACTGATGGGATTAAGGGTTAATTAGGGCTATTTTAATTAATTTTTAAGTCTGAAACTTCCTAAAATCATAACTAATCTTGGAAAAATTTTAAAAAAATAATTGAGGGTTCATTTTAAAGATATTTTAGAGTTCAATCCAAGAATGTTATTGTAAATTAATTTTAAATAGTAATTTCTACTTAATCAAGGTTTAATAAAAAATGTATCTAGCCTAATTACTCATTGATTAAATATGCAATTAATTTCAAAATTTCTAGAGATGTTTAGGGGGATGACCTCTGCCTCCCCTATTTTTCTTGGGATTGGATAGTTAGTTAAGGAAATCAATGGATTAAGCCTTAATTACTCTCCAACCTTAATTAATGATAATTAAGCAAATTAATTAAGCTTACTATCCTCTGTTAACAGTGAAAAATCTTAGGGATGTGGTTTGGGTTCATTCTTTATGACCATTTCATTAAGCCTCTTCATTTATTTCAATTGAATTAAAGCTTAAATAATTAATTAGCCACTTAATTAATAAATTAAGAAAAGAAAGGATAACTAATTATTTCATAGCCCAATTGATTGTTTGAAATGACTTAGGGATTGGGATTGAAGTCTCTTCCTTGATCTCTTTCCCTAAGTTAATTTCATCATCCTAATTAAAAGATATAATCAAAGGAATTAATTGACCAATTAAGGGCTTAATCAAATTAATTTATAATCCATTCATTCATAACCTTCCTTAATTAACTCTTGGGTAGTTTTTTGGTTGTTCAATAACATAAAGAGAGAGCTAATGAAATTATGGTTAGCTCACATGTGTGAGAAAACCATAAAAGTAATTAAGTGAGTCCCTTAAGCTTAATTACTAATTAATTTTGATCTAATTGCATTTGCCCCCTTTCATTTCTTAGGAGCATTGCTAATTTACTTTTCATGTGGTTGCATCTCATGTTGGCTTATCATTGATTAATAAATTAACTTAAGGTGATATAGGTAAGGGTTAATTAATTGATTTAATTCATACCTTAACCTAATTAAGACATAAAATCAACCTAATTGCTTTTCGTTAAACCAAATTAACTCACACATGGGGAATGGGATTAGGATTAGCAAACCTCTTTCACATTTCTTAAGTCAATCAAACATAAAATCAAAAATGGCTTTTAAGAAACTTTGGTTTGTTTTAAATGAGCTTGTTTAATATGATTGTCCTTAGGACTTAGTTGGATTGAATGAAATTACATGCTTGTGTTTCTTTATTTCTTTTCAATCATGTTAAATTTTGTATGCCACTTGTAGTCATGCATTCATTTCTTTCAAATTAATAAAATAAATATGATTTCCTTTATGTCAATTTGCCTGTGTTGACTTAATTAGAAATATGTGTGCCTATTATCACTATTAAATCTCCAATGTATTTTCAAAAGCTAATTAATGAATATATATATATATATATATATATATATATATATATATATATATATATATATATATATATATATATATATATATATATATATATATATATATATATATATATATATATATATATATATATATATATAGTATATACATAGGAGATGCATGTGAATATAAGCTTTGTGTATGAAGAGAAGTCTCTCTCTTTCATTCATGTGTTGATTTGCATAAGTTTGAATGTTAACAGGTATATTAGTCTGGACATTCCAAGGACGTATGACTTTAAGTAGCCCTCAAGGAGGTTCCTACCTCACTCCCCTGGTGCAAAATAATGGTGATGTACTCGTTTGATTTCATTCTTATGCATCTTAACATTGGAATTTATATAGAGCTTTAATTCATTTGCACCAATAAATCAATTCAATTAAATGCTACTTTTGCATGGTTTTCATTCTTATAGTTCTTTATACATCCATATGTATTTCAGAATAGCGGGTATATTAGTTTGAACATTCTGGGGATGCACGACTTTAAGTAGGCCTAAGGAGGTTCTTACCTTGTTCCCCAGTGCATATTATACTTGCTTAAAACTTTTATACATTTGAATGTGTATTTAGCTAATGAATGAAAACCTCATTTTTCTATTAAAAAAGATATGCATTCATATTTTATTCAAGTGGTTGGGTTGATTAGTCATATGATTTAGAGTTCTTTTCTTATGTTATTGTATGAGAATTTGGATAGAGCTTTAAATTATGACAAAATAATCCCAAACCAAATGAAACATCAATTCCAAGTACATTTGCTTACATTTATCATTTAAGTGTGCTAAGATACAAATTGCATGTATAGGTATGTTTAGGACTTAATCATATGCATGCCATATATATGATGGAAAGAAATGAACAAACATGTGTCATGTGATAGTAATTAATTTCAATTAACCTTAAGATGCTTTTCATATTGGATGGAATTATTTAAAGTTAACCTAAATCTTGGACTAATTAAAACATGTAATAAGCCATTCATTAAATGGAATTTATTAATCAATTTGCTTTAGATGTGACCTAAGATAGGGATGAAAGAGAGTGACCCTCTCTTTTCTTCTCTTTAAAACACTTAGTTATTAAGTGTAAGCCAAATGAAACAAAAGAAAACATTAAGTAAAATTTTAAAATAAATTAAACCTTTTAAAGAGAAATGACCCTTCATAATTAAATCTCTTCACTTTTAGAAAATCTGAACTCTAAAGCCTAGTTAGGACATACCACACAAGCCTTAACACACATTATATTAGGTCACTACTTCTAACTTTATTTTAGGGCAATGCATGGTTTGATGTATGTTTGGTTTTATGATGTATTGTTGTAGACTAGATGTTAGGGTGTATGCTTCATAGACTAGATGTTAGGCCATGATTAGCTTAATCATATTTTCTATAGGAGATTATGCTTATGGGGTGCTTAAAATAAATATAAATGCTCTCTTTTGCAGATTGCTTAACCCCTAAGCATAATCTACATTAGGATAGGTGGACTTGGTTACCCATGTGCAGGGTGCTAAGTCCAAACATATAATTGCTTGGGTTGTATGGTGTGTTTAGCTAACACTTGTCTTGTAGGTGTAGTTAGATTTAGTTTTCCTATTTTCAATGTAATCTCCGATTATGAATTAGGATTAGTGTTATGGGGGATTAGGATGAGCTATGGCTATAAGGCTTTGTCATGGGAGGCCCCTTGATTCCTTTGAAGCAACCAAATCCAAATGGAGCAAAGACATGAAGACATGAAGATATGAAGGCATGAACTCTGCGATTACATTTATTCATTTGTAATTGTAATTATTCTTTCATATACGGGGATGTATAAGGGTAGAGCTCGACTATCCATTTCTTTTTTTGTTTATGCGGTACCAACCGCTTGTTATTTTTTCACGTTGAGTTTATAAAGTGTTTGTTGCTTTGTTTATAATTTTGTAATAGAAATGGCATTTATTTTCATAGTTTCTTTATATATTATCATTTAATGTTTGGCCTGGATCTGCTTAGTCTCTTAGGGAAAAATAAACTTTTTACCCCAATCAAAACTCATAACTAAATTTTCTAAAATAATTCATAACCTCATTTAAAGTCTAAGTATTAAATCAAGATAATTAAATGATTTTGCAGCCCCTTATCTAAATGTTGCATATTTAATATCATGCATATCATCTTGCTTCATTCTTCCTAAGAGAGGGTTTCCATCCTTGCACAATAGGGGAAGACTTGACCTTTGAGGGTGTCCCTTAGGGAGTGGGTTTAAGGACTTTAATTTCTTTCTAAATGATAATAACCTAACCATCTTGCAAAACATATGACTTGACCTCATGGTTTTAAAATATAAGAAGAGTTAGCTGGTTGCCACTTCAGGCAATTATAAGTCTAGCAGTCGAGTGGTTTACCATCTCTTGTGGAGGTAAATAATATTCCCATTTTTTTCCTTAGATTTAGGACATGCTTTGGCATCGCTAAAGATCCCTAGATTTAGGATCTGATGTTGATGTTTCCCCTTGGGCTACAAACATAAATCCTCACCTCTTAGGCATTTTCATAATCTTGCATTGTGGGATTATAAGTCCTAACTTTCTATTAAATTTCAACTCAAATATATAATTCTCTGCAATTTCAAATATATAAAGCCCAACCATAAGATAGTTTTGGATGCTCACTAGGTTTCCTAGTATCATGAGCATCAGCTACTCATCTCCTTTAGCTTCGATAATAAGTCTCTCATTTTGACCTATTCCACTTAATTTTCCAAATATAACCAATTTATTTATAGTCCTTTCTTTGAATTCTTTAGAGATAATAGCTGCCTAATTTAATCGAGAGTATTCCTAAGGAACTCACCATTCTTAAGATGTAATTAACTATGGGGGCTTGCCCCCATAAGGAACTTTCAAAGCTGATTTAAATAAACTCTACTTTATTCATCCATGTAAAGTAGGAGAAAAATCTCTAGTACATTCGAAGACCCATCATGCCTTAGGAGACTTTATTAAGTGATTAGGTCCATTGTAGTGTAGTGATTTCTTTCTTTCAAGATAGTGCACTATTCTTTGATGTGGTACTCGATCACCTTGATAAGTACACCCTCAGATCTACATGGTGTCCCCCCCAACCAATACACACACATACAACAAATCAATCTAAAAATAAACACCGCAGCTAAAATAGCCCCTTCTCAGTGTGGTCCCTTGCACACCAACAAGGTCCATGCAAACATATAAATAAAATATATAATCACATGTGCATTAGAAGGACACCTCTAGCGGTACCTTTCCTAAGTAGGTATCCTATCTTTAGGGAAGTGCCAGCAAAGCTCCCTATAGGAATCGCCTGACTACTCTTGAGTTGATATAAGTCCCCAATGATATTCACTCAGTAGTCGCCCCTAAGTTGGGTTCAATTTATTGTGCTACCAACAGGTCTCTCCAGCATTTATTCCTTGCTTTAGAAGATGTAATTATGCTATTCCTTCTTCCTAGCACAGTCATTACACACTGAAAGGCAACACCTTAGGTTGGCTAGCTCTACCCCACTACTAGCAGATAATCCCTTTGGATTTGTAAATATGAGATAAGACAAGTCCCCCTTCTTAGTGGGTCCATCACACACCGGTATGGTCCATAAATTAAATCTATTAAATTTGACCAAGCTCACATCCCCAGCAGATATTCCCTCAATTCAAAATCAAACTAAACTAAACAAACCATAATAAATCACATTAAATTAAGATAAAATTAATCCTGACTACTTTTGAGTTGACATAAGTCCCCGCATTCACTCGATAGTCACCCTAGGTCGGTTGATTTATTATGCATCCGTTGTTCCTATCTTTGGAAGATGTAATTCTACTGCCTTCTTTCTAGCACAGCCTTTACACACCAAAAGGCAACCCTTTAGGTTGGCTAGCTCTACCTCGTAGTCAATAGACTATCCTTTTGAATTTTCAAACTTGAGGTAGGCCAAGGCTAATATATCCCCTTCTAAGTTGGTCCATCGCACACCGACAGGGTCCATACATTAACTCAAATTAAATTAAACCCAATATGATTTTCCCTAGTGGAGTTAAATCACACCCTTTCCCCCCAAAGGAGCCCCAAATCATATATAAACAAGTCAAGCAAACAAATCAAACTCAAAACCAACCTCCCTAGTGGAGCTAAATTAAACCAACTCTCCCAGTAGAGTCTAAATCAAAGAAATCTAACCAAACTCTTATCCTTAGTGGATACATCCCCAAATAAATCTATGAAATCAAACTCAAATCCCAATCCCCAGTGGATAGCCCAAACTTTCCCTAATGGAAGGTTCATATACCCGTTCCCTAGCTAACACAAGCCCATATCTCTAGTAGATATGCCTCCACATCAATTAAATCATAACAAATTAAAGTCAATTCGATCTCAATCCCCGGTGGATTATAAATTCTTATCCCCAGTGTATCTTCTTTCCACAAATCATATAATCAAATCAAATTCAAACTTTATCCACAGCACATTTTCTTCTTCTATTCCCTTGACATAGACCCCTCACATGTCATGTCTAGTGCATGTGTGATCCTCTAGTGGATCATCCTCGATGTCCTTAACATGGAATTCTCATCAAATCTTATTTCTTCTCTTATCCACACCTTTAATACTTCAACTAAAAGCCTAACAATATATTCGTTCAAATTACATAATCCTAACATTATAATCAACATTTTATTATTTGTGATGGTGCAAGCTCAAACTAACTATACAATATCAGGCTAAACATATTATAGTGAGAATTAACACTCTATATTATATTATAATATATGATGTTATATTATAATTTGCTATAATATAATATATTGTCTAACATTAAACCTCATTAGAATCACTTAAATGGAACAAATAAAAAAACTTTCTCAAAATATGAATAATGTTCATTTTGGATGTAAAATTGTTATTCTCTATTAGAAAAGGTATAAAATAGCATAATTTTGGTGTTGCTTCTTGGTGTGTGTCATGAATTTGGCAAAATTCTTCCATCTCAACCTCCAAATTAACATTGTTGTGAGTTTTGACCCAATGTATTATAACAAAAGTAAAACATACTAAATTGTACAATAACATTTAATAACACACTACCACATTAATATATATATATATGAAGTTATATTGTGATGTACATAATATTTTAATATGTTTTAATATAATATATTATCTTACATTATAACTTAAAATGAATCACTTTAAGCAAAAAATTTATCAAATTTGGTTGAAAAATGAACATTTATTTTGGATGCAAAATTCCAATCTTTTGATTAAATAACACACCATAGCACACCCCCAATGATGTTACCGAAGGCTTACATTAAATTTGGCCAAATCCCATCATCTCAGCCTATAAACCAATATTTTTATGAATTATACCAATACAAAGTCTACATCATCATACTATAACAAACTAAAATTTGCTAAATAATAAGTAGTAATACACAATAGTATGCTATAATGCATGATGCTACACTATGTTATGGCATACTATATTATAATACATAATAACATGTTATATTATATTATATGGCATATCACATCACAAGGGATTGCTTAAGATAAAAAAATCATAAAATTAGTCTAAACAATAAAAACTATATATTTTAGTCTTATCACTTACTTATTTTAAATTGAAATAATATATTATGATGCCATGCTCTACTTATGAATTTGGCCAAATTCCACCATTTTAAAGTCTAAATCAACATTTTATAAATAATGCTAGTGTAGGCTCTGCATGGTTGTAAACTAATAAAAGAATTTAAAATAAAGACATATATTATGATATATGTTTCAATACTTTGCTACAACATATAATATTTATTTTGAACATAAAATATTACTTTTTACACTACAACACTACAACCTAATTCCCACTTCAAATTTAACAAATTTCATCATCTAATTTATTAAATCAATATTTTTATGGATTATATTAATATAAACTATAGGGGACAATACCATAATATACTAAAACATTGCAAAACATCTTATAACATCCAAAAACACATCACTACATGCTCAAATATATGATGCTACATTATATTATAATATATGGTATTTTAATATAATTTAGGGTTAGGGTTTAGGGTATTCAAATATCTAATAGATAAGGGAAAGTCTCTTGAAGACATTTTCTTTAGCTACCATAACTATGTTAGGATTATGTCATTCTTTAGATCTACTCGAAATGATATCTTTATCCAAGGTTTAGGGTTTAGGGTTTAAGATTAGGGTTTAAGGTTTATTTAGGGTTTAAGGTTTAGGGTTAGTTTAGGGTTTAGAGTTTAGGGTTAGTTTAGTGTTTAGGGTTTAGTGTTTAAGGTTTAAGGTTTAGGGTTTAGGGTTTATGGTTGTAAGTTTTACAGTTTAGGGTTTAGGGTTTAGGGTTTTGGGGTTTAGTGTTTAGGGTTTAGGATTTTTAGGGCTGAGGGTTTAGGATTTGTAGTTTAGGTTATAGGGTTTTGGCTTTAGGTTTAGGGTTAAGTTTTAGTTTAGGGTTTAAGGTATTTTTTAACAGAGAAGAAATTCAAATTCAACTTTTCTTCTTTTTGATTTCATCAATGAAGAAGCACCCCAAGTTTTCTAAGACACAAGTGATGACAAATATAAAAAATGAGATCCCATAGAGCAAATAAAAAACCCTAGATAAGTAGAACTGTCTCTATTGTAAAGATAAAATTCCATAAGCAACATATCAGATTGGTCGTTCTTTAGTTTCTTTAGTTCCCATCAGAACCACCCCCACCTCTCGAGTAGCAGGATCTGCCATCATATCCCTGATTTCTCCCTCAGCCATCACCATGATTGTAACCTCTATTGCTCCTCCCATCTTCATAACCAGCACTGCTCTGACCACCACCTCCATATCCACCAACACCTCCAGATCCCCAACCACCACTGTGATAACCATAGCCTCCACCTTTGCCTCCACTGCTAGATCTAGACCAAGCTGGTTGGTGATGTTTATCATCAATGTTGCCAATCTTAGGTTTTGGGCTAGTTTAGATTAGTTAGCTAATTTATGATTTAGGGTTAAGGGTTTAGGATTTAGGGTTGGGGTTAGAGTTTAGGGTTTAGAGTTTAAGGGTTTGTTTAGGGTTTTTTAGGGTTTATGATTTAGGGTTTAAGGTTTAGGGTTTAGGGTTTAGGATTATTTTTAGGGTTTAGGGTTTAGCATTTAGGTTTTTTTCTAAATTAGTTAAACCGTTAGGTTTAGGTTTATTTAGTTTATTTTTTAATTTTTATAGTCTATTTTTTATTTTTATTTAAGTTTATTATTTATTTTCATTTAGTTTAGGTTATTTATTTTTGGTTTCTTTTATTTTAGTTTAGGTTTTTTATATTAGTTTATTTTTAGGTTTAGGTTTAGGTTTATGCTTATTTTTTCATTTATTTTATTTTTATTTTGTTTTTTAGGTTTGGTTTTTATTATTTATTTTTAGGTTTAGGTTTATGTTTCTGTTCTATTTTTTTAGGATTAGGTTTTAAGTTTTTATTTTAGGTTTATTTTTAGGTTTTATTTTTTAGTTTAGGCTTAGGTTTACTTTTAGTTTATTTTATTTTATTTAGTTTAGGGTTTAGGTTTAGTTTATTTTAAGTTTAGGTTTAGGCTTTGTTTATTTTAGTTTAGGTTTATGTTTATTTTATTTAGTTTATTTCTAGTTTAGGTTTTTTTTAGTTTAGGGTTTAATTATTATTATTTATTTATATTTAGAATTTATTTTTTGGTTTAGGTTTTTATTTAGTTTTTATTTTTAGGTTTATTTTATTTTTATATTACATTTAGTTTTTATTTTTTAGGTTTTTTATTTTCAGCTTTAGTTTAGTGTTTTATTTATTTTATTTTAGTTAAGTTTTTATTTTTTTATTTTTTACATTTATGTCTAAATTTAGGCTTAGGTTCTAGTTTTATTTTATGTTTTTGTTATATTTTATTTTTTTTTATTTAGGCTTAGGTATTTTTATTTTATTTTTAGGTTTTATTTTGTTTAGGTTTAGGTTTTTTAGGTTTTTAGGGTTTAGGTCTTATGGTTTAGGGTTTGGGGTTTAGGGTTTAGGGTTTAGGGTTTTTGATTTTAGTGTTTAGGGTTTAGGGTTTAGGGTTTAGGGTTTAGGATTTTAGTGTTTAGGGTTTAGGGTTTATGGTTTAGGGTTTAGAGTTTAGGGTTTAAGGTTTATGGTTATAAGGTTTAGTGTTTAGGGTTTAGGGTTGTAAGTTTAGGGTTCAGGGCTTAGGGTTAGTTTTAGGGTTCAGGGTTTAGGGTTAGTGTTTTTCTTTATATATATTTTTTATTTTTTTTAAATTAAGTTAACTCATAGGTTTAAGTTTATTTAGTTTATTTTTTATTAATTTTTATTTATTTTATTTTTTGATTTTATTTAGGTTTATTTTTATTATTATTTAGTTCTATTTATTTATTTTATATTTATTTCTTTTAGTTTAGTTTTTTTATTTTAATTTATTTTTAGGCTTAGGTTTAGGTTTAGGTTTATTTTTTTAGTGTAGTATTATTTTTATTTTATTTTTTAAGTTTAGGTTTTATTTTTTATTTTTAGGTTTAGGTTTTTATTCTATTTTCTTAGGTTAAGATTTTAGGTTTTTAATTTAGGTTTATTTTTAGGTTTATTTTTGGTTAAATTTATTTCATTTAGGATTTAGGTTTAGGTTTAAGTTTAATTTATTTTTGGTCTAGATTTAGGTTTTATTCTTTTTAGTTTATTTTATTTTAGCTTAGGTTTAGGTTTATTTTATTTTTATTTCAGGTTTAAGTTTTTTTCTTTAGTTTAGGGTTTAGGTTTTATTTATTTATTTATTTTTATGTTTTATTTTTAGATCTATTTTTTAGGTTTAGGTTTTTATTTAGTTTTTATTTTATTTTATTTTAGGTTTATTTTATTTTTATTTTAGGTTTTATTTTTATACTACTTAGGTTTTTTATTTTTTTAGTTTAGTTTAGGTTTTTATTTACTTTATTTTAGTTTAGTTTTTATTTTTTATTTTATTTTCTATTTGGTTTTATGTTTAGGTTTAGGTTTTGGTTTTGGTTTTTATTTTTTTTATTTTTTTATTTTATTTTGGTTTCAGTTTATTTATTTATTTTATATTTAGGTTTTATTTAGTTTAGGTTTAGGTTTTAGTTTTTAGGGTTTAGGGATTAGGGTTAGTTTAGGGTTTGTGGTTTAGGTTTTAGGGTTTAGTGTTTCTGGTTTAAGGTTTAGGGTTTAGGATTTAGGTTTTAGGGTTTAAGATTTAGGGTTTCAGAGTTTAGGGTTTAGGGTTTAGGGTTTAGGGTTTAGGGCTTTTAGGGTTTAGGGTTTAGGGTTTAGGGTTTAGGTTTTATGTTTAGGGTTTAGGTTTTAGTTTAGCATTTAGGGTTTTTAATTTTTATTTTATTTTTAACAGAGAACAAATTCTGATTCAATTTCAGTAACCAAGTAACACACCAAGGTTTCTAAGATGCAAGAGACAACATAGATAAAAAAAATGAGCATCGCAAATAAAAATAATTAATAACCTATCTCTTATAATGACATAATTCCATAAGCGTGGTCGGATCACCATTCTTGGTTCTCAAATTCCCATCAGAACTAGCCTGACCTCTCGAGTAACGGGATCGACCATCATATCCCTGACGTCTCCTTCCGCCACCACCATGGTTGTAAGCTCTGTTGCTCCTCCTACCTCCATAACCACCACTGCTTCGACCATCACCTCCATATCCACCAGCACCTCCATATCCACCAACAACATTACGATAACCGCCACCTCCGCCTTCGCCTCCACTGCCAGATCTAGACTGACCTAGGTTGAGGGTGATCTTCCTTCCATCAAGGTTTTATACATTTTTAAGGTTTAGGTTTAGGGTTTATTAGGGTTTAGGGTTTTATTTAGTTTTTATTTTATTTTATTCTAGGTTTATATATTTTTATTTCATGTTTAGTTTTTATTTTATCTAGGTTTCTTATTCTTAGGTTTATATTTCTTAGTTTAGTTTATGATTATATTTATTTCATTTTAGTTTTATTTATTTGTTTTATTTTATCTTATTTTTAAGTTTAAGTTTGTATTTATTTTATTTTATTTTATTTATTTTCTTATTTGATTTAATTTTAGGTTTTTTTATTTGTTTTTTTAGGTTTAGGTTTAGGGTTTAGGGTTAGGGTTAGCATTTAGGGAGGGTTAGTTTAGGGTTTAGGGTTTAGGGTCATAAGTTTAGTGTTTAGGGTTTAGGGTTAGTTTTAAGGTATAGGGTTTAGGCCTTAGGGTTTAGGATTTAGGGTTTAGGGTTTAGGGTTAAGGGTTTTATTTTTAAAAAAAAAAGAAAAATTAAGTAAACTAGTAGGTTTAGGTTTATTTAGTTTATTTTTTAATTTTTTTTATTTTATTTTCTATTTTTATTTATTTTTATTTTTTATTTTTATTTAGTTTGGTTTATTTATTTTAGCTTAGGTTTTGTATGTTAGTCTATTTTATAAGTTTAGGTTTATTTTTTAGTTTAGTTTTATTTTTATTTTATTTTTTAGGCTTAGGTTTTATTTTTTATGTTTTGGTTTTTGTTTAAGTTTTTATTTTATTTTTTTAGGTTTAGGTTTTAGGTTTTTATTTTGGGTTTTTATTAGTTTAGGTTTAGTATTATTTTATGTTTATTTTATTTTATTTAGTTTAGGATTTAGGTTTAGTTTATTTTAAATTTTATTTATTTTAGTTTAGGTTTAAGTTTATTTTATTTTATTTATTTTAGGTTTAGGTTTTTTTTAGTTTAGGGATTAGGTTTTATTTTTCTAATTATTTTTAGTTTTTATTTTATTTTATTTTAGGTTTATTTTCTTTTTATTTTACATTTGGGTTTCATTTTATTTAGGTTTTTTATTTTTAGGTTTATTTAACTTTTTTTGGTTTAGTTAATGTTTTTATTTATTTTATTTTAGTTTATCTTTTTTGTAGGTTTTGGTTTAATTTGAGGTTTATGTTTTAGTTTAAGTTTTTATTATATTTTATTTAGGTTTAGATTTATTAATTTATTTAATTTGTAGGTTTTATTTAGTTTAAGTTTTTAGGTTTTTACGATTTATAGTTTAGGATTTAGGGTTTAAGCTTTTAGGTTTGGGGTTCAGGGTTTAGTGTTTAGAGTTGTAGGTTTTAGGGTTTAGGATTTAGGGTTGTAGGTTTAGGGTTGTAAGTTTATGGTTTAGGGTAAGTTTTAGGATTTAGGATTTAGGGTTTAGAATTTAGGGTATAGGATTTAGTGTTTAGGGTTTAGGCTTTAGGGTTTAGCATTTTTTTATTTATATTAAGTAAATAGATAGTTTTATATTTATTTAGTTTATTTTATATCTTTTTAGGTTTTTTTTTATTTAGCTTAGTTTCCTTATTTTTTTTATTTATTTATTTTAGTTTAGGTTTTTATTTTAATTTTTTAGGTTTAAGTTTAAGGTTTAATTTTAGGTTTATTTTTTAGTTTAGGTTTATGTTTAATTTTGGTTTTTTTATTTTTTTTTATTTTATCGTTTAGTTTTAGTTTATTTTCAATTTAGGTTTAGGTTTTACTTATTTTAGTTTAATTTATTTTAGTTTAGGTTTAGGTTTATTTTATTTTGTTTATTTTAGGTTTAGGTTTTTTTTTAATTTAGCGTTCATGTTTCATTTTGTATTTATTTCTAGATTTAGGGTTTTATTTAGTTTTTATTTTATTTTATTTTAGGTTTATTTTATTTTTATTTTATATTTAGGTTTTATTTTATTTAAGTTTTATATTTTCTAGGTTTATTTAATTTTTTAGTTTAGTTTAGGTTTTTATTAATTTTATATTAGTTTAGTTTTTATTTTTTATTTTATTTTATTTTTAGGTTTAGGTTTAGGTTTAGGTTTAGGTTTAGGTTTTAGTTTTGGTTTTTATTTAATTTTGTTAGTTTTATTATATGTAGGTTTAGGTTAATTTATTTTTTTATTTTAAGGTTTTATTTATTTTAGCTTTAGGTTTTTAGGTTTTTACGATTTAGGGTTTAAAGTTTAGGGTTTAGGGTTTAGGGTTTAGGGTTAGGGTTTAGTTTATTTTTTATTTATTTTACTTTATTTAATTTTTATTTTTATTTTTATTTAATTTAGTTTATTTATTTTAGGTTTATTTATTATTTTAGGTTTAGGTTTAGGTTTATTTTTTAGTTTAGTTTTATTTTATTTTATTTTTCAGGTTTACATTTTATTTATTTATTTATTATGGGTTTAGTTTAGGTTTTTATTTTATTTTTTTATGTTTAGGTTTTTATTTTAGGATTTATTTTTTAGTTTAGGTTTATTTTTAGTTTATTTTATTTGATTTAGTTTAGGTTTAGGTTTAGTTTATTTTGGGTTAATATTTAGGTTTTATTTATTTTAGTTTTGTTTATTTAAGTTTATGTATAGGTTTATCTTATTTTTAATTTAGGTTTAGGTTTATTTTTTTTTATTTAGGGTTTAGGTTTTAATTTTTTATATTTAAATTTTATTTTTTAGTTTTATTTTTTAAGTTTAGATTTTTATTTAGTTTTTGTTTTATTTTATTTTTTTTTTAGGTTTAGTTTTTATTCTATTTAGGTTTTTTTATTCTTTAATTTAGATTTGGCTTCTATTTATTTTATTTTACTTTAGCTTTTATTAATTATTTGATTTTGTTTTTAAGTTTATATTTTCGTTTATGTTTGTAGTTTATTTTATTTATTTTATTTTATTTTAGATTAGGTTTATTTATTATTTTTTTTTTAAGTTTTATTTAATTTAGGTTTAACTTTTTAGCTTTTTAGGGTTTAGGGTTTAGGGTTAATTTAGGGTTTAGGGTTTGGGATTTAGGGTTTAGGGTTTTTTTTGGGTTTAGTGTTTTGAGTTTAGGGTTTAGAGTTTAGGTTTTAGGATTTAGCATTTAGGGTTTATGTATTTAGGTTTAGGGTTTAGGGTTTAGGGTTTTAGGGTTTAGGGTTTAGGGTTTAGGGTCTAGGGTTTAGGTTTTAGGTTTAGGGTTCAAGTTTTAGTTTAGGGTTTAGGGTTTTTAGTTTTTTTTTTAGCAAAGAACAAATTTAGATTCAATAACTCTTTTTTTTATTCCATTAACTAAGTAACACACCAAGTTTTCCAACACACAAGCGACGACATAGATAAAAAATGAGCATGCATAGAGCAAATAAAAAACCATAGATAACTAGAACTATCTTTACTTTAAAGACACATTACCATAAGTAGCAGATCGGATCAGTAGTTCTTGAATTTCTCAGGAACCACCATCTCGATTAGCCATCATATCGTCTCGCCACCTCCGCCGCCACCACTTCTCCGACCACCACCTCCATATCCACCAGCACCTCTAGATCTCCCTCCACCACTACGATAACCGTCGCCTCCACCTTCGCCTACCCTGGCAGGTCTACACTAAGCCTAGTTGATGGTGATATTCTTGCCGTCAAGGTTTTACCCATTCTTAGGGTTTAGGTTTGGGTTTAGGTTAATTTTTTAATTTATTTAGTTACTTTTGGTTTAGGTTTAGGGCTTGGGTTTTAGGGTTTAGGGTTTAAGGTTAGGGTTTAGGGTTTAGGGTTTAGGGTTTAGAGTTGAGGGTTTAGGGTTTAGGGTTTAGGGTTTTAGGGTTTATGCTCTTAGGGTTTACAGTTTATAGTTAGGCTTTATGGTTTAGGGTTTAGGGTTTAGGGTTTTTTAAGGTTTAGGGTATATGGTTTAGGGTTGTAGGTTTAGTGTTTAGGGTTTAGGGTTTAGGATTTTAGTTTTATTATTTTTTTAAAAAATTAAGTAAATCGATAGGTTTAGGTTTGTTTATTTTAATTATATTATTTTTTATTTATTTTAGTTTATTTTATTTTTTAGTTTTATTTAGGTTTATTTTTTATTTATATTAGTTTAGTTTATTTATTTTAGTTTAGGTTTCTTTTTGTTTTAGTTTATTTTTTTACATTTACGTTTATTTTTTTAGTTGAGTTTTATTTTTATTTTATTTTTTAGGTTTACATTTTATTTTTTATTTTTAGGTTTAGGATTTTATTATTATTTTTTAGGTTTAGATTTTATGTTTTTTATTTTAGGTTTATTTTTAGGTTATATTTTAGTTTAGGTTTAGGTTTATTTTTTTAGTTTATTTTATTTTATTTAGTTTAGATTTAGTTTAGGTTTAGTTTATCTTTGGCTTAGGTTTAAGTTATATTTGTTTTAGTTTAGTTTATTTTAGTTTAGGTTTAGGTTTATTTTATTTAGTTTATTTTATTTTTATTTTAGGTTTTATTTTTTTAGTTTAGAGTTTAGGTTTTATACACATATATATACATATATATATATATATATATATATATATATACATATATTAAGTTTATTTTTTATGTTTAGGTTTTTATTTAGTTTTGATTTGACTTTATTTTATGTTTACTTTAATTTATTTTACAGTTTTATTTTATTTAGGTTTTTTATCCTTAGATTTACATTAGTTTTTTAGCTTAGTTTTGGTTTTTATTTATTTATTTTTAGTTTATTATGATTATTTTATTTTATTTAAGGTTTATGTTCAGGTTTTAGTTTTCATTTTTATTTTAGTATATTTTTTTATTTTATTTAGGTTTAAGTTTTTTTATACGTTTTATGTTTAGGTTTAATTTAGTTTAGGTTTAGGTTTTTAGGGTTTATGCTTTTAGAGTTAGGGTTTAGGGTTAGCATTTATGGTTTAAGGTTTAAGATTTTTTAGGGTTTAGGGTTTAGAGTTTAAGATTTTTTTAAAAAAAAAGTTATGTAAATCGGTAGGTTTAGGTTTATTATGTATATTTAGTTTCTTTTTTATTTATTTTAGTTTACTTTATTTTCTATTTTGATTTTAGTTTATTTTTTATTTTTATGTAGTTTAGTTTATTTATTTTAGGTTTATCGATTATAGTTTATTATTTTTTATTTTAGCTTATTTTTTAGGTTTATGTTTATTTTTATTTTCTTTTTTTAGGTTTAGCTTCTATTTTTTTTTAGGTTTAGGTTTAGGTTTTTATTTTTTTTTGTTTAGGTTTAGGTTTTATTTATTTTAGTTTATTTTTTTTAGTTTAGTTTTTGGTTTATTTTATTTTTATTTTAAGTTTAGATTTTTTTTTGTTTAGGGTTCTAGCTTTATTTTTTATTTATTATAAGATTTTAATTTTAGGTTTCTTTTTTAGGTTTAGCTTTTTGTTTAGTTTTTATTTTATTTTATTTATAGTTTATTTAAGGTTTAATTTAATTTTATTTTACATTTAGTTTTTATTTTATTTAGGTTTTTTATTCTTAGGTTTATTTTATTTTTTATTTTTGTGTTTGTTTTTATTAATTTTATTTTAGTTTATTTTTATTAGTTTATTTTATTTTTAGGTTTAGGTTTTTATTTATGTTTTTATCTTATTTTGTTATATTATTTTATTTAGTTTTAGGTTTTTTTATTTATATTATTTTAGGTTTTATTTAGTTTAGGTTTAGGTTTATAGGTTTCTAGGGATTATGGTTTAGGGTTTGAGGTTTAAGGTTTAGTGTTTTAGGGTTTAGGGTTTAGGGTTAGGGTTTAGGGTTTAGGGTTTAGGGTTTAAGGTTTAGTGTTTAGGCTTTAGGATTTAGGGTTTTTAGGGTTTAGGGTTTAAGGTTTATGGTTTAAGATTTAGGGTTTAAGGTTTTTACGGTTTAGGGCTTAGGGTTTATGGTTTATGGTTTAACATTTAAGGTTTAGGGTTTAAGTTTCTGATTTAGGTTTAGGGTTTAGGTTTAGGTTTAGTTTAGTTTAGGTTTAGGGTTATGGTTTAGGGTTTAGGGTTTATGGTTTAGGGTTTAAGGTTTAGGGTTTAGGGTTTAGGGTTAGGGTTATGGTTTAGGGTTTAGGGTTTATGGTTTAGGGTTTAAGGTTTAAGGTTTAAGATTTATTATTTAGGGTTTAGGGTTTTTTAGGGTTTTGGGTTTAAGGTTTAGGGTTTGGGATTTAGGGTTTATGGTTTTAGGTTTACGATTTTTGATTTGGTTTATTTAGTTTAATTAGTTTATCTTTTATTTATTTTAAATTATTTTATTTTTTATTATTATTTATTTTATTTTTTATTTTTATTTACTTTAGTTTATTTATTTTAGTTTAGGTTTTTTATTGTAGTTTATGTTTAGGTTTAGGTTTATTTTTTAGTTGAGTTTTATTTTTGTTTTATTTTTTAGGTATAGGTTTTATTTTTATTTTTAGGTTGAGGTTCAAGTTCTTATTTTATTTTTTTAGGTTAAGGTTTTAGGTTTTTATTTTAGGTATACTTTTAGGTTTTAATTTTTAGTTTAGGTTTAGGTTTATTTTTAGTTTATTCTATTTTATTTAGTTTAGGTATAGGTATAGGTATAGTTTACTTTAGGTTTAAGTTTTATTTATTTTTATTTAGGGTTTAGGGTTTAAGATTAGTTTCGGGTTTAGGGTTTAGGGTTAGTTTAGGTTTTAAGGTTTAGGGTTTAGAGTTTAGGGTTTAGGGATTAGGGTTAGCTTAGGAATTAGGATTTACAGTTTTTTATGGTTTAGGGTTTAGGCTTGTAAGTTTAGGGTTTAGGGTTTATGGTTTAGGGTTTAGGGTTTAGGGTTTAGGATTTAAGGTTTATGATAGGGTTTATTAGGGTTTAGGGTTTAGGGTTTAAGGTTTAGGGTTAGTTTTAGGGTTTACGATTTTTTTAAAAAAATAAAAGTTAAGTAAACTAGTAGGTTTAGGCTTATTTAGTTTGTTGTTTATTTATTTTAGTTTATTTTTTATTTTTTATTTAAGCTTATTTTTTATTTTTATTTAGTTCATCTTATTTATTTTAGGTTTATTTATTTTAGTTTAGGGTTTTTATTTTAGTTTATTTTTTTGGTTTAGGTTTAGGTTTATGTTTATTTTTTAGTTAAGTTCTATTTTTATTTTATTTTTTAGGTATAGGTTTTATTATTTATTGTTGAGTTTAGGTTTTGGTTTTTATTTTATTTTATAGGTTTAGGTTTTAGGTTTTCATTTTAAATTTATTTTTATGTTTAGGTTTATTTTTAGTTTATTAGATTTTAATTATTATAAAATTTTGGTTTAGTTTAGTTTAGCTTTAAGTTTTAGTTTTATTTATTTTAGTTTAGTTTATTTTAGTTTAGGTTTTGGTCTCTTTTATTTCGTTTATATTAGGTTTAGGTTTTTTTTTAGTTTAGGGTTTAGGGTTTATTTTTAATTTATTTTAAGTTTATTTTTTGGGTTTAGCTTTCCATTTAATTTTTTATTTTATTTTATTTTATTTCACGCTTATTTTATTTTTATTTTACATTTAGTTTTTAATAGGTTTTTTATTTTTAGGTTTATTTTATTTTTTTAGTTTAGTTTAGGTTTTTATTTTTTTATTTTAGTTTAGTTCTTTTATAAAGTTTTGGTTTATGTTTAGGTTTAGGTTTTAGGGTTTAAGGTTTTAGGGTTTAGGGTTTAGGGTTAGGGTTTAGGGTTTAGGGTTTAGGGTTTAGTGTTTAGGCTTTAGGGTTTAGGGTTAAGGGTTTAGGATTAGCTTAAGGTTTAGGGTTAATTTAGAGTTTAGGGTGTAGGCTTTAGGGTTAAGGTTTTTAGGGTTTAGGACTTAGGGTTTAGGGTTTGTTTAGGGTTTAAGGTTTAGGGTTTTAGGGTTAAGGGTATAGGGTTTAAGGTTTAGGGTTAGGGTTAAGGTTTAAGGTTTTGGATTAAGGGTTTTTAGGGTTTAGGGTTTAGGGTTTAAGGTTGTATGTTTAGGGTTTAAGGTTTAGGGTTAGTTTTAGGGTTTACGATTTAGGGTTTAGGGTTTACGATTTAAGGTTTAGGGTTTAGGATTTAGGGTTTAGGGTTTAGGGTTTAAGTTTTCTTAAAATTAAGTAAACCAACAAGTTTACATTTATTTAGTTTATTTTTTATTTATTTTTATTTATTTTATTTTTTATTTATATTTAGGTTTATTTTTTATTTTAAATTAGTTTAGTTTAGTTATTTTAGGTTTATTTATTTTAGTTTAGGTTATTTATTTTAGTTTATGTTTTTGGTTTAGGTTTAGGTTTATGTTTCTTTTTTAGTTTAGTTTTATTTTTATTTTATTTTTTAGGTTTAGGTTTTATTTTTTTTATTTTTAGGTTTAAGTTTAGGTTTTTATTTTATTGTTTTAGGTTTAGGTTTTAGGGCTTTCATTTTAGGTTTATTTTTAGTTTATTTTATTATATTTAGTTTATGGTTTAGGTTTAAGTTTAGGTTTTATTTATTTTAGTTTAGGTTATGGTTTATTTTATTTTATTTATTTTAGGTTTAGGTTTTTTTTAGTTTAGAGTTTAGGTTTTATTTTTTTTATTTATTTTTAGGTTTATTTAGTTTTTACTTTATTTTATTTTAGGCCCTAAACCCTAAACCCTAAAATTCTAAACCCTAGAACCTTAAACCCTAAACCTTAAACCCTAATCCCTAAAAACCTTAAAAACCTAAACCTAAACTTAATAAAACCTAATAATAAAACAAATAAAAAAATCTAAACCTAAATAAAATAAAATAAATAAAATAAAAACCTAAACCTAAAAATAAATAAAAACAAAATAAATAAAAACCTAAACTAAACTAAAAAAATATAATAAACTTAAAATTAGAAAACCTAAATAAAATAGAAGCTAAACATAAAATTAAAATAAAATAAACCATAAATAAAAAAACTAAATAAAAATTTAAACATAAAAAATAAACCAAAAAATAAAAACTAGAAATAAATAAAAAATAAAACCTAAACCCTAAACAAGAAAAAAAAACCTATACCTAAATAAAAATAAACTAAACTAAATAAAATAAACTAAACTAAAATAAATAAAACCTAAACCTAAACCTAAAATGAACTAAATTTAAACCTAAACCTAAACTAAATAAAATAAAATAAAAGTAAACCTAAACCTAAACTAAAAAATAAAACCTAAAATAAACCTAAAATAAAACCAACCTAAAAAAAAAAATAAAACCTAAACCTAACTAAACCTAAACCAAAATAAAATAAATGAACTAAAAAATAAACCTAAACCTAAATAATAAATAAAATAAACCTACACTAAAATAAATAAACCTAAAATAAATAAATAAATAATAAAAATAAACCTAAATAATAAAAAAATAAATACTAAAATAAATAAAATAAACTAAAATTAAATAAACCTACTGGGTTTGATTATAAAGAAAATACTAAACTATTGTAATCCATCCTAATTCTAGGCACCCTAAAGAGCCCTAAACCTATAACCTTAAACCCTAAACCCTAAACCCTAAACCTTAAACCCTAAACCTTAAACCTTAAACCCTAAAATCCTAAACCCTAAGCCCTAAATCCTAAAACCTTAAACCCTAAACCCTAAACCCTAAAGCTTACAACCCTAATCCCTAAAGCCCAAACCCTAAACTTTAAACCCTAAACTAAACCTACACCTTAATCCCTAAGCTAACCATAAACCCTAAACCTTAAACTAACCCTAAACCCTAAGAATAGGCAAAACCTTGATGGTAGGAAAATCACTGTCAACAAGGCTCAGTCTAGATTTAGTGGTAGAGGCGAAGGTGGAGGTGGCGGTAATCGTAGTGGTGGTTAGAATAGTGGTGGTTATGGAGGTAGAAGGTGTGACAGAGGTTACAGCCATGGTGGTGGCGGAGGGCAAGATTGAGGATATGATGGAGTATCCCGCTATTCAAGAGGAGGGGGAGGTTCTAATTGGAACTGGAGAAACTGAAGAATGGACGATCCGATTTACTGCTTATGGAACTATGTCTTTACAGTTGAGATGATTCAACTTATCTAGGGTTTTTGATTTGTTCTATGGGTGGTCATTTTTTACCAATGTCATCGGTTGGGTCTTAGAAAACTTGGGGTGCTACTTTCTTGACAAAATCAAAACAAAGAAATGTTGAATCTGAATTTCTACTATGTTAAAAAAAACCTTAAACCCCAAGCCCAAAACCCTAAACCCTAAACCCTACACCATAAACTAAAACCTAACCCCTAAACCTAAAACCAAAACCCTAAACCCCAAACCCTAAACCCTAAACCTTAAACCCTAAACTAACCCTAAACCCGAAACTTTGAAAAGCTAAAAACCTAAACCTAAATTAAATAAAACCTAAAATAAAATAAATTAAAAAACCTAAACAAAAATAAAAAAATAAAGTAAACTAAAATGATAAAATAAACTAAAACGTAAACCGAAACCTAAACCTAATAAGAAAATAAAATAAAAAATAAAAATTAAACTAAAATAAAATATATATAAAAACCTAAACTAAACTAAAAAAATAAAAAACCTAAATAAAATAAAAACTAAAACAAAAATAAAAATTAAATAAACTTAAAATAAAATAAAATAAAAACCTAAAACCTAAACCTACAAAAATTTAATCAAAACCTAATCTTAAACCTAAAAATAAAAACTAAAACCTAAACCTAAAAAATATAATAAAAATAAAACTCAATTAAAAATAAACCTAAACTTAAAAAATAAAATAAAATAAAAACAAAAAATAAAATAAATAAACCTAAAATAAATAAACTAAATTAAATAAAAATAAAAAATAAACCTAAATAAAATAAAAAATAAACCTAAATAAAAATAAAAAATAAACTTGAATAAATATAAAAAAAATGAACTCAAAAAAATAAAAATTAAACTAGATAAATAAAATAAAAGAAAACCTACCGATTAACTTAATTTAAAAAATAAACCCTAAACTCTAAATCCTAAACCATAAAAACTCTAAACCTTTAAACTATCTTTAAACCCTAAACCTATAACCTAAACCTACAACCCTAAACCCTAAACCACGAGCCACAAACCTAAACCACTGATAAATCCTAAAACCTACAACCCCAAACCACAGACCCCTAAACCCTAAACCAACCTTAAACCCTAAACTAACCCTAAACCCTAAACCTGAAACTAATCCTAAACCCTAAGAATGGGCAGAACCTTGATGGCAGGAACATCACCATCAACTAGGCTCAATCTAGATCTAGTGGTGGAGATGAAGGAAAAGGTGGAGGTGATGGTTATCGCAGTTGTGGGAGGGGATCTGAAGGTGCTGATGGATATGGAGGTGGTGGTCAGAGCAGTGTTGGTATGGAGGTAGGAGGAGCGATTTAGGTTACAGTCATGGTGGTGGCAAAGGGAGAGATCAAGGATATGATGGCGGATCCTACTACTCGAGAGGCGGGGGTGGTTCTGATCGGAATTAGAGAAATTGAAGAATGACCAATCTAATCTACTCCTTAAGAAACTATGTCTTTATAATAGAGATGGGTATAATTAGCTAGGGTTTTTGATTTGCTCTATGTGTGCTCATTTTTCATCTATTCCATCGCTTATGTCTTAAAAAACTTAGGGTGCTACTTGGTTGATGAAATCGAAAAAAAGAAATGTTGAATCTGAATTTATTCTGTATTAAAAAAAACATTAAACTCTAAACCCTATATCCTAAATTAAAACTTAAACCCTAAACCCTAATCCTGAAACACTAAACCCTAAACCCTAAAAAGCCTAAACTCTAAACACTAAACCTTAAACCCTAAACCCTAAACCCTAAACCCTAAACTCTAAACACTAAGCCCTAAACTCTAAAACCCTAAACCCTAAATCCTAAAACCATAAACCCTAAACCCTAAAATGTACAACCCTAAACGCTAAACCCTAAACCCTAAACTCTAAACTAACTTTAAACCCTAAACCAACCCTAAACCCTAAACCTTGAATAAGGATGTCATTAGGAGTAGATCTAAAGAATGACCTAATCCTAACATAGTTATGGTAGCTAAAGAAAATGTCTCCAAATAGCTTTCCCTTGACTATTAGAGATTTGAATACCCTGAACCCTTACCCTAAATCATATTATATTACCATATTTTAGTGTTTATTTTTAGTTCTTGTGTTTATGTGTGTGTATAGGGTGGAACCACGCAGATCTGAGGATGTACTTATTGAGGTGATCAAGTATGACATCAAGGAATAGTGTACTATCTCGAAAGATAGAAATCACTACCCAACGATGGACTTAATCACCTAATAAGGACTCCTAAGGCATGATGGTTCTTCTAATGTACCATAGATTTTCCCCCTACTTTATATGGATGAATAAAGTAGGGTTTATTTAAACCAGATTCTAAAGTTCCTAATGGGGGAAAATCCTCATAGTTAATTACATCATAAGGAAGGTAAATTTCTTAGGAATACTCTCGATTAAAGTTTGCAATTATTGTCTCCAAAAAAATCAAAGATAGGACAATCAATAAATTGGTTATATTTGAAAGAACAAATGTGATAGATCGAATGGAAAAACTTATTATTGAAGCCAAGGGGAGATGAGTAGGGGATGCTCATGATACTAGAAACCTAGTGAGTATCCCAAACTATCCTATGGTTGGGCTTTATATGTTTGAAATTAAGGGAAATTCTATGTTTGAGTTGAAATTTTACTAGAAATCTAGGACTTATTATTCCATAATACAAGATTGTGGAAATGCGTAAGAGGTGAGAATTTATGGTTATAGCCCCAAAGGGAAATAACAACCTCAGATCCTAAATCTGGGGAACTTTATCAAGGGCCAAAGAATGACCAAAATCTAAGGTGAAAGTGGCTATGTTGTTTACCTCTGCACGAGAGAGTAAACCACCCAACTAGTAGACTTATAATTGCCTGGAGTGGCAGCCAGCTAACTCCTCCTACATTTTTAAAACATGTGGTCAAGTCATATGTTTTTGCAAGATGGATAGGTTATTATTATTTAGAAAGAAACTAAAGTCCTTAAACCCACTCCCTAAGAGACTAGAGCATGAGTGATATGAATAATGACTTAGTCTGATGCAAATTTTATTAAATTTTATTTTACTTTGATTGTTTATTTTTGATGCAGGCCATTGGATTTTATAAGCCTAAATGCATGGTGAAGTTGATTATGGGCTAAATCAAAAGAGAAAGAGGTGTTTTTTCATCATAGGCTCTCAAAGGTTAAGCCTTTTTACTATCTAGCAAAGATGAAAACCCTCTCTTAGCAAGAGTGAAATAAAATGATATGTATGATATTAAGCATTCAACATCCAGCTAAGGGGTTGCTAAATATTTTATTATCTTGATTTAATTCCTAAGCTTTATGTGAGGTTATGAGTTATTTTAAAAGTTTAGTTATGAGTTGTATTAAGTAGAAAATTTATTTTTATCCTAAGAGCCTAATCACATCTAGTCCATACAAAAATCACCAATCATAAATAAACTATGAAGAGACATGATTTTTGTCGTGCACAAGCTAAACAAATATCAAAAAAATTTATAAAGCTAATGCAAAATAATAAGAGGCCAGTGCCGTCGGGTACCACTGTGCAACCTGAATAAGAAATGGGTATCTGAGCTCTACCCTTATACATTCTGGTATATGAAAGAATAACTATAAGTTACAAAATGATAAGTGTAATGGGGATCTTCAAGTCCTCATACTTCCTCCATTTCTTCATTTGATTTGCTTCATTTGATTCAGTAGGCTTCTAGGCATCACATGGCACCCTAAGATTAAACTTATGGCTAATGTTCATTTTTAGCCCCGATAACACTTAGCCAAATTCCTAATGCACAATTACATTAAAAGAACAAAATAGTATATCTAACTACACCTGCAAAATAAGTGTTAGCTAATCACACTATACAACTCAAGTAGTTATATGAATAATTTGGACTTAGCACCCTCCACATGGGTAACCAAGTTCACTTGTCCTAATGTAGATTATGCTTATGGGTTAAGCAACCCAAAAGAGAGCATTTATATTTATTTTAAGCACCCCATAAGCATAATCTCCTACAAAAAATATGATTAAGCTAACCACGGCCTAACATCCAGTCTACAAAACATACACCCAAACATCCAGTCTACAATAGTACATCACAAAATAAGCATACATCAAACCATACACTGCCCTAACATAATGCTGGAAGTGGTGACTTAATCTAATGTGTATGTTTTAAGGCTTGTGTGGTATGTCCTAGCTAGGCTTTAGAGTTATGATTTTCTAAGTGTGAAAGACATTTAATTAGAAAGGGTGGTTTCACTTTAAATGTTTTAATTAATTTTTAAATTTTACTAAATGTTTTCTTTTGTTTCATTTCACCTACATAAAACAACTAAGTGTTCTGAAGAGAAAGAAAGAGAGGATCACTCTCTTTTATCCCTACCTTAAGTCACATCTAAAGCAAATTAATTAATCAATTCCCTTTAGTGAATGGTTTATTATATGTTTTGATTAGTCCTAATTTTAGGTTCACATTAAATAAACTCATTCAATAAGAAAGGCATCTTAAGGTTAGTTGGAATGAATTACTATCACATAACACATGTTTGTTCATTTCTTTCCATCATGTATATTATGCATATGATTAAATCATAAGCATAACTATACATGAAATTTGTATCTTAGCACACTTGAATGAAGAATGTGTGTAAATATATTTGGAATTAATAATTCTTTTGGTTGAATGATTTTGTCATATTGATTCAAAGCTCTATCTAAATTATTATGCAAAAGCATAGGGAAAGAACCTTAATCACATGACTAATCAAGTAAACCAAATAAAAAAAGTATGAATGCATATCTCTTTAATTGAAAAATGGGATTTTCATTCATTAGCTAAGTACACATCCACATGTATAAAAGTTTTAAGCGAGTATGTCGCCATTGCTCTGCACCAAGGGAACGAGGTAGGAACCTCCTTGGGGCTACTTAAAGTCGTGCATCCCTGGAATGTCCAAACTAATATACCACTATCCTTAGATACATATGAATGTATGAAAACTACAAGAATAGACAGTCATGCAAAAATTGTATTTTGATTTGATTGATTTATTTTTATGTAAATGAATTAAAGCTCTATCTAGATTTTAATATCCAAATGCGTAAGAATGAAATCAAGCAGGTACGTCACCATTACCTTGCACCAAGGGAATGAGGTAGGAACCTCCTTGGGGCTACTTAAAGCCATGCATCCCTAGAATGCCCAGACTAATATACCCGCTAACATTCTTACTTATAAAAATCCACACATGAATGTAAGGAAGAGACTTTATTTCACACACTAAATTTATATTCACTTGCATTTCATGTCTGTGTGTGTGTATATATATATATAACTATATTTATAATATATATGTATATTCAATCATTAGTAAACTTTTGAAAATATATTTGAGATTTAATAATGATATTAGCCACATATATTTTTAATTTAAATTGACACATGCATGTTGACATAAAGAAAATTATTTTTATTTGATTAATTTGGATGATCAACAACATCTGAAGGATCATAAGCACTAACAAAAATGATCTACTCCTAAACCTGAGATGTAGATGGAATAAAGATCTTAGTGCAATGCAACTCAACTTATGCCAAAGGAATAAGAGAGGAAGGATGGACCCACTGAGGGATTGAGCATGTGAACCTTCCACTAGGGAAGTAAGTATAGCCTATCCATAGAGGATAAAAGTTGAGTTTGATTATGATTAAGGAGGAAAGGATCCGTTGGGGATGAGTGCATGAACCTTCCACTAGGGAAGCAGGTTCAAGTCATCCACTAAGGATTGGGATTTGGCTAGGTTTGATTTTATGAGGGCTCCGTTGAGGAGAGGATATGATTCGCTCTTCCCTGGGGAGGAAATTGGTTTAATTTGATTGGTGGGGCATCCACTGGGGATGAGAATTTAATTTGATTTGTTGACTTATGGTAGGGAGAAGATGATGGATTTAATTTGGATTCCACTTGGGAAGGATGATGATTTGATAAAATGGACCCTATCGATGTGCGATGGATCCACTAAGAAGGGGCGACTATCAACCTAGTCCTATCTTAGATTTACAAATCCAAAGGGTTAGTCTACCATCCATCAAGTAGAACTAACCAACCTAAGGGGTGCCTTTAGGTGTGCAATGGTTAAGTTAAGAAGAAAGCTTTGAGACTTACATCCTACTAAACAAGGGACCATTGGGGTGATCGGTTGATATCATAATAAATCAAACACAACCTAAGGTTACTATTGAGTGAATGTCACTGTAGACTCACATCAACTCAAAAATAGTCAAAATCAATTTCATTTAAATTTTAAGATGGACCCTATCGATGTGCGATGGATCCACTAAGAAGTGGCTAATATCAGCCTAATTCTGTCTTAGATTTACAAACCTAAAGGGATAGTCTACTGATTGTGAGGTAGAGCTAACCAACCTAATGGGTGCCTTTCAGTGTGCAATGGTTAAGTTAGGAAGAAAGCTTGTAAGCTTACATCTTCCTAAACAAAGAACCATCGGGGTGATCAGTTGCTTGCGCAACAAATCGAACCTAACCTAAGGCTACTCATCGGTGTGCGATGGTCATGCTGGAAAGAATGCGTAATAAACTTATATCTTCCAAAGAAAGGATGACCGTCAGGGTGACTCATTGGTGGAACCATAAGTCTAACATAACTAAAGGGAAATTATTGAGAGAGTGTTGACTCGAGGACTTATTTCAGCTCAAAAGTAGTCAAGCAATTCCTATAGGAGTTTCTTGACAGCGCCTAAAGATAGGATGCACCTTGGGAAAAGCTACCGGGGTTTTCCTTCTAATCCACAAGAGAAGATATATATATATATATATATATATATATATATATATATATATATATATATATATATATATATGTTTTATTATTATGTTTGTGTGGACCTGTTGGTGTGAGGGACCACAGCGCTCATATCGACTAGTCTATCTCAACTTACTTGGACCAAGGAGAATCTACATATCTGTAAGACAAATTCTTTAACAATAAGGGTGGCTACTAGGATTGGGGGACTATCTAATCCAAAAGTAACAAGGGTAGTGTCTAAATAGGGTCGCTAAGGATGTGGAATATCTCCAATAAATATTATGTCTCTCAGCAAAGCTATTAATTTTAGTTCTCTTGAATGCAATACCATTATCGAATATACTTTTTGAGGCACCCCGAACTAATACATGATATAGTTCCTGAAAAACTAAGAGCACATGCTCAACTGTGACCTCTCTGAGTGGGATTACCTTCGCCACTTGAATCGGTGACCCTTAGAAGAAGGAGGATCGATTGGGCCCACTATGTTGGTAGCCCAACACTCAAATGGTTGTGAGGCCAGTGTTGAATATAGAATGTTGGATGGTTGGTGTAATAACACACTGTGTACTTGACATTGGTGGCATCTCGTAGCTATGTCCATGCAGTCTGTGATCATTAAGGGCCAGTAGTATCCTAGCATATTGATCTTAGCTTTCATCTTCAGACCAGATTGATGAGCTCAACATAAACCTGAGTGTACCTCAGTCAGAATCTTATAGGCTTCATGTTTGATATAATAATGTAACCACATATGATCAAAAGATTGCTGGTATAAGGTGCCATCCATAAGAGCGTACGAGAGAGCTCTCTGCTTCTCCTAATGTGCTAGTAACTTCTTTTGAGGTAGTTTTCCTGTATGTAGGTAATCCATGAATGGATGCCTCTAATTTGACTTGTCATCCTTTCCCGCCCCCTTCAAGAGAAAGTCTATCGATGAGTTCAGCATCAATAAGGGATAAGACTTGTCTATTTTGGACCCTTATTAGTATGGACTCATCTTCCGAACATGCTAGCCCTTTGGCAAGCTTGGCTAATGCATCTGCTACTGCATTTTCTCTAAGAGTGATCTTGTAGATGGTAACCTCTGGGATTTGGGCCAGTAACTCCATGGTATACTTATGATAATGATGGAGATTAGGCTTCAGAACCTTGTAGGACCCGGTGATTTGGGTGATAACTAATTAAAAATCCCTGAAGATGTTGATGCTCTGGAGGCATAGCATAATGGATAACTCTAGACTAGTAATCAGAGCCTCATATTTGGCTTCATTATTAGTGCATGGATTAGACAGATGATATGGGAATCTTATCACATCACTGTCCAAAGTTAGAAGGACTATTCCTACCCTTGCCATTCCCAAAATAGTAGATCATGGTTCTTCTCATTTTTAAAAGGAAGTCGCACCATCAAAATACATCTCCTAATGGTGGATGCTAGTGTCCCCTAAGTTCATGATTTATTCATCGAGGAGGTCATCACTAAGCAGATAATCAATAGGAAGTGGGTGTGCTACTAAAAAATCTGCTAGTGCCCATCCTTTCACCTCATGGAGGGGAATGAATGTGACATAAAACTATGATAAAATCATGGACCAATGTGCCAACCATCCAAATAACATTAACCATGTCATGAGATATTACATTGGATTGATCTTAGATATCAGATTCACCTTATGAGAAAGCATGTAATGCTATAGCTTTTAGGATGCAAAGATTAAAGCTAAGCAGTGCCTTTCAATAGGTGGGTAGTTTTCCTCAGTAGGAATTACATGACAATTGAGATAATAAAGTGCATTCTCTTTCCCTTTATCATTATCTTGAGCCAACAAAGTGCCAAGGAGTCATCTAATGCAATGGTATATAATATCAATGGCTTGTCAGGGATAGGGGCTGCTAGAATCGGCGGTGTTATCAGGTAGTGCTTGTTGTCTTCAAAATCATGCTAGCACTTGTTATCCCACTTGAACTAAGCATCCTTTTTGACAAGTGTTGAGGATGGCTGGCATCTTCCTGATAAGTTGGATTTAAAGCATCTTAGATACACCATCCACCTTTGAAATGATTTGAGCTGAGTTAAACTTTTAGTTGGTGGCATTTCTAAGATAGCCTTGATCTTCTCCTAGTCGATTTCTATTCCCTGGTGTCGGGCAACAAACCCAAAGAATCTCTCTGAAGGTACTCCAAATGCACACTTTATGGGATTCATTTTGAGGTTATATTATCTTAACCATTCAAAAACTACTCTCAAGTCAAAGAGATGGTCTTCCTTTTCTTTACTTTTCACTACAAGATCATCAATGTAACATTCAACTTGATGATGGATGAGTTCATTGAAGATCCGAGTCATGGCCCGCTGGTATGTAGCACCAGCATTTTTAAGGCCGAAAGACATGACCTTATAACAATAGATTCTGATCAGGGTATGAAAAGCAGTATTTTTCTCATCCTTGGGGGCCATCTTAATTTGGTTATAGCCAGATGACCCATACATGAAATAGAATACTTCATGAGATGAGGCAATGTCTACCATCAACTCTTTGTATAAGAAGTGGAAACTCATCCTTAGGACATGCCTTATTAAGATCCTTAAAATTGATGCATATGCGAATTTGACCATTCTTTTTCTTAGTTGGAATGACAATGACCAACTAGGTGGGATATTTGTCTTCTTAGATAAAGCCAGCATCGGCCAGTTTCTTGATTTCAGAAATGATCTGATGCTCAATGTCTAATTGCATGCATCTAGGAGCTTGCTTGATAGGGTTAGCATTAGGCTCTTTGCTAGTTTTTAGACTACTACATTAGGAGATAAACCAAGCATTTCTTCATAACTCCACACAAAGCAGTCCTTAAATTCAGTCAATAGCCTAACTAAGTTATTAGTTTCTTCTTCATTCAATAAGGATTTGATGTATGTAGAGCGTGAATTTTCTTTTATTTCTGTGTTGATTTCTTTGAGTTCATCAATGGTTGATCTGATTTCTTCTTCAAACTCTAGCAATGCATCTTTGACATCAAGCTCATTTGGATCATCAGAATTTTCTAAACTTACCTCCTCATAAGAGTTAGCATGATTTGAAAAGAACCTATCAGACTCCAAATGATTGGTGATGACTAGGAAATGGTTGTCATCATCGACTGGACTCACTATGCTGAATCCTAGTCCTAGTCTTGATTGAAAATATCTGCTTTGGTTGTCCCATAATCTTTCAAAGTAATTCGATCTGTGTTTAGGTCAAGTATGTGGGATTAATCCCTTCTTTGCTAAGTTAATAACATAAGCCAAATACCAATCAAAAGGTATTTGTATTAAATCTTTATATGAATCATCCTCAAGTTCTACATCAGCTTCCTGACTTGAGGATGATGATGCTAAAATCTCTTTGGCTTGACATTTTTTGAATGACTTGGGTGCCTTCTTAACTACCAAACCTTCAACTTTGGGAAGAAAGGTAGAGCTAAGACTCCTCTTTGCGTGAATGTTCTACATAATAATGATTCAGATACATTCATGCTTTGCTTGGAGGCCTGGTCTTCATCACTATCTGGCTTGAATGTCACCTCCAAAGGGACCTGCTGAGAGGGGTTGGTTGGCATGCTAACCACATGAGACTCATCCTTTAAACTAGACTCCAAGTCTTTGTGGATAGCGGGGGTACTCCCGTGAGGTGGAACAAAGCTCTTATTGGCTGGCCACCAGCAAGGAGGTCTTCCACTTTTGGAATTGCCTCTAGATTTGGCTCTTCCTCTACCTGGTGGGGGTCGAGTCAATCTACCCATGTGTTTATATGGAGGAACAAACTATGGGTGGAATCCAACTTCAGGCTCTACTTCTTCTTCAGTGTCCAATTCTCACTCACCTGTACTCTTATTTTCTTTTTCTTTTTTATTTTCCTTTTCTTCTTCTTTTTCTTCCTTTTCTTTTTATTTTGTTTCTTTTTCTTTTGTTCTTGAACTTTGATCAAGTTTGCGAGAATAAACTTTTTGATTTTGAGGAAGATAGTAGGTTGCATCCTCATATATCTCAACCTCTCTAACTGAGAATGGCTTCAAGTCTCCTTTAGCACAATACTCAATTCCACTTCTTTGAAACTTGATGCACTAATGTAAAGAGGATGGAACCATGTTGTTTCCATGTATTCAAGGCTAATCAGGAAAAGTAGTGAAGGATGTATATGCATCAATTATGTAGAACTTATCTCCTATCTTCGAGTCATCTATCTCTAATGGCAACACTATGGAGCCTAAAGCCTTCTCGCCTTTCTCATTGAATCCTCTCAACACCATCCGATCTCCTCAGAGTTCAGAGATGTCAATCATCAGGTAGGAAAAGGTCTTTAGACTCATAATATTCATTGATAGACCTAGATCAACTAACACTCTAGAGAGTCTGAATCTGCCCATGTCCACTGTGATGTAAAGGAGATGGTTTTGCTCAGTTGTCCCCAAAAGAAGGTCTTCATCATTGAATGAAAATCCATAGGCTTCTTTTGAATAACATGTCTCCTCTTTGATAGCAGTCAACTGAGCTAAGCATATTTATAGATCGAGAAGGACTTTGATCAACGACTCACTCATCTGTTTGGATAAGATAAGGGCATCATATATGCTTCTTCACCACTTTCTTAGAGACATTAGTCAACTGGCTAGTCCTCCATAAGCATATCCATTGGTGGAGCATCTTATGGAGCGGCTTTTTGATCGCTAGAACTAATGACTTTCTTACCTTTATCTTGAGGTGCTACTCTAGGAGGTAGAACTTTTCCACTATGAAGGTTTACTTTAATGACTTAGTGAGATGGTTTAGTGAAAAGTTCTACCTACTCATCTGGTTCACCTACAGCTTCTCCTATAAGATCATCATAGTTGGATGACTCCAAATCAATCTCAATGGGTGAACCTGAATGATTTAAGAATAGGTAATCTATTTCTTAATAAGAAGAAGAAGAGTGATCGAAAGTATAGTTATTATTAATTAGACTTACAGAGCTATCTATAGGACTAAAACTAGATAGATCATCAAAAGTGATACAAATGTAAGTGGAATCAGCTCATTTCATTGATTTGTTAGATCTAGATGGAAGTATAATATAGAAATCGAGTAAAGTAAGTAAAGTGAGGGATTTGGCACCCCCTCCATTGATACATTATGACTTTTAGAAGTAGAGCTGGCTAGAGGAACTATAGCTGCAATTATGGGAGAAATGCTGAAATCGACCGCTGTCATTTACCGCTCGAATTGAGGGGGTACACCCCTCAATTGCACTTGATGGACAGATGGGATAGCTTCCAAAAATTCAACTGATTGTCCACCATCGAGTCATCAGAGGGTTCGCCGTCAGCTCCACTTGGCACGTCCTACTTGGAGGAAGTGGTGGCAGGAGTCTTAAGGCTTGATATGGAGAGATTATGTGGGATTGATCTTTGCCTTTGCCCATGGTGTTCGACCATGAGAGGGAGTGCCTTGGTTTGTTTCCCTTGGTCTTTGGCAAGAACTAGAGCTAGGATGTCTTAGGGTGGGCTAAGGTGGCCTAGGAGTTCATCATTAGGATATTTGATGGCTGCCATGGAAGAGTCAAAGGGGACTATGGCTCTTACGAAAAGAATCCAATGCAAATGAGCTTATCTAATGGTTAATTCCCTTGGGTTGGGTCCCACATGGACTTGGACTGGTTTGGAGCTGACCTAGGGTCCATTTGGTTTAGGTTAGGTCAATCACCAAGGTTCCATAAGGTGGCTTTGGGTGATTTGGCTTCATATGGTCAAAATAGGCTCATTTGGGTTGGGTTGGGTTGGGTTGACCAAATGGTCAAATTGGGTTAAACTAACACTTGGGTTTGGTTCATATGATGATTTGGGATATTTTGGTTAAATCAATTTTGATCAATTTGGCTTAGGTTTGATTTTGGCTTATTTGGATTCAAATAGGTCAAATGGGCTAAGTTGACTAATTTGGCCAATTTGACCAAATTGGGTTGGGTTAAATGTTGACTCGAGTTCAATTGGTTGATTGAAAGTAATTGTAGGCTTTGGTTTGGTTTAATTTGGATTTTGGTTAATTTGACCCTTTAGGCCAATTTGGGCTAGGTTGGGTCAAGTTGACCAATTGGTCAAATTGGGCTCAATCATGGCTTTAGTCAAGTTCAATAAGTGATTTGGAATGAACTTGAGCCATTGGTTGTAATCAATTTGGATCAAATCATGATTTGACCCATTTTGGCTTTTTAGCCTAATTTGGGTCAACTTAGGTTAAATTGCCAATTCAGCTTGGTTTAGCTCAAGTGAGGGTTTGGTCATGTTCAATCATTCATTATAAGTTGGCTTTAATCAATGGTTTCAATCAATTTGGTATATGGTGGGTTTTGGCTAGTTTGGGTTTCATTTGGGCTAAATGTTGACTTGGTCAAATGGCTAGGTTGAATTGGTTTAACCCAATTCATGATAATTGATTAACTTAGGATGATTGTTGATCATGATATGGGGTTTGGATGGGCTTAGTTCAATCCAATTTGGGTTGAATTAAAACATGGCTCAAAATGATCTTTTAGGTCACTTTGGGTCAAGTGAAGCTAAATGGGTCAATTGGCTTGATTATGGCTTGATTCAAGTTTAATTGAACTCACATATGGACTTAGGATGGAAATATAAATCCAATTGCAAGTGGTTTGAAGCTCTATAGGTTTTGGTTAGTATGACAATTTCAAGTAAAATAGGGCTAACTTGGGTTTGGCTTGGGTTGACTTGGATTTGGTTTTATAATTATAGTTTGTGTTTATATTTGGAATAATGATTAAAGGAGTGATTGAATTATGAAGAGATCCATGGGTTTTAAGTTGATTTGGATATCACTTACCAAGTTCAGGAATTTGGCTAAAAGGGCTAAAATTGGGAATTTGAATTGATTTGGGTTTGGTTTTGGCCATTTGGATTTATATTTCATTTATATTTGAGAATATAAATGAATATATAAATGATTCATGAGAAAATCACTTGAGTTTGGAGTGATTTGGAAGAAAATTTGATCAAATTGAGGGATATGGGTCAAAAGGGCTTAATTAGGGAATTGATTTAGTTTGGTTTAGTTTGACCTGATTTGAATGGTTTGAATTTTGAATTCATTTATATTTTTGAATATAAATGAAGGAATGATTGATTTATAAAAAATCAATTGAGTTTGGGTTGATTTGAATTTGGTTAAGGCTAAGTCCATAAGATAAAATCAAAGGGCATTTGAAAGGATTTTTTTATTTAATCATGGGTTTTAACCATTTGGAGTGGGATTGGATTTATGATCTTGGATTTGATCTTGAGGTTTGGTTTGGAAGAAGGAAGCAAGGATTGGGTTTAAGGCCATAGGGTAGGCAAGTCTTCCTAAATCCCTAAGGCATAACATATTCCTATGACTAACTCTTCTAAGTCTCTAGGGTTAGGTTAAGTGTTCACCTTAGTAGAAGTATCTTAAGACTAAAAAACTCATAGTGTCTATAAGAGTCCTAGATCTATTATGAGGAAGTTGAGAGCTCACACAAAAAGTGAGGTCAACACATATATTATAAGATGTTTGAGCATGTAGTGATGTGTTTCTGGATGTTATAAGATGTTTTGAAATGTTTTAGTATATTATGGTATTGTGCCCTATAGTCTATATTAATATAAATCTTAAAAATATTGATTTAATAAATCAGATGATGAAATTTTTTTAAATTTGAAGTGGGAATTAGGTTGTAGTACCACAGGTGTGCTACGCCACTTGTAGTCTAAAAAGTAAGATATTATGTTTAAAATAAATATTATATGTTGTAGCATAGTATAGCACCATGTATCATAATATATTGTTCTACGCATTTTAGATTCTTTTAGTACTTTACAATCATGCAGTCAAGCCTACACTAGCACTATTATAAAAATGTTTATTTAGACTTTTTAATGGTGAAATTTGGCCAAATTCATAAAAGGTATAGAATGGCATCAAAATATATTGTTTCAATTTAAAATATGTAAGTGATACAACTAAAATATATAGTTTTTTATTATTTAGACTAATTTTATGATTTTTTATCTTAAGCAATCCCTTGTGATGTGATATGCAATATAATATAATATAATATGTTATAGTGTATTATAATATATGATTCCATAACATAGTGTAGCATCATGCATTATAGCATACTATTGTGTATTACTACTTATTGTTTAGCATATTTTAGTTTGTTATTGTATGATGTAGTAGAGTTCGTACTGGTATAATTCATAAAAATATTGATTTATAGGTTGAGATAATGGGATTTGTCCAAATTTAAAGTAAGCTTTAGGGAACATCATTGGGGGTGTGTTATGGTGTGTCATTTAATCAAAAGAATTGAATTTTGCATCCAAAATAAATGTTCATTTTTCAACCAAATTTTATAAATTTTTTGCTTAAAGTGATTTATTTTAAGTTGTAATGTAACATAATATATTATATGAAAGCATATTAAATAATAATGCACATAACAATATAACTTCACATATATATGAATGTGGTAGTTTGTTACTAAATGTTATTGTACATTTTAGTATGTTTTACTTTTGTTATAATCCGTTGGGTCAAAACTCAGAAAAATGTTAATTTGAAGGTTGAGATGGAAGAATTTGACAAATTCACGGCATACACCAAGAAACAACACAAAAATTATGCTATTTTATACCATTTCTAATAGAAAAATAACAATTTTACATCCAAAATGAACATTATTCATATTTTGAGAAAATTTTATTATTTGTTCTTTTTATGGAATTCTAATGAGGTGTACTGTTAGACAATATATTATATTATAGCAAATTATAATATAACATTGTGTGTTAATTCACACTATAATATGTTTAGCATGATGTTGTATAGTTAGTTTAAGCTTGCACCATCACAAATCATAAAATGTTGATTACAATGTTAAGATGATATAATTTGAATGAATACATTGTTAGGCTTTCGGTTGAAGTATTAAAGGTGTCCATAATAGAAGAATTAAGATTTGATGAGAATTCATGTCAAAGACATGGAGGGAGATCCGCTAGGGGATCACACATGCATTGGGCATGACATGTGAGGGGTCTTTATCGAGGGCATAGAAGAAGAAAATCTACTAGGGATAAGGTTTGAATTTGATTTGATGATATGATTTATGGAAAGAAGATCCCTTGGGGATAGAAATCTATAATCCATCCGGGATTAAGATCAAATCAACTTTAATATGTTTTTTTTTAATTATTATGGAGGCATATCTGCTAGAGATCAGGGTTCGAGTCCACTAGAGATCAGGTATATGATCCTTCCACATGAGAAGTAGGTTTGGGCTATCTGTTGGGGATTGGGATTTGAGTTTGATTTCATAGACTTTTTTGGGGATGTATCTGCTAGAAATAAGAGTTTGGTTGGATTTCTTTGATTTAGATTCTATTTGGTGAGTTGGTTTAATTATGCTCCACTATGGAGGTTGGTTATGAATTTGATTTGTTTGTTTGGCTTGTTTATGTATGATTTGGGGGCTCCACTAGGGAGAAGGGTGTGATTTAACTCCATTAGGGAAAATTAGATTAGGTTTAATTTAACTGAAGTTAATGAGATTCTGTGTAATGGACCCACCGAGAGAAAGAGCTTTATTAGCCTTGACCTACCTCAAGTTTACAAATCCAAAAGGATAGTCTACTAGCTATGGGGTATAGCTAGCCAACCTAAGGGGTTGCCTTTCATTGTGCAACGGTTGTGCTAGGAAGAAGGTATAGCATACTTACATCTTTCAAAGTGAGGAACAACTACTGGGGTGACCTATTGGATGCACAACAAATTGAACTTGACCTAGGGCAAATACTGAGTGAATGCCGCTGGGGACATATCTCAACTCAAAAGTAGTCAGGATTAATTTTATCTTAATTTCATGTGATTTGATAAGGTTTGTATGGTTTAGTTTGATTTTGAATTGAGGGCATATCCAGTGGGGATGTGAGCTTGATCAAATTTGATAAATTTAATTTATGGACCATATCAGTGTGCGATGGACCCACTGAGAAGGGGCTATATCGAACTTGTCCTATCTCAGATTTATAAATCCAAAGGGATAGTCTACTGGTCGTGAAGTAGAGCTAGCCAACCTAAAGGGTTGCCTTTCAGTGTGTAATGGCTATTCTAGAAAGAAGGCGTAGCAGACTTATATCTTCTAAAGTAGGGAACAACTGTTGGGGTGACCTATTGGTAGCACAAAAACTTGAACCCGACTTAAGGCCGACTATTGAGTGAATGTCATTGGGGACTTATATCAACTCAAGAGTAGTTAAGAAATTCCTATAAGGAGTTTTACTGACATTACTATAAAGATAGGATGTTTGCTTGGGAAAAGGTACCGCAAATCCTCCTAATCCAAGTGAGTTGAGGTGTGAGGACCAGAATTTTGTTTGTAGGCCTTGACCTACATATTTATTAGGGCTAGAAAATTTGCACATTCAGGAGGATGGAACCACAAAGGTGAACCAAAGTTAATCTTTCATGACAGGATCCTATAATGCCCATAGGTGCTTAGGGCGTTATCTAGCCCCTAAAATAGAAAGCCTATAGGTGTACGGTGGCCAACTCAAGGAGAAAGCATAGCAGACTCACATCTGCCATGAGTGGTGTATCCTAAGGTGAGAGAACCAACCAACCTAAGGTGTATCCATTAGTATGAGTGGTGTATCTATCAGTATAGTGAGAATAAACCAACCTAAGCTGCCTGTCGATGTGCAATGATCAATCTAGAAAGAAAGCGTGTAGGCTTACAACTTTCCAAGTGGAACTAGTCATCAGGAAAGTCTGTCATTGACGGGACAGATGCTATCTGACCTAGAGCAACTACTAAGGGGGGAACCTTGAGGAAGGACTTGGCCCAGAGTTGAAGCAGCTATGAGGGAAGGAGCCACTAGGGGACTTATCCTAAACCTTAAATATACTTGGCCCAATCAGTGCACGAAGGATAATTTAAAAAGAAAACATAGTAGACTCACATTCTCTTAAATGAAGCAAACATGAGGTAGATTACTTACCAACGTAATTAAGGCCTACCAAACTAACAAGGTGCTCATCGGTGTGAAATGGAAAAGTAAGGAAGGAAAGTGTAGTAGACTTACATCCTCCAAAATAAGAACACCATTGTCATGTCACTAGCAAGGTGGCATGTCACCAACCTAAAGCAGCAAAAAGTGAGTACTATGTTGGTGAACTTAACTCAGAGTTTCCTGAGACAAAAGATATGTTTTTATTTTATATGTTTGTATGTAGTTTATGTTCATGTTGTGTTGATGAAGGATAGGATGCCGCTTAGTTTCCTTACACCTACCCTAAATACATCATGGCAGATTTGCAAACAAGAATACTTTCGACAAGGAAGAGATTGAATTCAAAATAAAATTTTCATTGATGTTAATTATTTTCAAATATGATTTATAATATTTTTTTTAAGTAGAGCTTATTAATTGGAAGCATTGGGCACTCTCCCTTACGATTAATAAGCTGAAAAGATCCTCCTTGGTAGGCCTTCTCTATGGTGAAAGGGCCTTCCAAAGTGGGTTCAAACTTACATCGCATCTTACGACAGGAAACAATCAATCTCCTTAGAACTAAAATAAGCTCTCTTACTTGAAAATCTCTAGGATGGAGCAACTTATTATGAGCCTGAATCAATTTAGCTTTGTATAACTCAAGGTTTTGGCATGCTCGCAGGTGTCTCTCCACCAAACCTTTGAGCTCTTCTAACCATAACTTGGCATTCTGCTCTGTTATGATCTTGCTACCAACAACTATTCTTATTGATGAGAGTTGAACTTCTAATGGTAGAATGGCTTCAGACTCATAGACTACGGAGAAAGGAGTAGACTAAGTTGGAGTTCTATATGTGGTGGCGTAGGCACACAAGGCTTCAACTAACTGCTCATTCCACTGTCTCTTATTATTGTCAAGTGTCTTCTTTAGTATTTAGATGAGAGTTTTATTGATGGCTTCTACTAAGTAATTTTCCTTGTGTGCTCTTGAATGTAGTACCATTATCAGATATAATTCATTGAGGCACTCCAAACCTATATACGATATAGTTCCTAAAAAATTGGAGCACATGCTGAGCTATGACCTCTTTGAGCAGAATCACCTTTGCCCATTTGGAAAAGTTGCCAGTAGCACCTAAGATGAATTGATGACCCTTGTAAGAAGGAGGATCAATCGGACCCACTATGTCAGTACCCCAGCACTCAAATGGCCATAAGGCTAATGTAGAATGTAGAATGTTGGGTGATTTTTGAAGGATTACTCCGTGTATTTGACATTGGTGGCATTGCCTAATCGTATCCATGCAATCTTTGATCATCGACAGCTAGCAATATCCTAGTCTCTTGATCTTGGCTTTCATCTTTGTACTAGATTGGTTGACTCCACATAATCCTGAGTATACCTCAGTCATGATTTTATGGGCTTCATGCTTATCTAAACAACATAACCACATATGATCGAAAGATTGTTGGTATAAGACACCATCCACAAGAGCATAGGAAAGTGCTCTTTGCTTCATTTGATGGGCTTTAGACTTCTCTTGAGGTAGTTTGCCTTTATTTAGATAATCCATGAATGGTTGCCTCCAATTTAACTCCTCGTCCTTCTTAGAAATGGCAACCTCCCCTTCAAGAGAGTACTTTTTGATGAGTTTAATATTAATAAGGGATAAAACTTATCTATTTTGGACCTTTATTGATATGAACTCATCCATTAGACATGCCAACTCCTTGCAAGCTTGGCTTAAGCATACGCTATGGTGTTTTCTCCTCGAGAAATCTTATAAATTATATCCTCTAGGATTTGGGCCAACAACTCCATGTGTACTTATGGTAGTGATGGAGCTTGCGCTTTATAACCTCATAGGATCCTGCAATTTGGTTGATAACTAGTTGAGAATCCTCAAAAATGTTGATGTTTTAGATGCTTAGAGTAACATCTAACTCCAGACCGATAATTAGAGCCTCATATTTAGCTTCATTGTTGGTGCAAGAATTGGACAGATGATATGAGAATCTTATTACATCAGTGTCTAGAGTTAAGAGAACTATTCCTACCCCTACCATTCTTAGAATAGTAGATTATGGTTCTTCTCCTCTTTGAGAAGAAGTTACACCATCAAAGTACATCTCCTAGCAGTGAATGCTAGTATCCTCTATGTTCATGATTTGATCATCGGAGAGATCATCACTAAGCGGAGAGTCAAGAGGAAGTGGGTGTGCTGCTAAGAAATTTGCTAGCACTTGTCCTTTCACTACACAAAAGGGTATGAAGGTAATGTCAAACTATGAGAGGATCATGGACCATCGTGCCAACTATCCAGATAGCATTTGCCATGTTATGAGATACTATAGTGGATTGATCCTAGAGATTATGTTCACCTTATGAGGAAGCATGTAGTGTAGTAGCTTTTAGGATGCAAAGATTAAAGCTAGGTAATGCTTCTCAATGGGTGGATAATTAATCTTAGAAAAGATTAGACAATGGCTAAGGTAGTAGAGTGCATTTTCCTTCCCTTCGTCAGTTGCTTGGGCCAACAAAGCACCAAGGGAGTCGTCTAACACAGTAGTGTAAAGGATGAGAGGCTTGCCTGGGATAGGGGCTGCTAGAACTGATGGCGTCATCAGGTAATGCTTGATGTCTTCAAAGGCATGCTCATACTTATCATCCCACTTAAACTTGTCATCCTTTTTTACAAGTGCTGAGAATGGCTGACATCTTCTCGATAGGTTGGATATAAAATTCCTTAGATACTCCAACTGCCCTTGGAATTATTTGAGTTGAGTTAAACTTTTAGCAAGTGGCATTTCTAATATCACCTTGATCTTCTCCGGATCAATTTTGATTCTCTTATTTCAAATAGTAAAACCAAAAAATTTCCTTGAAGCTACTCTGAATGCACATTTCAAGTGGTTCCTTTTGAGGTAAAATTGTCTTAACTCTTCAAAAACTACTCTCAAGTTAAAGAGATGGTCTTCCTTTTCTCTACTTTTAACCACAAGATCATCGACATAGAACTCAACTTAATGATGAGTGAGTTCATCAAAGATTCGAGTCATAGCCCTCTAGTGTGTAGCACCAGAATTTTTAAGGCTGAAAGGCATGACCTTATAGTAATAGATTTTGATCGGGGTTCTAAAAGCAGTGTTTTTTTCATCTTCAGGGGCCATCTTTATTTGATTATATTCAGATGAGCCATCCATGAAAGAGAATACTGCATGAGATGAGGAAATGTCCACCATCAGCTCTGGGGTTGGTAGTGGAAATTCATCTTTTGAACATGCCTTATTTAAATCCCTAAAATCGACTCATATGTGAATTTGGCCATTCTTTTTCTTAATTGGGATGACGCTGGCTAACCAGGTAGGGTATTTTTCTTCCCAGATGAAGCTAACATCGATCAGTTTCTTGACTTCATAAATGAGCTGTTGTTCTATGTCTAATAGCATGCATCTAGGAGCTTGCTTGATAGGGTTAGCAGTAGGCTCTATTGCAAGTATATGGATTACTACATTAGGAGCCAATCCAGGCATCTCTTCATAACTCCATGCAAAGCAGTCCTCAAACTCAATCAATGGCCAAACTAAGTGATTGGTTTCAATTTCATTCAACAAATAACTGATGTATGTTAGACATGCATCTTCTTCAGTTCCTAAGTTGATTTTTTTGAGCTCATCGATGGTTGACTGGATCTCTTCTTCGAACTCTAGCGGTGCTTCTATCACTTCAAAATCATCTAAAGTTTCTAAGCATAGCTCCTTATATGAGTTAACGTGATTTAAAAAGAACCTATTAGATTCCAAATGATTGATGATGACTAATGTGATGTTTATTTTTCAAACTCTAGGGAATTTGAAAAATAAAATGTATATTGTGTTGGGACACCATGTAGATCCGTAGATGTACTCATTAGGGTGATCGAGTGCGACATTGAGGAATGATGCACTATCTCGAGAGACATAAGTCATTATCCTACATTAGACCTAATCACCTAATGAGGACTCCTAAGGACAATGGGTCTTCGAATGTACCAGAGATCTTTTCCATACTTTACATGGAAAAGTAAAGTAGGGTTTATTTTAAACTGGGTTCATTAAATTCCTTATGGAGGCAAGCCCCCATAGTTAATTACATCTTAAGAAATGAGATTTTTTAAGTATACTCTTGATTAAGATAAATGATCATTGTCTCCAAAGATTTCAAAGATAGGACTATCAATAAATTGGTTATTTTTGGAAAATCAAGTGGGATTGATGAAGAGGAGAGAGTTATTATCATAGCCAAAGAGAGATGAGTAGGGGATTCTCATAATGTTAGGAAGCCTAGCGAGCATCCTAACTATCCTATGGTTGGGATTTATATTTTTGAAATTGAAGAGGATTATATGTTTGAGTTGGATTTTTATTAGAAATCTAGGGCTTACAATTCCACAACACAAGGTCATGGAAATGCCTAAGAGGTGAGGATTTATTGTACAAATTTTGTTAAAGTTTTATTTTCATTTTTGGACATTATTATTTGACACAGGCTATGGGATTTCGTATTTCTAATTCATGAGAAATTTGTTATGGGCTAAAATCAAAAAAAGGAGGTGTGTTTCTACCATGGCTCTCAAAGGTCCGGCCATTTTCACTGGTAAAGGTGAAGCCCTCCATTAGCAAGAGTGAAGCAATATATTTTATGCATGATGTGAAACATACAACATCCAAATAGGGGTTTCTAAATCTTTTATTATCTTGCTTTATGTCATAGGATTTAGGTGAGACTATGAGTTATTTAATTTAATTTTGAGTTGATTAATTGGATAGAAAATTTATTTTTTGTTAAGAGTCTAATCACATCCAAGCCATTCAACAACCCTCAAGAAATTAAGAAACTAGAAAAATCATGTCATTTCTAATGCATAAGCTAAACAAACATCAAACAATTTTATAAAGCTAGCGTAAAAGAATAAGAGGCAGATGTGGTCAGGTACAACCTGAAAAGAAAAATGTGTAGCCGAGCTCTACCCTTATACAACCCAGATTACAAATGAATAATTACAATTTAGAAGGAATTAATGTTATGGGGTTCTTCAATCTTCAATCTTCATTTCTTTCTTTCTTCATTTCTTCCTTCCTTCCTCTATTTCTTTCTTCACTTTTTCCTTCCTTTTGATTTGATTTGGGATGTAGTTTGGTCCAAGGCTTCACATGGTATATAAGACATGGTCTTATAATTAATGTTCATTCTAATTCCCCCATAACATTCATCCCAAATACTTAGAAGATTCTAACTTCTAAGTATGAAGGATTCCATTTAGAAGGTGGTTTCCTTTTAAGTGATTTAGTTGATTTTGTCAATTTTAGTTGGTGATTTGATTTGGTTTGAATGAACCTACACTTAATTACTAAATATTGTAAAGAGAAGAAAAGAGAAAAGAACTTCTCTTTCATCCCTACCTTAAGTAATTTCTAAGGTAAATTCATTGATGATTTTTCTTTAGTGGATGTTTTATTATGTGTTTTAATTAACCCTAAGTTTAGATTTGTTCTAAATAGCCCTATTCAATAAGAGAGGCATCTTAGGATTAATTAAGGTGAATTACTATCACATAACACACAACTCTTAATTTCTTTCCACCATATATACCATGCATATGAATAAATTCTAAGCATACCTATACATGCAATGCAAATTTTAGCCCACCATGATGATGAATGCTAAGAGATATGATTTGGAAATTTGAATATTCCATGAATGCATGCTTTTATTATTTAGAAAAGAGGGATTCTTTATCCATTAACATAATGCACACATGTATAAAAGACATAAGTGAAATTGATTGCCATTATTTTCTTAAGGCATATAGGACTACTTGCTACTTAAAACTCACGTACAGGATGTTTAGACTAATATACCACTTCTTAAATACATGAGAATATATAAAAAGAAACAAAGGGATGAAAATCATGAAAAAGATTTTTGTTTGATTTGGTTGTATAATTTACATGCATAAATGTGAGGATCCTTCTTAAGAAATAACATAGAAATGCATAGGAATAGATTTAAGCAAGTGTTTTGTTCTTTTCAAATGAACTATACACTTTGCAAATCCTATTCAAATCATGTTAAGGGAAGAGAAGAAAACAACATAAAATACATCTTATGCTATAATCACATGCAAGCTTATAAGTATTTATAAGTAGAATCACTTCATTCATAACGTTTAATTTATAGGTTTTGAAGATAATTTTTGGTTTGATAGTGATAATAGCCACTCAAATTCTTACATTAGCCAAAACATGCAATTTGATATAAAAGGAAACATTTTATTTAATTGATTTTTGAAAGACATGAATGCATTATTTCATATGGCAAATAATATTTAGCATGCTTGGAAAGAAATAAAGTGATGTAAGCATATAAATTCATTCACCCTAATTAATTCCTAAAGACAATCCTATAAAATATGATTATTTAAAGTGAATCAAAATTCTTTAAAGAGATTTTTATTTTTGAATTTGATTTGAGTTAGGAAATGTGAAAAGAGTTTGCTGGTCCTAACTCATTTCCCCTTGTTTGAATTAGTTTAGTTTAATTTTTAGAACAATTAGGTTGATTTTATGTTTTGTCTAGGTTAAGGTGTGAATTAAGTCCATTAATTAACCCTTACCTACACCACTTTAACATAATTAACCAAAAAATTATGAACCAACATATGATATGCAACCACATGGAATTTAAATCATCAATGCACCTAAGAAGTAAAGGGTCTAATGTAATTGGCTCACAATTATTGATTAATTAAGCTAAAGGGTTTAATTAAGTACTTTTATACCCTACCTACACATGTAGTTTGATTATAATTTCCTTTTAAGCCTCTTAGGTTATTGAACACCTAAGAATCTACCCAAGATTAAGTGATTAAGTTTTGGAATGATTTGATTTTAAGTTTACTTAATTAAGTCATTTAATGAAGTGATTAAATCATTAATCAATTTACAAATTAATTAAGTCACTGTTTCTTAAATTATTGATGCTTTAATGTGTGGCTTGGATATGATTAAGCTCTTAGGATAAAAAAAAACTTTTCTACCAAACTAATCACTCAAAACTAAAATTTAAACAACTCATAACCTCATCATAAAGCCTAAGAAAAATAAGATAACTAAAAGATTTAACAACCCCTAGCTGTATGGTTATATGTTTCACATCATGCATGCATATTCTTTCTCCCTTGAACATGAAGGATCTCCATCCTTGCACGATAATGGAATGCTTGACCTGTGAGGGCATCTCTTGTGGTGGAGAACACCTTCTAGCTGATTTGACCCATAACATATTTCATCATGCATTTAGTCATAAGAAATCCTAAAGCCTCTGTCAAAATGATTTGTCTAAATTAAAATAAAACCTGAAAAGATTTTGCATCTAAAGATTAAGTGATATGCTCATAGCACTCATGCTCTAGTCTCTTAGGGAGTGTGTTTAGGACTTTAGTCTCTTTCTAATTAAATAGCTACCCTAGCTATCTTGCAATTCATAAGACTAGAATATATGATTTTAAAAATGTAGGAGGAGTTAGTTAGCTGGCGGCCACTCCAGATAGTCATAAGTCTAAAAGTTGAATAATTTATTCTCTCTTGAGGAGGTAAACCTTTATGTCGACCTGTCATTTAGATTTAGGTCATGCTTTAGCTCATAATAAAGCTCCTAAGATTTAGGATCTGAGGTAGCTAAACCTTTAACCCTAAACCCTAAAACCTAAACCTTAAACCCTAAACACTAACCTTAACCCTAAACCTTAAACCATAAACCCTAAACACTAAAATCCTAAACCCTAAACCATAAATCCTAAAGCCTAAAAACCCTAAACCCTAAACCCTAAATTAACCCTTAACCTTAAGCTAACCATAAACCCTAAACCCTAAAACCCAAAACCCAAAACCAGCTCTAAAAGCCAAAACTAAACTCTGCCACCTAAACACTAAACCACAAACCCTAAACTCAACCTAAATCTGATCTACCCTAAATCCACAGGCCTAAAACCCAAGCCACAAACCTAACTGATGTAAAAACTTTAAAATAAAATAAATAAAACTTAAACCTAAATAAAATGAAATAAAATAAAACCTCTAACATTGACCTAAATGTAGAAGAAAGAAAATATATGCAAATAATATAAATAAAACCTAAAATACATAAAAAATGTAATGACCTAAGAATAAAACCTAAATAAAATAAAATGTAAATAAAATAAAATAAAAATAATAAATAAAATAAAATAAAAAAAAAATAAAATAAACATAAACCTAAGATAAAATAATAAAACTACTAAACCTAAAATAAACTAAACCTAAACCCTAAACTAAATAAAATAAAACTAAAATAAAATAAACTAAATAAACCTAAAATTAAACCTAAACCTAAACCTAAACCCTAAACCCTAAAAAGCTAAAAAGCTAAACCTAAACTATATAAAACCTAAAAATAAAATAAATAAAAAAACCTAAACCGAAATAAAATGAAAAAATAAAATAAAATAAAAACATAAAATAAAGCCTAAACCTAAACCAAAACCTAAAAAGAAAATAAAAAAAAAATAAAACTAAGATATAATAAAATGAATAAAAACCTAAAAAAAACTTGAAAAAAATATAAAACCTAAATAAAATAAAAAAACTAAATTAAAATAAAATAAACCTATATAATAAAATAAAAAAAAAAAAACCTAAACCTAAAAATTAACTAAAAATATAAATAATAAAAAAATCTCAACCCTGAACTAAAAAAAAACTAAACCTAAAATAATTGTAAAATAAACCTAAACCTAAACTAAGATAAACTAAACTAAAATAAATAAAAAACCTAAACTAAAAATAAAATAAAATAAAATAAACTAAAATAAACCTAACTAAAAACTAAAATAAACCAAAATAATAACCTAAAATCTAAACCTAAAATAAAATAAAACTAAACCTAAACCTAAAATAAAATAAAACCAAACCTAAAAATAAAATAAAATAAAACTAAACTTAAAACAAACTTTAAAATTACTAAAATAAAGAAACCTAAAATAAATAAACTAAACTAAATAAAATAAAATTAACCTAAATAATAATAAACTAAAATAAATAAAATAAAATAAATTAACTACTGCTTTTCTTCAAAATGAAAAAAATAAATAAAATAAACCCTAAACTTTAAACCCTAAACCCTAAACCTCAACCTAAACCCTACCATAAAACCCTAACTAAATCGTAAAAAACCAAAAACTACCCTAACTAATCTACACCTACTTTAACCCTAAACTAAACATAAACATAAAAATAAACCTAAAAAAATAAATAATAAAACTTATACTAAAAATAATAAAATAAAACCTAAAAATAAACCTAAACTAAACCTAAACTTAATAAAATAAAATAAAAATAAAACTAAACTAAAATAAATTATACAAAAAAATAAACTAAAATATAATGAACCTAAAATAAAACCAAAATAAAATAAAACTAAACGTAAATATAAAATAAACCTAAAATAAAATAAAATAAAATAAATAAAACATAAACCTAATAAATAAAAATAAATTAAAAATAAAACCTAAACTAAACTAAAAACATAAACCTAAAATAAACAAAATAAAATGTAAAACAAAATAAACTAAACTAAAATAAATAAAACCTAAACCTAAACCTAAAATAACTAAACCTAAACTAAATAAAATAAAATTAAAAGCCTAAACCTAAACTAAAAATAAAACTTAAAATAAACCTAAAATAAAACTTAAAACCTAAACTAAAACTAAAATAAATGCCTAAATTTAAACCTAAAACAAAATAAAATCTAAACCTAAAATAAAAAATAAATAATAAACTAAACTAAAAAAATAAACATAAACCTAGGCGATAAATAACCTAGATAAAACCTAAAATAAATAAACATAAAATAAATAAACCAAACTAAATAAAATAAAATAAACCTAAATAAAAATAAAAATAAAATAAACTAAAATAAATAAAATAAACTAAATAAACCTCAACTCTTGGTTTGCTTAATAAAACTAAACTAAACCCCAACTAACCCTACTAAACCTACACATAAAAAACTCTGACTAAACCCTACCCTACTTTAATCTTACCCTAAACCCAAAAAAAGATAAACTAAAACCCTAAAACCCTAAAATCTAACCCTGCAAAACAAACCCAAAAAAACCATAAAGGCAAATCCTAAAACTACCCTAAATCTTAAAAAAACCCTAAACCCTAAAACCCTAAAGCCCACAAACACTAGGCCCTAAACCCTAAACCTAAACCCTAAAATCTAAAACTTAAACTTAAACTAAATAACCAGAATAAAATAAATAAAAAAACCTAAACCTAAATATAATAACAAAATGAAATAAAATCAAAGCCTAAACTAAAACCTAAACCTAATACTAAAAATAAGATATAATAAAAAATAAAATAAATTAAAATAAAATACAGAAAAACTTAAACTAAACTAAAAAAATAAAATAAATCTATGAATAAAATCCTTAATAAAATAAAAACTAAACATAAAATAAAAATAAAATAAACCTAAAATATAATAAAATAAAAACTAAATAAAAACCTAAACCTAAAAAATAAACCTAAAATAAATTTAAAAAAAAACTTAAACCCTAAACAAAGAAAAACTTAAAAATAAAATATAATAAAAAATTAAACAAAATTAAATAAACCAAAACCTAAACAAAAATAAACTAAACTAAAATAAACAAAACCTAAAACTAAACCTAAACCTAAACTAAACAAAATAAAATAAACTAAAAATAGACCTTAACCTAAACTAAAAAATAAAACCTAAAAATAAACCTAAAATAAACCTAAAACATAAAATAAAATGTAAAACTAAACTAAAACCTAAATCTAAAAAAAAATAAAATAATAAAATCAAATAAATACACTAAAATAAATAAAAGTAAACATAAACAAATAAAAATAAAATAAATAAATTTAAAATAAATTAAATAAACCTAAACTATTGGTTTGTAATTTTTTTTAAAACCCTAAACCCTAAATCCTAAATCCTAAACTAAACTTTGACTAACTAAACCCCTAGCCTACCTACACTACCCAACCCTGAAATCTAAACCTAAACCACTAACCCACTCCACACCTTATAACTGATCATGGATTAACATAAATACAAACCTAACCTTAAACCCTAAATAACCCCAACCAGGCTAATCCTAAACCCAAACTAAACCCTAAAAAACTGTAAACTAAAACTAAACCTAAATCATAAAATAAACTGAACAAAACTAAAAAATCCTAAACCATAAAACCCTAAACCCTAAACCATAAAAACCTAAAAACCTAAACCTAAACTGAATAAAATCTAAAAAAATAAATAAATAAACCAAACTAAAAAGTAAAATAAATACCTAAACTAAAACTTAAGACTAAACATAAAAAATAAAATAAAGTAAAAAATAAAATAAACTAAAATAAAATAAAGAAAAACTTAAACCAAACTAAAAAGTAAAATAAATCTAATAATAAAAAAGCTTAATAAAATAAAAAATAAATGTAAAATAAAAATTAAATAAAGCCAAAATAAAAAAAATAGAAACTGAATAAAACTTAAACTTATGGAATAAACCTAAAAATAAATAAAAAATAAAACCATAACCCTTAATTAAAAAAACCTAAACCAAAATTGAAAATAAAATAAATAAAATAAAATAAGCAAAATAAAATAAACCTAAACCTAAACTAAAATAAACTAAACAAAAATAAATAAAACCTAAACCTAAACCTAAAATAAATTAAACCTAAATCTAAACCTAAACTAAATGGAATAAAATAAACTAAAAATAAACCTAAACCTAAACTAAAAAATAAAACTTAAAAATAAATTAAAAACCTAAACTTGAAAAAATAATGAAACTCTACTAAAAACTAAACATAAACCTAAACCAAAAAAGTAAACTAAAATAAAAACTAAAATAAATAAATAAAAAATAAAATAAACTAAACTAAATAAAAAATAAACATAAATAAAAATAAAGAATAAAATATACTAAGATAAATAGAAAATAAACTAAATAAACTTAAGCTTAATAGTTTAGTTAATTTAAAAAAAACCCTAAACCCTAAACCTACAACCCTAAACCTACAACCCTAAAGCCTAAATCCTAAACCCAAATAAGCCCTAAAACCTAAACCCTAAACCCTAAATCCTAAACCCTAAATTCTAAACCCTAAAACCATAAACCCTAAACCTTAAACCCTACACCCTAAACCCTAAACCCTAAACCCTAAACCCTAAACCTGAAACCTTAAACCCTAACCCTACTCCCTAAATGCTAGACCCCAAACCCTAAACCAAACCTAAAGTAACTAAATAAATTTAAACTTAAAACTAAACCCTAAAACCTAATAAATCGAAGCTTAAGCTTATACTCTAAGAATGGGTAGAACCTTGACGGCATGAACATCACCATCAATCAGGCTTAGTCTAGATTTGGCGATGGAGGCGAAGTCAAAGGCGGTGATTATTGCAGTGGTGCTGGGGGATATGGAGGTGGTGGTCAGAGCAGTGGTGGTTATTGAGGATGGAGGAACGATGGAGGTTACAACCGTGGTGGTGGCGGAGGGTAAGATCGGGGATATGATGGTGGATCCCATTATTCAAGAGGTTGGCGTGGTTTTGGTGGGAACTAGAGAAACTAAAGAATGATCAATCTAATCTGTTGTTTATGAAACTATGTATTTATAGAAAAGAAGGTTCTACTTATCTAAGGTCTTTCATTTTCTCTATGTGTGCTCATTTTTTATCTATGTCATCGCATATGTCCTAGAAAAATTAGTGTGTTACTTGGTTGATGAAATCGAAATGATGAAATAATGAATCTAAATTTATTCTCTTTAAAAGAAACCAAAAACCCTAAACCCTAAACTAAAACCAAAAACTTAGACCTAAAACCTAAACCCTAAACCCTAAACACCTGAAAACCCTAAATCCTAAACCCTAAAACCCTAAACCCTAAACCCTAAACCCTAAACCCAAAACCATATACCCTAAATCCTAAACCCTAAACCCTACACCCCAAACCTTAAACCCTAAACTATAAACCCTTAACTAATACTAAACCCTAAACCCTAAACCCTAAACCCTAAACCCTAAACCCTAAACTCTAAACTCTAAAAGCAAAAAACCTAAACCTAAACTAAATAAAACCTAAAAATAAAATAAATTAAAGAACCTAAACAAAATTAAAATAAAAAATAAAATAAAATAAAAACCTAAATTAAAACCTAAACCTAAACTTAAACCTAAAAAGAAAATAAAAAGTAAAATAAAAATTAAACTAAAATAAAATAAATAAAAACCTAAACTAATCTAAAAAATAGAAAAACCTACATAAAATAAAAACTAATCTTAAAATAATAATAAATTAATCAAAAAATAAAATAAAATAAAAATTGAATGAAAACCTAAACCTAAATAGGCCTAAAACTAAAACCTAAACCATAAACAAAAAAATAAACTAAAAATAAAAATAAAATATACCTAAAGTTAACCTAAAATAAGCTAAACTAAAATAAATAAATCCTAAACCTGAATACTAAATAAAACAAATAATAAAGAAAATAGACTAAACATAAAAGTAAATAAAACCTAAACCTAAAAGTAAGATAAAAAAAACCTAAACTAAAAACAAAATAAAAATAAACTAAAACCTAAACATATAAAATAAACTAAAAAAAAAACTAAAATAGTCGATAATAACTAAACAAAAGAATAAAAATAAACCAAAATAAAATAAAAATAAAATAATATGATAGATAAAGAAATAAAGCTAAATAAACAAAATAAACCTAAGCTTAGTTTACTTAATTTAAAAAAATTTAAAAAATTAAAAATTACAAATAAATTTAAAAAAATCCTAACCGTAAAATTATCCCTAAACCTACAACCCTAAATCATAAGCCCTATACCTTATAAACTTAAACCCTAAAGCCTAAAACCCTAAACCCTAAACCTTAAACCCTAAACCCTAAAACCTTCAACCCTAAACACTATACCCTAAACCCCAAACCCTAAACTATAAACCATAAACCCTAAAAACAAAAAAAGCCTAAACCTAAACTAAATAAAACTTAAAAATAAAATAAATAAAAAAACCTAAACCTAAATAAAATAAAAAGATAAAATAGAATAAAAACCTAAACTAAAAGCTAAGCCTAAACCTAAACATAAAAATAAAACTAAATTGAAATAAAACTAAACTAAAATAAAATAAATAAAACAAAACTAAACTAAAAAATAAAATTTACACAAAATAAAAAACTAATGAAAATAAAACGATGTAAAAAAATAAAATAAACCTCATAAAATGAAATAAAATAAAATGAAGACTAAACCTAAAAAAAATAAACTAGAAATAAAAAAAGAAAACTTAAACCCAATCTAAAACAAATAACCTAAACCTGAGATATAAAAATAAAATTAACTTTAAACTAAAATAAACCAAACTATAATAATAAAAAGAGCATTAATCTAAACCTAAAGAAACTAAAAAGACCATAAAACAAAATAAAATGGATTAACTAAAATAAATTAAAGATAATCTAAAAAAATAAAGCAGAATAAACCAGAAATGAAACCTAAGAACCTAAAACCAAAACCATAAAAAATAAAATAAAAAATAAAACATAAACCAAATAAATAAAATACAAATAAAACTAAACTAAAAAATAAACATAAACCTAAACCTAAAAATAAACTAAAATAAAAACTTAAAATGAAAACCTAAAACCTAAACCTACAAAAAACAAAATAAAAAGCTATACTATGCCTAAAAAATAAAAAAAGAAAACCTAAAACAAAAAAAAATAAAATAAAAATAAAACTAAACTAAAAAGTAAACATAAACCTAAACCTAAACCTAAAAAATAAACTAAAATAAATAAACCTAAAATAAATAAACTAAACTAAAAAAGAAATACTAAATAAAAATAAAAAATAAAATAAACTCAAATAAATAAAAAATAAACTAAATAAACTAAATAAATTTAAACCTACCAAAACTTCTAATTCCTTTAAAACCTGATCCCTAAACCCTAAACTCAAACTCCCAAATTAAACCCTAAACCTAAAACCCTAATCTAAAATCAAAAAATCATAAACCCTAAACCCTAAACTAACCCTAAACCCTAAACCCTAACCCTAAACTCTAAACACTAAATGTTGAAACCCTAAGCCCTAAGCTCTAAACTAACCATAAACACTAAACCCTAAACCCTAAAAATCCTAAATGCTAAAGCCTAAACCCAAAACCCTAAACAAACCCTAAAACTTAAACTAACCCTAAACCCTAAACATTGAATAAAGGTGTCATTAAGTGTAGATCTAAAGAATGACCCAATCCTAACATAGTTAAGGTTGCTAAAGAAAATGTCTTCAAGAGACTTTCCCTTGACTGTCAAGGATTTGAATACCCTAAACCTCAACCCTAAATCATATTATATTACCATATATTATAGTATTGTGTAGCATCAAATATTTGAGCATTTAGTGATGTGTTTTTGGATGATATAAGATGTTTTGAAATATTTTAGTATATTGTGGTATTGTGTCCAATAGTCTATATTATTATAAATTAATAAAAATATTTATTTAATAAATCACATGATGAAATTTGTTAAATTTGAAGTCAGAATTAGGTTTTAGTAAAGGTCTACCACTTGTAGTCTAAAAAGTAAGATTTTATGTTCAAAATAAATATTATATGTTGTAACATAGTATAACATCATATATCATAATATATATTCTCAACATTTTAAATTCTTTTATTTTACAATCATGCAAGCCTACACTAGCATTATTTATAAAAATGTTGATTTAGACTTTAAAATGGTGGAATTTGATTCAAAATAGAGCATGGCATCATAATATATTATTTTAATTTAAAATATGTAAGTGATATTACCAAAATATATTGTTTTTTATTGTTTAGACTAATTTTATGATATTTTATCTTAAGCAATCCCTTGTGATGTGATATGCAATATAATATAATCTAATATGTTATAGTATATTATAATATAGGATGCCATAACAGTAGCATCATGCATTATAGCATACTATTGTGTATATTACTACTTGTTGTTTAGGATATTTTAGTTTGTTTTAGAATGATGTAGTAGAGTTTGTACTGGTATAATTCATAAAAATATTGATTTATAGGCTGAGATGATGGGATTTGGCCAAATTTAAGGTAAGCTTTAGGGAACATCATTAGGGTGTGCTATGGTGTGTCATTTAATCAAAAGAATGGAATTTTGCATCCAAAATAAATGTTCATTTTTCAACCAAATTTTATAAATTTTTTGCTTAAAGTGATTCAATTTAAGGTGTAATGTATGATAATATATTATATAAAAACATACTAAAATATGATGTACATAACAATATAACTTCACATATATATGAATGTGGTGGTCTGTTACTAAATGTTATTGTACATTTTAGTATGTTTTACTTTTGTTATAATACATTAGGTCAAAACTCAAAAAATGTTAATTTGAAGGCTGAGATGGAAGAATTTGGCCAAATTCATGGCACACACCAAGAAGCAACACTAAAATTATGCTATTTTGTACCATTTCTAATAGAAAAATCACAATTTTACATCCAAAATGAACATTATTTATATTTTGAGAAAAAAATTTTATTTGTTTTTTTAAGTGATCCTAATGAGGTGTAATGTTAGACAAGATATTATATTATAGCAAAATATAATATAACATCATATATTATAATTTAATATAGTGTGTTAATTCACACTATAATATGTTTAGCATGATATTGTATAGTTAGTTTGAGCTTGCACCATCACAAATCATAAAATGTTGATTATAATGTTAAGATGAAGTCATTTGAATGGGTACATTATTAGGCTTTTGTTTGAAGTATTGGTGCAGAGAAGAAATAAGATTTGATGAGAATTCCATGTCAAGAACATGGAGGGAGATCTAGGGATCACATGCATGACATGACATGTGGGTCTATGTCGAGGGTATAGATGAAGAAAATTTTCTAGGGATAAGGTTTGAATTTGATTTGATTATATGATTTATGGAAAGAAGATCCATTGGGGATAAGAATCTATAATCCACCAAGGATTAAGATTGAATTAGCTTTAATTTGTTTTTTTTAATTGATGTGGAGGCATATTTGTTAGAGATATGGGCTCGAGTCTAATGGGGATCGAAATATGAACCTTCCACTAGGGAAGCAGGTTTGGGCTATCCACTGGGGATTGGGATTTGAGTTTGATTTGATAGATTAATTTGGGGATGTATCCACTGGTGATAAGAGTTTAGTTGAATCTGTTCGAATTAGTCTCTATTTGGGGAGTTGCTTTAATTTGGCTCCATTAGGGAGGTTGGTTTTGAATTTGATTTATTTGCTTGTTTTATATATGATTTGGGCTCCACAGAAGGCCGTGATTTAACTCCACTGGGGAAAATCAGGGTTTAATTTAATAAGTTAATGTATGGACGCTGGTGTATGATGGACCCACCAGAAGCTATATCACTGACCTACTTCAAGTTTACAAATCTAAAGGGATAATCAACCGGTTGCTAGGTCGAGCTAGCCAACCTAAGGGGTTACCTTTCAAAGTGCAACGACTGTGCTAGGAAGAAGGCATAGCAGACTTAAATCTTTCAAAGTGAGGAACAACTAATGGGGTAACCTTTTGGATGCACAACCAATCAAACGACCTAGACTACTACTGTGAATGGGGACTTATATCAACTCAAAAGTAGTCAAGATTAATTTTATCTTAATTTCATGTGATTTCATATAGTTTGTTTGATTTAGTTTGATTTCAAATTGAGGGCAAATTCACAAGAGATGTGAGCTCGATCAAATTTAATAGATTTAATTTATTTACCATGTTAGCATGTGTTGGACCCACTAAGAAGGGGCTATATTGGACTTATCCTATCTCAGATTTACAAATCCAAAAGGATAATCTACTGGCCGTGGGGTAGAGCTAGCCAACCTAAGCGGTTGCATTTTGGTGTGCAATGGTTGTGCTAAGAAGAAGGCGCAATGAACTTACATCTAAAAAGGAACAACCATTGGGGTGACTGTGGTAGCACAACAAATTGAACGACTTAGTGACAACTGAATGCGGGACATATATCAACTCAAGAGTCGCATTCCTATGAATTTTCCTAACACTACCCTAAAGATAAGATACCTACTTGGGAAAAGGTACCCGTAGGGGTGTCCTCCTAATCCACAAGTGAATATATATTTTGTTTATATGTTTGCATGGACCTTATTGGTGTGCGAGGGACTACACTGAGAATGGGCTATGTCGGCTTTGACATGTCTCAAATTTATTGGACCAAGGGAGAATTTGCACATCCATAGGATGGATTCTCCAACCACAGGGGTGGTTAATAGGAAAGGGGAACTGTCCAATCTGATACTAACCTGGGTAGTGTCTAAATAGGGTCACAAAGGATGTGATCCAAATGTAGTGCTTACATGGGAGGTGTGGGGCGCTATCCGAGGCCTGAAAAGAAAGCCCATAGGTGGCCAACTCAAGGAGAAAGCATAATGACTTACATCCATGAGTGGTACATCCTAAGAGAACTAACCAACCTAAGGTGTATCCACATGTGTGGTGTATTCATCAAAGATAGTGAGAACCAACCAACCTAAGGTGCCCGCCAAGCAGATCAATTTGGAAAGAAAGGTAGGCTTACAACTTTCCAACGAACCGATCATCGGGATAGTCTATCATCGATGCATCCATTCAACCTAGAGCAATCGTGGGAGCCCCGAGGAAGGGCTAGACCCAGACTTGAAGCATCAGGAGGGAAGGAGCTGCTAAGGGACTTATCCTACACCTCAAATATACTCAACCCACCATGAAGGCTAATCCAAGAAGAAGGCATAGCACTCACATCCTCTTAACTAAGCCAACATGAGGAGCTTACCTACCATCCCAAGAAGGCCTACCAAACTAACAAGGCCATCGCAAGGGCCAAGTAAGGGAAAGCATAGTAGACTTACATCCTCCAAAGCAAGAAGTCCACCGGGTGACACACTTGTAGGTAAAGACACCGACCCTAAAATACTTAGTTACTACCACCGGGTGTTATCTAACTCGTAGTAGCCCGAGATAAAAGATATGTGTTCATTTTATATGTTTGTGTGTAGTTTGTGTTTATGTTGTGTTGATGAAGGATAAGACATTACTCGGGTTCCTTACACCTACCCTAAACACATCATGGTGGATTCGTAAACAAGAATATTTCCAACATGGAAGAGATTGAATTAGAAATGGAATTAAACCTAAAACCTAAACCCTAAACCGTAAACCCTAAAAAGCTAAAAACCTAAACCTAAACTAAATAAAACCTAAAAATAAAACAAATAAAAAAACCTAAACTAAAATAAAATGAAAAATAAAATAAAATAAAAACATAAACTAAAATCGAAACCTAAACCTAAACCTAAAAAGAAAATAAAATAAAAAATAAAAACTAAGCTAAAATAAAATGAATAAAAACCTAAACAAAACTAAAAAAATTAAAAAACCTAACTAAAATAAAAACTAAACCAAAAATTAAAATAAAATAAACCTAATATAAAATAAAATAAAAACTAAATAAAAACCAAACCTAAAAAAATAAACCTAAAATTAAAACCTAAAAATAAATAAAAAAACCTCAACCCTCAACTAAAAAAACCTAAACCTAAAATAATAATAAAATAAACCTAAACCTAAACTAAGATAAAATACACTAAAAAAAATTAAACCTAAACCTAAACCTAAAATAAATTAAACCAAAACCTAAACTAAAAAATAATACCTAAAAATAAAGCAAAAATAAAAACCTAAAACCAAAACCTAAAAAAATAAAATAAAAATCTGAACCTAAACCTAAAAATAAAAAATAAAACCAAAACCTAAAAAATAAAATTAAAATAAAACTAAAATAAAAAATAAACTTAAACCTAAACCTAAAAAATAATCTAATATAACGAAACCTAAAATAAATAAACTAAACTAAATAAAAATAAAAATAAACCTAAATAACAAATAGTAACAAACTAAAAGAAATAAAAAATATATTAAATAAAATAAATAAACCTAAACCTACCAGTTTACTTAACTTAAAAAATGAAAAAAAACACAAATAAAAAAAACCCTAAACCTTAAACCTATAACCCTAAACCTACAACCCTAATCCCTAAACCCTAAAACCCTAAACCTTAAACCCTAAAAACTAAACTCTAAAACCTAAACCCTTAACCCTAATCTTTAAAATCTACAACCTTAAACCCTAAACCCTAAACCGAAAACCCTAAACCCAAAACCCTAAAAACCAAAAAACCTAAACATAAAAAAATAAACCTAAAAATAAATAAAAATAAAAAACTTAAACCTAAATAAAAAATAAAACAAAATAAAAACCTAAAGTTAAACCTAAACCTAAACCTAAAAATAAAAAAATAAAAAAATATTCTAAAATAAATAAAACAAAAACCTAAACTAAACTAATTAATATAATGAACTTAAAAATAAAAAATCTAAATAAAATAAAAACTAAATGTAAAATAAATATAAATAAACCTAAAATAAAATAAATAAAAACTAAAAAAAACATAAACCTAAAAAATAAACCAAAAAATAAATTAAAAATAAAACCTAAACCCTAAACTAAAAAAAACATAAACCTTAAATAAACAAAATAAAATATACCTAAACTAAAATAAACTAAACTAAAATAAAAAAAACCTAAACCTAAACCCTAAACTAAATAAAATAAAATAAATTAAAAATAAACTTAAACCTAAAATAAAAAATAAAACATAAAAATAAACCTAAAATAAAAACCTAAAACCTAAACCTAAAAAATAAAATAAAAACTTAAAATTAAACCTAAAAATAAAATAACAATAAAACTAAACTAAAAAATAAACATAAACATAAACCTAAACCTAAAAAATAAACTAAAATAAAAAACCTTAACTAAATAAATAAACCAAACTAAATAAAAACAAAAAATAAAATAAACTAAAATAAATAGAAAATAAACTAAATAAACCTAAACTTACTGGTTTACTTAATTATTTTTTAAAAAAACCTAAATCCTAAACCGTAAATCCTAAACCCTAAACCCTAAATTCTAAAACTAACCCTAAACCTTAAACCTACAACCATAAAAAACTCTTAAACCCGAAATCCTAGAACCTAAACCATAATCCTAAAACTTAAACGCTAAAAGGATAAACAGTAAAACCTTAAACCCTAAATCGTAAAGCCTACACCTGAAACCCTAAACCCTAAAAACCAAAACCCTAAAACCCTAAACCCTAAACCCTAAACTATAAAAATCTAAAAACCTAAACTTAAACTAAATAAAACCTAAAAATAAATAAATAAAAAAACCTAAACCTAAATATAATAAAAAATAAAATAAAATAGAAACCTTAACTAAAACTTTAACCTAAACCTAAAAATAAGATAAAATAAAAAATAAAAATAAAAATAAAATAAAATAAAGAAAAACCTAAACTAAACTAAGAAAATAAAATAAAACCTAAAAATTAAAAACCTTAATAAAATAAAAACTAAATGTAAAATAAAAATAAAATAAACCTAAAATATAATAAAATTAAAACTAAACAAAAACCTAAACCTAAAAAATAAACCTAAAAATAAATTTAAAAAAAAACTTAAACCCTAAAATAAGAAAACCTATAAATAAAATAAAAAATTAAATAAAATTAAATAAACATAAACCTAAACGAAAACACACTAAACTAAAATTAATAAAACCTAAACCTAAACCTAAACCTAAGCTAAACAAAATAAAATTAACTAAAAATAGACTTAAACCTAAACTAAAAAATAAGACCTAAAAGTAAGCCTAAAATAAAAACCTAAACCTAAAAATAGAACATAAAAATGTAAACTTAAAGCTAAAAATATAAAAATAAAACCTAAACCTAATAATAAAATAAAAATAAAAATCAACAAAAAAGATAAACCTAAACCTAAAAAATAAACTAAAATAAAAAAAAACTAAACTAAAATAAATAATCCTATAATAAATAAACTAAACTAAATAAAAATAAAAATAAACATAAATAAAAATAAAAAATAAAATAAATTTAAAATAAACTAAATAAACCTAAACCTATTGGTTTACCAAATTTTTTTTTTGTTTAAAAAAATCCTAAACCCTAAACCCTAAACCCTAAATCATAAACCCTAAACTTTAAAACTAACTTTAAACCCTAAACCCTAAACCTAAAAAAAACCTTAAAAAACCAGAAACCCTAAACCCTCAACCCTAAACCCTAAACCTTAAACCCTAACCCTAACCCTAAACCCTAAACCTTAAACCCTAAACTAACACTAAATCCCAAACCCTAAACCCTAAACCCTAAACCTAAACTAACACTAAACCCTAAACCCTATACCCTAAACCCTAAACCTTAAAAACCATAAACTTAAAGCCTAAACACTAAATCATAAACCCTAAATCCTAAACATGTACCCTAAACCCTAAAACCCTAAACACTAAACCCTTAAAACCTAAAAACCAAAACTTAAATTGAATAAAACCTAAAAAAAATAATTAAATAAACCTAAATTTAAATAAAATATAAAATAAAATGAAATAAAATAAAATAAAAACCAAAACTAAAACCTAAACCTAAACCTAAATATAAAATAAAGTACAAAATAAAAATAAACTAAAATAAAATAAAGAAAAACCTAAACCAAATAAAAAAAATTAAATGAACCTAATAATAAAAAACCTTAATAAAATATAAAATAAATGTAAAATACAAATAAATTAAACCTAAAAAAAATAAAATAAAAACTAAATAAAACTTAACCTTAAAGAATAAACCTAAAAATAAATTAAAAATTAAAACCAAAACCCAAAACTAAGAAAAACCTAAACCTAAAATAAAACTAAAAAAATAAAATAAAATAAACCTAAACCTAAACTAAAAAAACTAAACAAAAATAAATAAAACCTATACATAAACCTAAAATAAACTATATAAAATAAAATAATCTAAAAATAAACCTAAACCTAAACTAAAAAATAAAACTTAAAAATAAACCTAAATCATAAACTCAATAAATAAAACAAAAATGAAACTCTACTAAAAAATAAACTTAAACCTAAACCTAACCCTAAACCAAAAAAATGAACTAAAATAAAAAATTGAAACTAAACTAAATAAACTTAAAATAAATAAACTAAACTAAATAAAAATAAAAAATAAACATAAATAAAAATAAAGAATAAAATAAATTAAAATAAATAAAAAATAAACTAAATAAACCTAAACCTAATGGTTTACTTAATTTTAAAAAAAAAACACTAAACCTTCAATCCTAAACCCTAAACCCTAAACCCTAAAACTAACCCTAAACCAAAAACCCTAAACCTACAACCCTAAACCCTAAACCATAAACCATAAACCCTAAATCATAAACCCTAATCTTAAACCCTAAATCCTAAAAGCATAAACCCTAAAACCCTAAACCCTTAACCCAACACCCTAAACCCTAAACCCTAAACCCTAAACCCAAGCCCTACACCCTAAACCCTTGACCCCAAATCGTAATCCTAAACCTAAACCTAAAGTAATGAAATAAAATAAAAAATAAACCAGAACCATAAAACCTAATAAACTTAAACCTAAGCCTAAACTCTAAGAATGGACAGAACCTTGAAGCAAGAACATCACTGTCAACCAGGCATAGTATAATTTTGGTGATGGAGATAAAGTCGAGCGAGTGGTGGTGGGGATCTGGAGGTCTTGGTGGATATGGAGGTGGTGGTCGAGAAAGGTGGTTTTGGAGGTGGAGGAGTGACTGAGGTTATAGCATGAGGGTAAGATCGAGGATGTGATGGTGGATCCCAATACTCGAGAGGCTGGGGTGGTTTTGATTGGAACTAGAGAAATTAAAGTACTACCGATCTGAGCTACTGTTTATGGAACTGTGTCTTTATAGTAAAAATGGTTCTACATTTCTAGGGTCTTTGATTTGATCTATGCGTGCTCATTTTTTATCTATGTCATTACGTATGTCTTAGAAAACTTAGTGTATTACTTGGTTAATGAAATCAAAATGAAGAAAAATTGACTCTGAATTTCTTCTCTTTAAAAAAAAAACCAAGAACCTTAAACCCTAAACTAAAACCAAAAACTTAGACCTAAAACTAAACTCTAAACCCTAAAGCCAAAAAACCCCAAATCCTAAAACTTAAACCCTAAAACCCAAAACCCAAAACCCTAAAGCCTACACCCTAAAACCTAAACCCTAAACCCTAAACCCTAAATCCCAAACCCTAAACCCTACACCCCAACCCTTAAACCCTAAACCCTAAACCCTAAACCCTCAACTAACCCTAAACCCTAAATTCTAAAAAGCTAAAAACCTAAACCTAAACTAAATAAAACCTAAAAATAAAATAAATAAAAGAAACTAAACAAAAATAAAATGAAAAAATAAAATAAAATAAAAACCTAAACTAAAACCTAATCCTAAAAAGAAAATAAAATTAAAAAATAAAAAATAAACTAAAATAAAATAAATAAAAACATAACCTAAACTAAAAAAAATTAAAAAAAACTTAATGAAAATAAAAACTAAACCTAAAATAAAAATAAATTAATCCAAAAATAAAATAAAATAAAAACTGAATAAAATCTTAAACCTAAAATGAATAAAAAATAAAACCTAAACCCTAAACTAAAAAAGAAAAATATTAAACTTAAAATTAAAATAAAATTAACCAAAACCTAAACTAAAATAAAATAAACTAAAATAAATAAATCCTAAACCTAAACCCTAAATAACATAAAATAAACTAAAAATAAACCTAAAACTAAACTAAAAAATAAAACCTAAAATCAAAACTAAAATAAAAACCTAATACCTAAACCTAAGAAAACAAAATAAAAACCTAAACCTAAAGCTAAAAATAAAAAATAAAACCTAAACCTAAAAAATAAACTAAAAATAAACTTAAACCTAAAAAATCAAATAAAAATAAACCTAAACCTGAAAAATAAAATAAAAAAAAACCTAAACTAAACTTAGAAAATAAACTAAAATAAAAAACCAAAACTAAAATAAATACATTAAACAAAAAAAAAAGACTTAAATAAAAATAAAAAATAAAATAAACTAAAATAAATAAAAGAAATAAACTAAATAAACAAAATCAACCTAAACCTACTAGTTTACTTAACTTTAAAAAATTAAAAAAAATTAAAAAAAACCCTAACCCTAAAATTAACCCTAAACCCTCAACCCTAAACTCACAACCCTAAACTATAAGCCATATACCTTAAAACCCTAAACCATAAACCTTAAACCCTAAACCCTAAAACGCTAAACCTTAAACCATAAAACCTAAAACCTACGACCCTAAACACTATACCCTAAAGCCCAAACACTAGACCATAAACCCTAACCCCGAAATACCAAAAAACCTAAACCTAAACTTAATAAACTCTAAAAATAAAATAAATAGAAAACCTAAACCTAAATAAAATAAAATAATAAAATAAAATAAAAACTGAAACTAAAAGCTAAGCCTAAGCCTAAATCTAAAAGTAAAATAAAATTAAGAAAAAACTAAACTAAAATAAAAAAATAACAATGAAAACTAAACTAAAAAAATAAAATATACCTAAAAATAAAAAAACATAAATAAAATAAAAACTAAACGTAAAATAAAAATAAAATAAAATAACAACAAAATAGAAACCTAAAAATAAATAAAAAATAAAACCTAAACCCTAAACTAAAAAAATAACCTAATCCTAAAATAAATAAAATAAAATAAACTTAAACCTAAACTAAAATAAACTAAACTAAAATAATAAAAACCTTAACCTAAACCTAAAATAAACTAAACCAAAACCCTAAACTAAATAAAATAAAATTAACTAAAAATAAAACTAAATATAATCTAAAAAAATAAAACCTAAAAATAAACCTAAAATAAAAACCTAAAACCTAAACCTAAAAAAAATAAAAAAACCTAAACCTAAACCTAAAAATAAAAAATAAAACCTAAACCTAATAAATAAAATAAAAATAAAACTAAACTAAAAAATAAACATAAACCTTAACCTAAACCTAAAAATAAACTAAAATAAAAACCTAAAAATAAACCTAAAATGAAAACCTAAAACATAAACCTGATAAATAAAATAAAAATAAAACTAAACTAAGAAATAAATGTAAACCTATACCTAAACCTAAACCTAAAAAATAAACTAAAATAAATAAACCTAAAATAAATAAACTAAATTAAACTAAATAAACTAAGTAAAAAATAAAATAAACTCAAATAAAAAAATAAACTAAATAAACTAAATAAACTTAAACCTACCTGTTTACTTAAATTTTTTTTCAAAAAAACCCCTTAATCCCTAAACCCTAAACCTTAAACCTTAAATCCTAAAACTAACCCTAAACCCTAAACCCTAAACCCTAAAAAATCCAAAAAAAACCCTAAACCCTAAACCCTAACCCTAACCCTAAATGCTAAAACCCTAAACCCTAAGCTCTAAACTAACCCTAAACCATAGACCTTAAAAATCATAAATGCTAAAGCCTAAACCCAAAACCTTAAATTAACCCTAAACCTTAAACTAACCCTAAACCGTAAATCCTAAATCTTGAATAAAGATGACATTAGAAGTAGATCTAAAGAATGACCCAATCCTAACATAGTTGTGGTAGCTAAAGAAAATGTCTTCAAGAGACTTTCTATTGATTGTTAGAGATTTGAATGCCCTAAACCCTAACCCTAATTATATTATATTACCATATATTATAGTATAGTGTAGTATTAAATATTTGAGCATGTAGTGATGTGTTTTTGGATGATATAAGATGTTTGGAAATATTTTAATATATTATAGTATTTTGCCTTATAGTCTATATTAATATAAATAAAAAAAATATTGATTTAATAAATCAGATGATGAAATTTGTTAAATTTGAAGTGGGAATTAGGTTGTAGTACAAAAGGTGTGCTATGCAACTTGTAGTCTAAAAGTAAGATTTTATGTTCAAAATAAATATTATATGTTGTAGCATAGTACAACATCATATATCATAATATATTGTTCTGCACATTTTAAATTCTTTTAGTATTTTATAATCATGCAATCGAGCCTACACTAGCATTATTTATAAAAATGTTGATTTAGACTTTAAAATGGTGGAATTTGGCTAAATTCAAAATAGGTAGAGCATGGCATCATAATATATTGTTTCAATTTTAAATCTGTAAGTGATATGACTAAAATATATAGTTTTTTATTATTTAGACTAATTTCATGATTTTTTATCTTAAGCAATCCCTTGTGATGTGATTTGCAATATAATATAATATAATATGTTGTAGCATATTATAATATAGGAAGCCATAACATAGTGCAGCATCATGCATTATGCATACTTGTGTGTATTACTACTTGTTTAAGATATTTTAGTTTGTTTTAGTATGATGTAGTAGAGGTTGTACTAGTATAATTCATAAAAAATATCGATTTATAGGTCGAGATGATGGGATTTGGCCAAATTTAAGGTAAGCTTTAGGGAACATCATGTGCTATGGTGTGTCATTTAATCAAAAGAATGGAATTTTGCATCCAAATAAATGTTCATTTTTCAACCAAATTTTATAAATTTTTTTTGCTTGAAGTGATTCATTTTAAGGTGTAATATGATAATATATTATATGAAAGCATACTAAAATTAATGTACATAATAATATAACTTCACATATATATGAATGTGGTGGTGTGTTACTAAATGTTATTGTACATTTTAGTATGTTCCACTTCTGTTATAATACATTTGGTCAAAACTCACAAAAATGTTAATTTCAAGGCTAAGATGGAAGAATTTGGCCAAATTCATGGCACACACCAAGAAGCAACACTAAAATAATGCTATTTTGTACCATTTCTAATAGAAAAATAATAATTTTACATCCAAAATGAACATTATTTATATTTTTAGAAAATTTTGTTATTTGTTCCTTTTATGTGATCGTAATGAGGTGTAATGTTAGACAAGATATTATATTATAACAAATTATAATATAACATCATATATTATAATATAATATAGTGTGTTAATTCGCATTATAATATGTTTAGCATGATATTGTATATTTTGTTTGAGCTTGCACGATCATAAATCATAAAATGTTGATTATAATGTTAAGATGATGTAGTTTGAATGGATACATTGTTAGGCTTTTGTTTGAAGTATTAAAGGTGTGCATCAGAGAAGAAATAAGATTTGATGAGAATTCCATGTCAAGGACATGGAGGGAGATCTATTAGGAGATCACACTTGCATTGGACATGACATGTGAGGTGTTTATGCTTAGGGTATAGAAGAAGAAAATCTGCTAGGGATAAGGTTTGAATTTGATTTGATTATATGATTTATGGAAAGAAGATCCGTTGGGGATAAGAATCTATAATCCAAGATTAAATCAACTTTAATTTATTTTTAATTTTAATTAAAGAGATAGGCTCAGAAGCTAGGATCGATATGGAACCTTCCACCAAAGGAAGTAGGTTTGGGCTATCCACTGGGGATTGGGATTTGAGTTTGATTTAATTGATTTATTTGGGGATGTATCCACTGGAGATAAGAGTTTAGTTGGATTTCTTTGAATTAGTCTCTATTTGGGGAGTTGGTTTAATTTGGCTCCACTAGGGTGTTTGGTTTTGAATTTGATTTGTTTGCTTGACTTGTTTATATATGATTTGGGGCTCCAGTAGGGAGAAGGCTGTGATTTAACTCCACTGGGGAAAATTAGATTTGGTTTCATTTAATTTGAGTTAATTTATGGACCCTGTTGGTGTACGATGTACCCACTGAGAAGGGGCTATATTAGCCTTGACCTACTTCAAGTTTACAAATCCAAAGGGATAGTCTACCGGCTGTGGGGTAGAGCTAGCCAATGGTTGTCTTTCGGTGTCTGATGTGCTAGGAAGAAGGCATGCACTTACAACTTCCAAAGTGAGGAACAACCATGAGTAACCTTTTGGATGCACATCAAACTTGACCTGGGGACTAAAGTGAATCTTTGCTAGATTATGTTAACTCAAATGTAGTGGATTAATTTATCTTAATTTCATGTGATTTGATATGGTTTGTTTGGTTTAGTTTGATTTCAAATTGATCAGAGATGTGAGCTCGGTCAAATTTGATAGATTTAATTTATGGACCATGTGTGATGGACCCACTAAGAAGGAGCTATATTGGGCTTATCATCTTAGATTTACAAATCTAAAGGATAGTCTAATGGGGTAGAGCTAGCCAACTAAGGGTTACCTTTGATGGTGATGTGCTAGGAAGAAGGCATTTACATCTTCTAAAGTAAGGAACAACCAGGATAACTTGGTATCAAACGACTTAGGGGTGACTAGTGAATCTTTGGGGACTTATATCAATTCAGAGTAGTGGACAATTCATAGGGTGTTATCCTAACACTACCCTAAAGATATGATACCTTCTTGGGAAAAGGTACCCCTAGGGGTGTCCTCCTAATCCATAAGTGAATATATATTTTATTTATATGTTTATGTGGACCCTATTGGTGTGTGATGTACCACACTGAGAAGGGGCTATGTCAGCTTTTACATGTCTCAAATTTATTGGACCAAGAGAGAACTTGCACATCCACAGGATGTATTCTCCAACCACAGCGGTGGTTAATAGGAAAGGGGAATTTTCCTATCCGATAGTAACCTGGGTAGTGTCTAAATGGGGACACAAAGGATGTGATCCAAATATAGTGCCCATAGGGGAGGTACTGCTAAGGTCATTATCCACGGAAAGAAAGCCCATTGTCGGTGGCCAACTCAAGGAGAAATAATAGCATACATACATGAGTGGTATATCTAAGGTGGGAGAACCAACCTAAGTGTATCCATGTACGTGTGGTGTATTCATTAGCATAGTGAGAACCAACCAACCTAAGGTGCCCGTTAGTGTAGAATAATCAATTTGGAAAGAAAGCATGCAGGTTTATAACTTTCCAAGCAAAACTGATCATCAGGATAGCCTATAGTTAGTGAGAAATATGCTATCTGACCTAGAGTGACTACTAAGTGGGGAGCCTCGAGGAAGGGCTAGACCCAGACTTGAAGCAGTCAGGAGGGAAGGAGCCACTAAGGAACTTATCCTAAACCTCAAATATACTCAACCTAGTTAGTGAATGAAGGATAATCCAAGAAGAAAGTGTAGCAGAATCACATCCTCTTAAATGAAGACAACATGAGGTAGCTTATTGGCCACGTAGTAAGGCCTACCAAACTAATAAGGACCTTATTGGTGTGCAGTGGCCAAGTAAGGAAGAAAAGCATAGCAGACTTACATCCTCCAAAGCAAGAAGACCACTGGGGCAACTCACTTGTAGGGTAGCACGTCAGCTTGACCTAAAGCAGCTATTGAGTTACTACCACTGGGGGCGTTATCCTAACTCAGAGTAGCCCGAGAAAAAAGATATGTGTTTATTTTATATGTTTGTGTGTAGTTTGTATTTATGTTGTGTTGATGAAGGATATGACATTTGTTTCCACCCTAAATAAATCATGGTGGATTCGCAAAGAAGAATACTTTCAACATGTAAGTGATTGAATTCGAAATGGAATTTTCATCATTATTAATTATTTTGAAACATGATTTATAATATTTCTTTATGTAGAGCTTGTTGATTGGAAGAATTAGGTGCTCTCCCATATGATTAATAAGCTGATAAGATCCTCCTTGGTAGGCCTTCTCTATGGGAAAAGGGCCATCCCAAGTGGGTTCAAACTTGCTTCCCATCTTACAAGGGAAACTATCGATCTCATTAGAACTAAAATAAGCTCTCCTACTTTAAAAGCTCTAGGACAAACCAACTTGTTGTGAGCTTGAATCATTTTAGCTTTGTACAACTCAAGGTTTTGGCATGCCCACAATCATTTCTCCTCCAAACCTTCGAGTTCTTCTAACCACAACTTGGAGTTATGCTCTATTGTGATCTTGCTACCCACAGCTATACTTAGTGATGGGAATTGGACTTCTAATCGTAGAATGTTTTTGGACCGATACACTAAAGAGAAAATAGTATCTTGAGAGCTCTATATGTGCGGTAAAAGGCTTAGCCTCACTTGTTTTTGTAGTGTCTTTCTTAGTATTTTGAGAGTTTTGTTGAAGGCTTCCTAAGCCATTTGTCCTCTAGTAGTTGATGGTAGAATAACTCCAATCTATGGGCACAATTATTGATCTAGGTACTCTTGAATACAGTACCATTATCAGATATAATTCATCGAGGCACTCTGAACCTATATATAATATGGTTTCTATAAAACTAAAGCACATGCAGAACTATGACCTCTCTGAGTGGAATCACCTTTGTCCATTTGAAAAAGTAGTCAATAGCAGCTAAGATGAACTGATGACCCTTGGAAGAAGGAGGATCAATTAGACCCACTATGTGTAATACCTGAGGCAAATGTAGGATGTAGAATCTTAGGTGGTTGATGTAGGACCATACCGTGTATGTGACATTGGTGGCATCTCCTAGCTGTATCCATGCAATCTTAAATCATCGACGGTTAGTAGTATCCTAAAATCTTGATCTTGGCTTTCATCTTTGAACCAGATTGGTTGGCTCCACATAATCCTGAGTGTACCTCAGACACGATCTTACGAGTTTTGTGCTTGTCCAAATAACATAACCTCATATAACTAAAAGACCATTGGTACAAGACACCATCCACAAGAGCATAGGAAAGTGCTCTCAATTTCTTCTAATGGGCTTGGGACTTGTCCTAAGGTAGTTTTCCTTTATTTAGGTAATCCACGAATGGTTGCTTCGGATCTAACTCCTCGTCCTTCTTGGTAATTATAACCTCCCCTTCAAGAGAGTACTTTTTGATGAGTTCAGTATCAACAAAGGATAAGATATCTCTTTTTTGGGCCTTTATTCATATGGACTCATCCTCCGGACATGCCAACTCTTTCACAAGCTTGGCTAAAGGATACACTATGATGTTCTCTCCAAGAAGAATCTTATAAATGGTAACCTCTATGATTTGGGGCAACAACTCCATGGTGTACTTGTGGTAGTGATGGAGCTTGGGCTTTATAACCTTATAGGACCCAACAATTTGGTTGATAACTTGTTGAGAATCCCGAAGATGTTGATTTTCTAGATGCTTAGAGTAATGGCTAACTCCAGACCAAGAATCAGAGCCTCATATTTGGCTTCATTATTGGTGCAAGGATTGGATAGATGATATGAGAATTTTATCACATCGCGATCTGGGTTAAGATAAACTATTTCTACCTCTGCCTTTCCAGGAATAGTTGATTGTGATTCTTTTTCTCTTTAAGAGGAAGCCGCACCAACAAAGTACATCTCCTAGCAATGAATGCTAGTATCCCCTATGTTCATGATTTATTCATTAGGGAGATCATCACTAAGTAGAAAGTCAGCAAGAAGTGGGTGTGTTGTTAAGAAATCGGCTAGCACTTGTCCTTTCACCTCATATAAGGGTATGAATGTAATGTCAAATTGCGTGAAGATCATGGACCATCTTGCCAACCATCTGGATAACGTCAGTTGAGTCAAGAGATACTATAGTGAATTCATCCTAGAGATTAAGTTCACTTTATGAGGAAGCATGTAGTGTTGTAGCTTTTGGTTTGTAAAGATTAAGATAGGCAATGCTTCTGTGGATACATAGCCTCATTAGATGATGGCGAGGTAGTAGAGTGCATTTTCCTCCCTTCTTCATTGGCTTGGGCCAACAAATCACCAATAGTCATCTAATGCAATAGTGTAAAGTATGAGCTTGCCAGGAGGTCATTAGAGCTGGCATCAACGGTAATGCTTGATGTCTTTGAAGGCATGCTCACCCTTATCATCCCACTTAAACTTGGCACTTTTTTGACAAGAATGAATGACATCTTCTCAGGTTAGATATAAAGCATCTTATATATGCCAACGCCTTGGAATGATTTGAGTTGAGTTAAACTTTTAGGGAGGCATTTCTAATATATGATCTTCTCAGATGATTTGATTCCTAGCATGGACAAAATCAAGGAATTTTCTTGAAGCTACTCTGAATGCACACTTCAGGGAGTTCATTTTGAAATTAAATTATTTAATTATTTAAAAACTACTCTCAAGTCGAAGAGATGGTCTTCCTTTTGTAAACTTTTGATCTTGATATCATCGACATAGCACTTGACTTGATGATGAATGAGTTCATCAAAGATTCGAGTCATAGCCTACGGTATGTAGACATTTTAAGGTGAAGGGCATGACCTTATAGCAATAGATTGATCGGGGTTCTAAAGTAGTGTTTCTTTCTTTCTAATCTTTATTTGGTTATATCCAAATGAGCCATCCTTGTAATAGAAGACTGCATGAGATGAGGCAATGTCCACCATCAGCTTTGGGATTGGTAGTGAAAATTCTTCTTTTGAAAATGCCTTATTTAAATCCAAAAAATAAATGCATATGTTAATATGGCCATTCTTTTTCTTGAATGGGATGATGTTGGCTAACCATGTAGGGTATTTTTCTTCTCGAATGAAGCCAACATCAATCAATTTCTTGACTTCATAAATGACCTATTGTTCTATGTCTAATCGAATGCATCTAGGAGCTTCCTTGATAGGGTTAATAGTAGGCTCAATTACTAGTTTATGGGCTTCTATGTTAGGAGCCAATCCGAGCATCTCTTCATAACTCCATGCAAATAAGTCCTTAAACTCAGTCAATAGCCTCACTAAGTTATTGGTTTTAATTTCACTCAATAAAGAATTGAGGTATGTCGGGCATGAATCTTCTTCAGTTCCTAAGTTGATTTCCTTGAGCTCATTGATGGTTGACTTGATATCTTCTTCAAACTCTAGTGGTGCATCTTTGACTTCAAAATCATCTAGATCATCTGAAGTTTCTAACCATAGCTCCTCATATGAGTTAATGTGATTTGAAAAGAAGTTATAAGATTCCAAATGATTGATGAGGACTAAGCAGTAATCATTATCATCGACTGAACCCACTATACTGAAACCTAGTCCCGATCTTGATTGAGAGCTTTTGCATTTATTCTTCCATATTCTTTCAAAGTAGTCTGACTTGTGCTTTGACCATGTATTTAAGATTAACCTTTTCTTTGCTAAATTATGAACACTAGGAAAGTAGCAATCTAAAGGTAATTCTATTAAATCTTTATATGAATCATCCTTGAGTTCTACATCAACTTCTTGACTTGAGGATGATGCTCCCAGAAAAAAATCTCTAAGTCTTCACACTTGTGTATGACTTAGGGGCTTCCTTAACTACCAAACCCTTAGTTTTTAGAGAGAAGTAGGGTTAAAGCTAAGGTTCCCAACTGATGCCTAACTGTTTCACATATAGACTTGGATACATTTATGCTTTGGTTTAGAGCCTGGTCTCATTGCTATCTAGCTCAAGTGTAACCTCCAAGGGAATCTACTACTAAGAAGAGCTAGCTGGCATACTAACCATATAAGACTCATCCTATGAACTAGATTTTGAGTCTATATGGATAGCAGGTGTACTCCTGGTAGCCGGGACATATCTTCTATTGGGTGGCCAATAATGAGATTTTCCACCCCTCGGACTGCCTCTGAAATGGCCTCTTCCTCTGCCTACTGGAGGTCAAGTCATCATACTCGTATGTTTGAATGGAGTAACGAACTGTGGGTGAAATATAATTTCAAGCTCCACTTCCTCCTCCAAGTCTATTTCCACTCCCTTTTATTTTCTTTTTCATTTTCTCTTTTCTTTTCTTTTACTTTTTCTCTTTTCTTTTCTTTTTCTTTTTTTTAAAACTTTAGCCAAGTTCACGAGAATAGACTTGTCATTTCTCTCTTTTCTTTTCTTTTTTCTCTTTCTTTCTTTTTCTTTTTTTTTAAACTTTGGCCAAGTTCACAGAATAGACTTGTTGATTTTGAGGGAGTAGTAACTCATATATATGACCTCATGAATTGTAAATGGATTGAGATCTCCTTTAACACATTAGATGATCCCACCTCTCACAAACATACGATGTAGAGAGGATGGAACTATATTGTTCTTATGTATACATGGTCTCCCAAGCAAAGCATTGAAAGATGTATCTGAGTTTATAATTTCAAAACTTGCCTTCGGTCTTCCAATTATCTATCTCTATGGGAAACACTATGGAGCCTAAGGCCTATTGACCTCAATTTTGGAGTGCGGATTCAATCTTCCCATCTTACTTTGGTGTCTTCTAGACACTAAGACTTTCCTAGTCATAAGACACTTCTAATAATTAGGTAAACACTAAACCTAAGCCTAAAGACTTAGAAGGGTTAGGATTAGGGTTATGCCTTATTAGGATAATCCACCTACCCTACAACCCAAATCAATCCATGTTCAACTTCTCAAACTAAACCTCAAGTTCAATTCAAACATTCAAATCCAAATCCAAACCAAATTCCAAAACCAAATGATTGAGTCAAATCCAAACTAGTAACCCTTCCTAAGCTATACGACCTATCCCATGGACTTAGCCAAATCTTAAACCAACTCAATCAAAAATCAATTGATTTTCTCATAATGAATTTATATCTTCTATCTTCTTCCCAAATTTAAATTAAATATACATTCAAATGATTAAAACAAAATCAAACTAAATAAAATTAAATCAAAACCCTTCCTAAGCCATATGACCTATCTCATGGACTTAGCCAAATCTTAATCCAAATCATGTCAAAATCAGTTGATTTTCTCGCAAATCAATCATATTTTCAATCATCTTCGCAAATTAAAATGAAATATACATTTAAATCTTGAAAACTAAATCAAACCAAATCAAAATCCAAGCCTAAGCCATAAGACCCAACTCCATGGACTTAGCCAAATTCCTTCATTCCAAAACCCAAATTGAATTTCTCATGAATCAATCATACCTTCAATCATATTCATAAATATAAATGTAATCTACAATCATCAACCTAAAACCAACCCAAGTCAAACCCAACTTAAACCTTTTGACTTGAAATGTTCAAATGAACCAAAACCCATTTGTACCCAAGCCGGCAATTGAATTTATTTATCAATACCAAATCCATATATAAACTCAAGTAAATCAAACTCAACCCAAAATCAAAAACTAAATTGGTCCATTAACCTAAGTGGCCAATTAGACCTATTTTAGAAAAGTTCTAATCCTACCCAAATTAAATTGAACCAAGCCCATCAAAACCTCTCATCATGATTGTCACACCTTGATGATCAATTATCACAAATTAGGTCAAACCAAGTCAACTTGGTCATTTGACCAAGGCAACCCCTTAACCCATATGAACCCAAACTAGCCAAATTTCGACCTAAGCCAAATCCCTTGAAACCAATGATTCATACCAAATCAAAATCAATATTTGAAAATGACTTGACCTTCAATTGAGTCAAACCAAACCTAATTGGGCTCCTGACCTAAGCTGACCTAAATTAGCTTAAAAGAGCAAATTAGGTCAAATCAAAATATAGACCAAATTGATTGAAATGAATGGCTCAAGTTCATTCTAAATTGATCATTGAACTTGACCAAAGCCATGATTAGACCCAATTGAACCAAATTGACCTTTAAATCAACCTTAAGTTGGCCTAAATCAAAACTAAATCCAAATTTATTGAAACTAAAGCCTACAATCATCTTTAATTGGTAAACTAAACCCAAACAACACCCAACCCAAGCACCTTTGGCTATTTTGGCCAAATTGGTCAACTTAACCCATTTGACCTAAATGAATTCAAATGAGCCAAATTCAAATCTAAGCCAAACTACACCAAACTAATTGAACCAAAACATCCCAAATGATCATATGAACTTGACCCAACCCTTGATTTGATCCAATTTGACCAATTGGTCAACTTTACCCAACATAACCCAATTTGACCTAAATATGAGTCAAATTGAGCCAAACTTAACCAAATCAACTCCAATTAGCTAGAAATTTGGGCTAACCCACTTTTGTCTCATTTGAAATCTGCCCAAATCAAATCCAATGCCAAATGATCATTCTACCCTTGGGTCAAGGGCATCATATGAGACAAATCACTCATGTACGTGGTCATTTCTATTCCTTGGCCACTTGGTACTCTCCCAATGGTCCACCTAGGCACCTAGGACAGTGTCAAACTTGACCCAAGGGGTGGTTGGGTCGGCCATGACCCATGGGAGGTGAAATAACCTCACCCTTCCCATTGGAGCATTTGAAGCTCATGAGACACCCATGATTCCTCCTTCGTAGCCACCTCCACACCTTCAACCAACCAAGCCGATCCACTCACCTCCTCCTTGCCACCCACACGTCCCTGAGATGGATAGACCACCATAAGAAGCCAAACCTAGTCCCATCATCTGATCAAGATGAATGGGAGTATACACCCCCTTGTTTCCACTCAAACACACATAAAAATCATTACTCAGAGCCCTAGCTACCTAAGACGACCTGATAGAGCCATTCCCTAAGCTCCCAAGCTCATTCCTTGACCAATAAATGCCATTCCCGTTCATCCCAAAATAGGACACTCCCATTTCTGACCTAACTATCCCATTTCTCCATCAAACTCAAATTAACTTTGCACTCACTTTCCATAGTCCTCATCGAACAAGAAGGAATTATCTCCCAAGATTCTCTAGCACTAGAGGTAGGACATTGATTAAAGCTGAGCTCCAAATCATCGATTTATGTCCTTTCGAGCGAACGCCGAGGAATTGATCCAATTGCTGCTCAATAGGGCTTCGTATCCACTAGAGGAAGCTTCTTCAATTGTTCGAGCCACGGGTCTTATGCTCTGGTGAGATATGCTTCCAAAAATAACCCTTAGATAAAAATGGGTTGGAGCTTTTTGAAAAAAACTTGCATCTCATGTGATCTTGACTGTTGGATCCTCTCCGATCGATGTCGTGAAGGTGTGAGATCCTTTTGGAGTTGATCGAGCTCATAGCTTCGGATCAAGTGAATGGCATGACTCCATTCTTCCTCACTCATGTGATGTTAGAACACACCTAAAGGAGTTTAATAACATTATGGTTAGTTTACATGTGTGGGAAAATCGTAAAAATTAAGTAATTTAATCTAATTAACTATTAATGATTTACATTTGGCCCCTTTTATTTCCTAGGATCATTGCAAGTTTATTTTCCATGCATATCATGTTGTCTCATAATTATTTAGTTAATTACTTTAAGGTGACATAGGGTAATTAATTCAACTAATTAAGTGTCAACTTAATTAACCAATAAAATCAACTTAATTATAATTAAATTAAATCAAATCTGTGGAATGGGTTTAAAACATCAAGTGATGATTTCTCTTCTCCTCTTTAAATCAAATCAGATCCAAAACTTAATTAATAAAGAAGCTTTGGTTTGCTTTAAATAATTTTATTTGATTTGATTGTCCTAACGAACTAGTTTGGTTGAATGAATCGCATGCTTATATTGGATTATCCTCTTTTCAATCATGTTAAATTTGGTATGTCATTTGAATTCATGCATCCAACTTTTCAAAATCAAGTAAAATAAAATGGATTTCCTTTATGTAAGCTTGCATGTGTCGATTTAATTTAAACTATGTGTTATGATGTTAATTATAAATACATAAGAAATACATGTGCTTATTGCTTACGTGTATGAATGTTGAGTTCTCTTTCCTCTATTCATGTGTTGATTTATATAAGATTGAATCACAATAGGTATATAGTCTGGACATCCTGGGAACATGAGGCTATAGCTAGCCCCAAGGAGGTCATTTGATTACCTCACTTCCCTCGTTTGTTATTTGGTTGATGAAACAAAAAAGATGAAATGTTGAATATGAATTTGCTCTCTATTGAAAAAATTAAATAAAAAAAAACCAAAAACTCTAAACCATAAACTAAACTAAACCTAAAACCTAAACACTAAACCCTAAAACTACACCCTAAACCCTAACCCCAAACCCCAAACCCAAAAAACCCTAAAACCCTAAACCCCTAAAGCAAACACTAAATCATAAACCCTAAACCCTACTAAAACTAAAACACAAAAAAACCTAAATAAACTAAATAAAACCTTAAAATAAAATAATTAAAAAAACAAAGCTAAACCTAAACTTAAACTAACATAAACAATTTAAATAAAATAAATAAAAATAGAATAACTAATAACCTAAACTAAACTAAAATAGAAAATAAATCTAAGAATAAAAAAACTTATATAAAATAAAAACTACACTTAAAATAAAAATAAAATAAACCTAAAATATAATAAAATAGAAACTAAATAAATACCTAAACCTAAAAACAAAACCTAAAAATAAGTAAAAAATAAAATGTGAGCCCTAAACCTAAAATAAAAAATAAAAAAACAAAATAAAATAAAACTAAACCTAAACTAAAATAAACTAAATTGAAATGAATAAAACCTGAACCTAAACATAAAATAAACTAAACTAAAATAAAATAAAATAAACTAAAAAATTAATCTAAACTAAAAAATAAAACCTAAAATGAAAACCTATAAACTAAACCTAAAATTTTAAAAAAAACCTAAACCTAAAATAAAAAAACCTAAAAAAAAAAATAAAAATAAAATAAACTCAAAAAATTAAAAATAAACCTAAACCTAAACCTAAACCTTAAAAAATTAAAAAAAACCTAAACTAAAATAAATAAACCTAAAATAAATAAACTAAACTAAATAAAGATAAAAAGTAAGCCTAAATTAAGAAAATAAAATAAACTAAAATAAATAAACTAAATAAACTAGATAAATAAATGAAGAAATCTTGAATATGAATTTGTTCGGTGTTAAATAAAAATTGAAAACTCTAAACCCTAAACTAAAACCTAATCCCTAAACCCTAAACCCAAACCAACCCTAAACCCACTAAACCTAACTGATGCTCCTAAACCTAGGCACCCTGGCCCTACTACCCCAAACCCTAAAACCTAAATTCTAAACTAACCTAAATCCTAAACCCTTAACCAAATAAACTAAACCAAAATAAATAAATATCCAAAATAAAATAAAATATACATAACTAAAACCTAAACCTAAACCGGAGGAAAATAAATAATAAAGCTAAAACTTAAAATGAAAATAAATAAAACCTAAACTAAACCAAAACATAAATAAAATAAAAACTAAACCTAAAATAAAAAAATCTAAAATAAACTAAAACTAAATAAACCTAAACTAAATACCTAAAAAAATTAATAAAAAATCACATAAACCCTAAACTTAAAATAAAAACTACCTCAAATGAAACCTCTAAAAAATAAATAATTAACTAAAATCTAAAAAACCTAAAATAACATAAACTTAAAATAAAATAAACTAACTAAAATAAACCTAAACTAAAAACCAATAAAAATAAATAACCCTATAAAATAAACTAAAATAAATAAACCTAAACCACAAAAAAAAGTAAAAAACCCTAAACTAAATAAAACCTAAAAATAAAATAAATAAAAAACCTTAACCTAAATAAAATAAATTAAAATTAAAAAAAATAAAAACTTATACTCAAACCTAAACCTAAGCCTAAAACTAAATTTTAAATAAAATAAAAAAATAAAAAATAAAATAAAAGAAATAAAACTTAAAACTAAAATAATAAATTAACCTCATAAAAAACCTAAATAAAACTAAACATAAAATAATAAAAATAAATAAAACTAAAATATAAACCTAAACCTAAAGAAACCTAAAATAAATAAAAAAAAAACCTAATAAACTAAAACTTAAACTAAAATAAACAAAATAAAATTAACTAAATAAAAAATAAAACTAAACCTAAACCTAAAATAAAATAAAAAACCCTAAACTAAAAAAATAATTAATTAAAATAAACCTAAAACTAAACTAAAAAAATAAACCCTAAATTAAAACTAAAATAAAACCTAAAACCTAAACCTACCAAAGAAAATAAAATAAAAAACTAAACATAAAAATATAAAATAAATAAACATAAACCTAAAATTAAAATAAAAACTAAAAAAAAATAAACTAAAAACCTAAAACATAAACTAAAATAAAACCTAAACTAAAATAAATAAACTAAATAAATAAAATAAAATGTCTTAAATAAAAATAAAAATGGAAGAAACAAAATAAATGAAATAAGCTAAATAAACTCTACTGGTTTGCTTACTTTTTTTTCAAAAAAACCATAAACTAATCCTTCAATCCAAAACTAATCTAATCAAACCTACCTGACCCTGAGCCTACAACCCTAACCACAGAGCTGAGCCATAAACCCCATTAAGGCCACGCTAAATCAAACCCTAAACTCTAAAACTAAACTCTGGGCTTTAACTCACCCTCTGGGCCCTCCCTAGGCTACTCTGGCCATTAACTCCTAAACCTCTGAGCCACAAAACCCATACAGGCTGGCCCACCCCACCTAAACCAGGCCCTGGGCCCTAAACCCTGGGCCCTCACTCCCTTGTTGGGCCCACCACGTCCTAACCATACCCACTAAACCATGGGCCCTCCCTGCTACCCTGACCTAACCCTGAGGCGTGACCCTAAAATCCTAAACTTACAACCTACCCTCCACTGATCACACCCTCCACAGGTACACAAACCTAGAAACTTTAAACTCTAAACAAACCATAACTACACCTTAAACCTAACCAAACCACCATAAACCCTAAACCCTAAACCCTAAAAAGAAAATAAATAAAAACTAATTAAAATATTAAATAAAAAACTTAAACCTAAATAAAATAAAATAACAAAAATAAAAAACCTTAAACTAAAACATAAATCTAAACCTAAAAATTAATTAAAATAAAAAATAAAAACTAAACTAAAATAAAATAAATAAAAACCTAAACTAAACTAAAAATAAAAAATAAACCTAAAAAAAAAACCTAATTAAAATAAAAACTAAACGTAAAATAAAAATAAAATAACTTAGGGTTTAGTGTTTAGACTTTTGGGTTCTGGTTTTAAGGATTTATAGTTTAGGGTTTAGGGTTTAGGGTTAGCTTAAGGTTTAGGGATAGTTTATGGATTATGGTTAGCTTAAGGTTTAGGGTTAGCTTAATGTTTTTTATGATTTAAGGTTTAGGGTTAGTTTTAGGGTTTAGGATTTAGGGTTTAGGATTTAGGGTATAGGGTTTAAGATTTAGGGTTTAAGGTTTTTTTAAAATAAATTAAGTAAACTGATATGTTTAGGTTTATTTAGTTTAATTTTTATTTATTTTAGTTTATTTTATTTTTTATTTTTATAGTTTATTTTTTATTTTTACTTAGTTTACTTTATTTATTTTAGGTTTATTTATTTTTGTTTAGGTTTTTTATTTTAGTTTATTTTTTAGGTGTAGGTTTAGGTTTTTATTTATTTAATTATTAGGTTTTATTTAGTTTAGGTTTGGGTTTTTAGGTTTTTATGGTTTATTGCTTAGGGATTAGTGTTTAGGGTTTAGGGTTTAGGGATTTAGGGTTTAGGGTTTAGGATTTTAGGGTTTAGGGTTTAGGATTAGGGTTTAGGGTTTAGGGTTTAGTGTTTAGGCTTTAGGGTTTAGGGTTTTGAGGATTTAGGGTTTAGGGTTTTAAGTATTTAGGGTTTAGGGTTTAGAATTTAAGGTTTAAGGTTTAGGGTTAACTTAGGGTTTAGGGTTAGTTTGGCTTTAGGGTTTAGGCTTTAGGGTTTATGGTTTTTAGGGTTTATGGTTTTTATTTTAATTTTATTTTTAGGTATTATTTTTTATTTTAGGTTTAAGTTTATTTTTATTTCTTTTTATTTTATTTAGTTTAGGGTTAGGTTTAGGTTTAGGTTTTATTTACTTTAGTTTAGTTTATTTTAGTTTAGGTTTAAACTTATTTTATTTTATTTTTTTAAGTTTAGTTTCTTTTAGTTTAGGGTTTAGATTTTCATTTTCTTTTAAGTGTATTTTATTTTTATTTTACATTTAGTTTTTATTTCATTTGGGTTTTCTATTTTTAGGTTTATTTAATTTTTTATTTTTTTTATGTTTAGGTTTAGGTTTAGGTTTTAGTTTAGGTTTTTATTTTATTTTTTACTTTATTTTATTTTTAGGTATTATTTAGTTTAGGTTTAGGTTTTTAGGTTTTAGGGTTTAAGGTTTTGGGTTTAGGGTTTGGGCGTTATAGTTTTGGGTTTAGGCTTGTTGATTTTAAAGTTTAGGTTTTAAGTTTTAGGGTTTAAGCTTTTAAGGTTTAGGGTTTAGGGTTTTGGGTTGTAGGTTTAGGGTTCAGGGTTTACAATTTAGGTTAAGTTTTAGGGTTTAATTTTTAAGTTTAGGTTTTTATTTAGTTTTTATTTTATTTCCTTTTAAGTTTATTTTATTTTTATTTTACATTTAATTTTTATTATATTTAGTTTTTTATAGGTTTATTTTATTTTTTATTTTAGCTTAATTTTCATTTTTTATTTTATTTGATTTTTACATTTAAGTTTAGGTTTAGGTTTAGGTTTACATTTTAGTTTAGGATTTTATTTTATTATTTTATTTAGTTTAGATTTTTTTTATTTATTTTATTTTTAAGTTTTATTTAGTTTAGGTTTAGATTTTTAGGTTTTTAGGGTTTAGGGTTTAAGGTTTGGGGTTTTGGGTTTAGGGCTTAGGGTTGTAGGTTTTAGGGTTTAGGGTTTAGGATTTAGGGTTTTTGGATTAGGGTTTTATGATTTAGGGTTTAGGGTTTTGGGTTGTAGGTTTAGTGTTGAAGGTTTAGGGCTTAGGGTTAGTTTTAGGGTTTAAGGTTTAGGGTTAGGGTTCTTTTTTAATTTTTGATTTTTTTTAAAATTAAGCAAACTCATAGGTTTAGGTTAATTTAGGTTATTTTTTATTTATTATAGTTTATTTTATTTATTATTTTTATTTAGGCTTATTTTTTATTTAGTTTAGTTTATTTATTTTACTTTTTAAAGTTTTAGTTTAGGTTTATTTTATAGTTCAATTTTATTTTTATTTTATTTTTAGGTATAGGTTATATTTTTTTATTATTAGGTTTAGGTTTAGGTTTTTTTTAGGTTTATATTTTAGGTTTTTATTTTAGGTTTATTTTTAAGTTTTATTTTTTAGTTTAGGTTTAATTTTTTTTAGTCTATTTATTTTATGTAGGGTTTAGGTTTAGGCTTAGGTTTAGTTTATTTTAGGTTTAGGTTTATGTTTTATTTATTTTAGTTTAGTTTAGTTTAGTATAAGTTTAGGTTTTCTTTTTTTTAGGTTTAGGTTTTTATTTTAGTTTACGGTTTAGGTTTTTTCTTAGGTTTTATTTTTAGGTTTATTTTTTAGGTTTTTTTATTTTTAGGTTTATTTTTTAGGTTTTATTTTTAGGTTTATAAAAAATTTCAATGTTTATATTATTTTTATTATATTTTAGGTTTATTTTATTTTTATATTAGGTTTTGTTTTTATTTTATTTAGTTTTTAAATTTTTTAGTGTAGTTTAGGTTTTTATTTATTTTATTTTTGTTTAGTTTTAATTTTTTTTATTTTTTTTAGGTTTAGGTTTAGGTTTTAGTTTTGGTTTCTATTTAATTTTATTTTTTTATTTTATTTTGTTTATCTTTTTTTATTTATCATATTTTTAGTTTTAATTTAGTTTAGGTTTATGTTTTTAAGTTTTTAGGGTTTAGGGTTTACGTTTAATTGAGGGGTTAGGGTTCAGGGTTTAGGGTTTGGGGTTTAGGATTTAAGGTTTCGGGTATAGTGCTTAAGTTTTAAGGCTTAAAATTTAGGGTTTAGGGTTTTAGGATTTAGGGTTTAGGGTTTAGGTTTTAGGTCTAGGGTTTAGGTTTTAGTTTAGTGTTTAGGGTTTTTGGTTTTTTTTTAACAGAGAACAAATTCATATTTAACATTTCTTCATTCGATTTCATCAATCAAGTAACACACCAAGTTTTCTAAGACACAAGTAATGACATAGATAAAAAATGAGCATGCATAGAGCAAATAAAAAATCTTAGATAACAAGAACCATCTTTATTATAAAGACAGTTGCATAAACTGCAGATCGAATTAGCCGTTCTTCAATTTCTCCAGTTCCCATCAAAACCACCCCTGCTTCTCGAGTAGTGGGATCCACCATCATATCCCCAATCTCTCCCTCCGCCACCACCACGGTTGTAACCTCTGTCCCTTCTCCCGCTTCCATAACCATCAGTGCTCAGACCACCACCTCTATATCCACCAACACCTCCAAATCCCCCATCACCACTGATAACGCCCTCCACCTTAGCCTCCAGGATCTGAGAGCACTGGTTGATGGTGATGTTCTTACCATCAAGGTTATTCCCATGCTTAGGTTTAGGTTTATTATGTTTTAGCTTATTTTAATTTATTTAGTTACTTTAAGTTTTTTAGGTTTTGTTTAGGTTGGGTTTAGGGTTTAAGTTTTTAAGGTTTAGGTTTATGGTTTAGGTTTATGCTTTAAGGGTTTAGAGCTTAGTTGGGTTTAGGGTTTAGGTTGGGTTTAGGGTTAGGGTTTAGGTTTAGGGGTTTGAGTTAAGTTTAGTGTTCAAGTTTAGAGTTGAACTTTGGATTCAAGTTTTGAAGATTAAGTTTTAGGTTTAGCATTAGTTTAGGTTTAAGTTTAAAACTTTAGGTTTAGAACTTTTAGGTTTAGGGTTTAGGTTTAGTGTTTAGGTTAAGTTTGGGTTTAATGTTTAGGTTTAGTTAGTTTAGAGTTTATGATTTAAGTTTAGGGTTTAGGTTTAGGATTAGGTTTAGTTTTAGGTTTAGGGTTAGTTTTAGGGTTTAGGGTTTAGGGTTTAGGGTTGAGGGTTTAGGGGTTAGGGTTTAAGGTTTTTTTTAAAAAAAATTAAGTAAACCGATAAGTTTTGGTTTATTTAGTTTAATTTTTATTTATTTGACATTATTTTATTATTTATTTTTATTTAGGTTTATTTTTTATTTTTATTTAGTTTAGTTTATTTATTTTAGGTTTATTTATTTTAGTTTAATTTTTTTTTAGTTCATTTTTTAAGTTTAGGTTTTGGTTTATGCTTATTTTTTACCTTTTAATTTTATTTTATTTTTTAGGTTTAGTTTTTTTTATTTTATTTTTTCAGATATAGGATTTAGGTTTTTATTTTAGGTTTATTTTTAGGTTTCATTTTTTAGTTTAGGTTTATGTTTATTTTAGTTTATTTTATTTTATTTAGTTTAGGTTTTGGTATAGGTTTAGATTATTTAGCTTTAGGTTTAAGTTTTATTTATTTTAGTTTAGTTTACTTTAGTTTAGGTTTAGGTTAGTTTTATTTTGTTTATTTTATTTTTATTTTTGGTTTAGGTTTTTTTTAGTTTAGGGATTAGGTTTTATTTTTTATTTATTTTTAGGTTTATTTTTTAGGTTTAGGATTTTATTTAATTTTTTTAGGTTTATTTTATTTTTATTTTACGTTTAGCTTTCATTTTATTTAGGTTTTTATTCTTAAGTTTATTTTATTATTTAGTTTAGTTTAGGTTTTTATTTATTTTATTTTAGTTTATTTTTATTTTATTTTATTTTTAGGGTTAAGCTTAGGATTTAGTTTAGGTTTTTATTTTATTTTATTTTAGTTTAGGTTTGTTTATTTATCTTATTATTAGGCTTTATTTAGTTTAGGTTTAGGTTTATAGATTTCTAGTGTTTAGGGTTTTAGGGTTTAGGGTTTTAGGATTTAGGGTTTAGCGTTAGGGTTTAGAGTTTAGGGTTTATGGTTTAGGGTTTATGGTTCTGACGGTTTAGGGTTTAGGGTTAGCTTAGGATTTAGGGATAGTTTAGGGTTCAGGCTTTAGAGTTTGAAGTTTTTAAGCTTTAGGGTTTACGGTTGGTTTAGGGTTTTGGGTTTAAGGTTTAGGGTTTAGGGTTTACGATTTAGGGTTTAAATTTTGATCAGGTTTAAGGTTAGGGTGTTTAGCTTTAGGTTTAGGGTTTAGGGTTTCGGGTTTAGGGTTTAGGGTTAGGGTTCTTTTATTTATTATTTATTATTTTATTTAGGGTATAGGGTTTATGGTTTTTTAGGGTTTATGGTTAAGGGTTGTACGTTTAGGGTTAGTTTAAAGGTTTAGGGTTTAAGGTTTTGGGTTTAGGATTTAGTGTTTAGGGTTTAATGTTTAGGGTTTTTTTAAAAAAAATTAAGTAAACCACTATGTTTATGTTTATTTAGTTTATTTTTTATATATTTTAGTCTATTTTATTTTTAATTTTTATTTAGGTTTATTTTTTATTTTTATTTAGTTTAGTTTATTTATTTTAGGTTTATTTATTTTAGTTTAGGTTTTCTATTTTAGTTTATTATTTAGGTTTAGGTTGAGGTTCATTCTTATTTTTTAGTTTAGTTTTATTTTTATTTTATTTCTTAGGTTTAGGTTTTATTTTATATTTTTAGGTTTAGGTTTATGTTTTTATTTTATTTTTTTAGGTTTAGGTTTTAAGATTTTATTTTAGGTTTATTTTTATGTTTTATTTTTTAATTTAGGTTTAACATTATTTTTAGTTTATTTTATTTTATTTAGTTTAGGGTTTAGGTTTAGTTTATTTTAGGTTTAGTTTTAGGTTTTATTTATTTTAGTTTAGGTTTAGGTTTATTTTATTTTGTTTATTTTAGGTTTAGGGTTTAGGTTATATTTTTATTTATTTTGGGTTTTATTTTTTATTTTTTAAGTTTTGGTTTTTATTTAGTTTTTATTTTATTTTTATTTAGGTTTATTTTATTTTTATTTTTCGTTTAGTATTTATTTTATTTAAGCAAAACTTGTCGAATTAATCATGACATGAATCTTTTAAAACACTGTGTTAATGCTAGGGCATCCCCTGGTAGCGACGTTCTATATGGCCTGAATATAATGAAAAATGTGCAAGGGACGTTGCATCGACGCCCGAGTGCAGTGTTAAATAAGCTAGGGTTCCCACATTATGGATGGATGCGGCCAAAAAATTTAGTCCATGAAATCAGAATTTGGTTAGGAACTTAGAATATTGGTACGCTTACATGTAAACTAGTGGAATTAATAGATGTTATGGTTCATAGGAAGATAAATATATTATGTGTTCAAGAAACTAAATGGGTTGGGAAGAAAGCCAAGGAGATTCATAGTTTAGGTTTTAAACATTGGTATTTAGGTAGAAGAAAATTAGAAATGGCATATGATTATAAAAAGTTTGAAGGATAATGTTATAAATATTAATAGCTGTGAGATATAATTATGGCTTTAAACATTATTATTGATACTAAGATTATCAATGTTATAAGTGTTTATGCTCCTCAAGTAGTTTTCGATGTAGGCTGAAAAGAAATTTTTTAGATTGAATTAGTGGGATTAATACAAAAGATACCTCTTGAAGAAAAAGTATTTATTGGAGGAGATTTAAATAGACATGTTGGTATAGTGGTAGAAGATTTTAAAAGTATTAATGGTGGTTATAGATTTGGAGTGCCTAATAAAGAAGGTAGGACTAAATTAGATTTTGCATTAGCCTCTGATTTTGTAGTTGCTAATACATTATTTAAGAAAAGAGATGAGCATATTATTACTTATAAAAATGGATCTAGTAAAACATGAGATAATTTTCGATAAGAAAAATAGATCGTAAATTGTAAAGATTGTAAGGTCATTCCAAGTGAAAGTTTAAATACCCAACATGAATTATTTAGTCTTAGATTTTAAGATGAAAGATTGGATGAGAAATAAATCAAATTACTATCCTAGGATTAGATGGAGGCACTTCAAGAGCACTAATAAAAATATTTTTAAGAGCATGCTACAAGAGCTTAGAATTTGGGATGTTCATAAAGAAGCTAATGTTATGTGGGAAAAAGTAGCAAGTGAAATTAAGCAAGTTGCTCAAAATGTGCTTGGAGAATCAAAAGGAAAAGCTTCTTTTAATAAAAATAGTTGGTGGTGGAGTCAGAATGTGCAGGAAAAGATAAAATATAAGAAGTGTTGTTATAAAAGTTGGTTTATATGTAAAAACTCAAAAAATTTGGGAAAATATAAAGTGACATGTAGAGATTCTAAGAAATCAATATATGATGCAAAAAAAATTTAGCTTTAGTGATTTATACAATAGATTAGATGCAAAAGAAAGTAAAAGATGTATGTATAAGTTAGCTAACCAAAGAGATAGGAGAAGTAAAGATCTAGCTCAAAGGTGTATTAAAGATGAAAATCATAGTGCTTTTCTTAGAAAAGGATAATGAAAATAGGTGGATGAGGTATTTTGTTAAACTTTTCAATGAATGATCTGAAAATATGATTGATTTTAGCAACCTTAATAACTTAAACAAAAATAGAGAATTTTTTATCGCAGTATTAGTAAATCTGAAGTTAGAGAAGCTTTAACAAAAATGAAATGTCAAAAAATAGTATGACCGGATGATATTCCAATAGAAGTGTGGAAATGTTTAGGAGATCAAAGAATTTCTTAGCTTACAAATCTTTTTAATGTTATTTTAAAGACTAAAAAGATATCAGGCAAGTGGAGAAAGAGTTTGTTGATTTTTATATTTAAGATTAAAGGTGATGCACAAGAGTGTGCAAATTATAGAGGAATTAAGTTAATGTGTCACACATTAAAATTATGGGTGAGGTAATTGAGCATAGGTTATGATGTGATACAAAAGTTTCTCAATCAATTTGGTTTCATGCTGGTAGATCTACTATTGATGCTATACATTTGTTAAGAGGTTTGATGGAGAAGTATAGAAAAGTAAGGAGGATTTATATATGATATTTATTGATTTAGAAAGCTTATGATAAAGTTTCAAAAGATGTTCTTTGGAGAGTTCTAGAAAATAAAGGAGTTAATATTGGTTATATTCAAGTCATTAAGGATATGTATACTAGAGCTTACTTGTGTCCAAGCAGGAGGATTGATAAAATATTTTCCTATTTTAGTTGGATTACATCAAGGATCAGCTTTAAGCCCTATCTTTTTTTGCTTTATGGATATTCTTACTAGGCATTTATAAGAAGATGTACCTTGGTGTATGCTTTTGCTAATGACATTTTATTGTTGATAAGACTAGAGGGAGTCCAAGAGAAACTTGAATTATGGAGGTCAACCTTAGAGTCTAAAGGTTTTCATTTAAGTGGATCTAAAACTGAATATATGGAGTGTAATTTTAGTTGTAGAAGTTATAGTGGTAGTGTTATGACATTAGGTGAACAAGTCATTAAAAAGAGTGAGCGATTGATATTTAGGCTATTATTCAAAATGATGGTGAAATAGATGGTGATGTTATTAGTAGAATTCAAGTTGGATGGTTGAAGTGGAGGAATGCATCTAGCTATTGTGTGATAGAAAAGTACGCTTAAACTTAAGAAAAATTTTATAAGATGGTGGTAAGACCTACAATGAATTATGGTGCAGAATGTTGGTCAATAAAGGAGAACCAAGAGACTAAGTTAAGTGTTGCAGAGAAGAGGATGCTCAAGTGGATGAGTGGCTTTACTCTTAGAGATAAAATATTAAATGAGTATGTTCAAGAAAAAGTTGGAGTAGCTCTAGCGGTAGATAAGATTAGAGAGAGTCACCTTAGATGGTTTGGCCACATAAAGTGTTGGTCATCCAATGACACCGTTAGGAGAGTAGATACATTAGATTTTCCTTATGTTAAGAAAGGTAGAGGCAGTCCGAAAAAGACATGGTTAAGATGTATAAAAATGACCTTAGTATACTTGAATTAAATGAGAATTTGACACATAGTAGGACCAATGGAGGAAAGATTCATGTGACCCTAGTGGGATAAAAGCTTTTTGTTATTGTTGTAGGTTTCTTATTTGTTAGTTTAGCTTAGGTTTTTATTTATTTTATTTTAGTTTAGTTTTTATTTTTTATTTTATTTTCTTTTTCGATTTAGCTTTAGCTTTAGCTTTAGCTTTATTTTTAGGTTTTTATTTTATTTTATTATTTTTATTTTATTATTTTATTTTATTTTGGTTTAAGTTTATTTACTTATTTATTTTGAGGTATTATTTAGTTTAGGTTTAGGATTTTAACTTTTTAGGGTTTAGGATTTAAGGTTTAGGGTTAGTTGAGGGTTTTGGGTTTAAGGTTTAGAGTATGGGGTTTAGGGTTTAAGGTTTATGGTTTAGCATTCAGAGTTTATGATTTAGGGTTTAGGTTTTTGGGTTGAGGGTTTAGGGTTTAGGGTTTTAGGATTTAGGGTTTAGGGTTTAAGGTTTAGGGTTTCGGGTTTAGGTCTAGGGTTCCAATTTTAGTTTAGAGTTTAGGGGTTTTGGTTTTTTTAATAGAGAACAAATTCAGATTCAACATTTCTTCTTTTTGATTTCATCAACCAAGTAACACACGAAGTTTTCTAAGACACAAATGACTACATATATTAAAAATGAGTATGCATAGAGCAATTCAAAAACCCTAGATAACTAGAATCATCTCCACAAGACACATTTCCATAAGCACTCATCTTCCATTATTCAATTTCTCCAAGTCCCATGAACCACCCACCTCTCAGTAGGATCCACATATCCATCTCTCCCTCCACCACCACATTTATAACCTCCATTGCTCCTCTTGCCTCCATAAACACTGCTTGCCACCACCTTCATATCCACGGTACCCTCAGATCCCCCCACTATGATAACCACCACCTCGCCTTTACCACTATTAGATATGGTGAGCCTGGTTGGTGATGTTCTACCTCAAGGTTACGCCCATTCTTAGGTTTAGATTTATTAGGTTTTAGGGTTTATGTTTATATTTAATTTATTTGGTTACTTTGGGTTTTAGTTTTGGGGTTTAGGTTTCTTGGGGTTTAAGGTTTAGGGTTTAGAGTTTGGGGTTTAGGTTTAAGTGTTAGGGTTTACAGGGTTTAGTGTTTAAGGTTGGGGTTTAGAGTTTTAGGGTTTAAGGTTTATGGTTAGGGTTTAGGACTTAAGGCTTAGTGTTTAAGCTTTAGGGTTGAGGGGTTTGAGGGTTTAGGGTTTAGGCTTTAAGGTTTAAGTTTTAATTTAGGGTTTAGGGTTGGATTTATAGTTTAAGTTTAGGGTTTAGAGTTTAAGTTTAGAATTTAGTTTAGGTTTAGAGAGGTTAGGAGTTAGGTTTAGGTTTAAGGTTGTTTAGATTAGGTTTAAGTTTAGGTTTAGGTTTAGTTTTAGGTTTAGGTTTGGTTTAGGGTTTAGGTTTAGTTTTAGTTGGTTTTATTTAGGTTTAGGTTGGTTTAGGTTAGGTTTAGCATTTAGGGTGGTTTAAGTTAGGTAGTTTTTTAAAAAAAAATTAAGTAAATCGGCAGGTTTAGGTTTATTTAGTAGATTCAGTGTATTTTTAATTTATCTTAATTAATTTATTTTATTTAATTTAGTTTATTTATTTTAGGTTTATTTATTTTAGTTTAGGTTATTTATTTTAGTTTATTATTGAGGTCTAGGATTAGGTTTATGTTTATATTTTAGTTTAGTTTTATATTTATTTTATTTTTTATGTTTAGGTTTTATTTTTTATTATTAGGTTTAGGTTTAGGTTATTATTTTATCTTTTTAGGTTTAGGTTTTAGGTTTTATTTTAGGTTTATTTTCAGGTTTTATTTTTTAGTTTAGGTTTAGGTTTATTTTTAGTTTATTTTATTTTATTTAATTTAGGTTTAGGTTTAGTTTATTTTATGTTTAGGTTTAGGTTTTATTTTTTTTAGTTTTATTTCTTTAGTTTAGGTTTACGTTTATTTTATTGTTATTTTAGGTTTATGTTTTTTTTTTAGTTTAGGGTTTAGATTTTATTTTTTTATGTATTTTTAAGCTTTATTTTTAGGTTTATTTTTTAGGTTTAGATTTTTTATAGTTTATATTTATTTTATTTTATGTTTATTTTATTTTTATTTTCATTTTAGTTTTATTTTATTAATTTTTTTTAGTTTAAGGTTTTATTTATATTATTTTAGTTTAGTATTTTAGGTTTAGGTTTAGGTTCTAGTTTATGTTTTTTTATTTAATTTTATTTATTTTGGTTTAGTTTAGGTTTATTTAGTTTAGGTTTAGTTTTTAGGTTTAGGTTTTTTAGTTTTAGGTTTAGGGTTTAAGGTTTTAGGTTTTAGGGTTTTAGGGTTTACGGTTTAGGGTTTAGGGTTTTTAGGGTTTAGAGTTTAGGGTTTTTGAGTTTTTTTTATATTAACAGATAACAAATTTAGATTCAACATTTCTTCTTTCCAATTTCATCAACGAAGTAACACACCAAGCTTTCTAAAACACAAGCAACGAGGTAGATAAAAAATGAGCATGCATAAAGCAGATCAAAAATCCTAGATAAGTAGAATCTTCTCTATAATAAATACACAATTCCATAAGTAGTAGATTGGATCGATCATTTTTCAATTTCTCCACTTCCCATCAGAACCACCATGACCTCTCGAGTAACGGGATCCACCAACATATTCTTGATCTCTCCCTCCATCACCACCATGATTGTAACCTCCTTCGCTCCTCCTGCCTCCATAATCACCACTGCTCTAGCCACCACCTCCATATCTACTAGCACCTCTAGATCCTCCACCACCATTGTGATAACTACCACCTCCGCCTTCGCCTCCACCACTAGATTTAGACCGAGCCTGGTTGACGGTGATGTTGTTACTGTCATGGTTATGCCCATTCTTAGGGTTTAGGTTTAGGTTTAGGTTTATTAGGTTATAGGGTTTAAGTTTTTTTTTAATTTATTTAGTTACTTTAGGTTTATCTTTAGAGTTTAGGATTGAGGGTTAGGGTTTAGGGTTTAGGGTTTAGAGCTTTAGGGTTTATTCTTTTTGGGTTTATGGTTTAGGGCTTTCTAGGGTTTAGGGTTTAGGGTTTATGATTTAGGATTTTTGGTTTTTTCTAATTAAGTAAACTCATAGGTTTAGGTTTATTTAGTTTATTTTTTATTTTTTATAGTTTATTTTTTTATTTTTATTTAGGTTTATTTTTTATTTTTATGTAGTTTAGTTTATTTATTTTAGTTTAAGTTTTTATTTTAGTTTATGTTTTTATTTTAGTTTATTTTTTAAGTTTAAGTTTATTTTTTAGTTGAGTTCTATTTTTATTTTATTTTTTAGGCTTAGGTTTTATTTTTAATTTTTAAGTTTAAGTTTATGTTTTTATTTTATTTTTTTATGTTTAGGTTTTATGTTATTAGTTTTGGTTTATTTTTAAGTTTTATTTTTTAGTTTAGGTTTAGGCTTATTTTTAGTTTATTTTATTTTATTTTGTTTAGGTTTAGGTTTAGTTTATTTTATGTTTATGTTTAGGTTTTATTTATTTTAGTTTATTTTTTTTAGTTTAGGTTTATATTTATTTTATTTTGTTTATTTTATTTTTATTTTAATTTTAGGATTAGGTTTCCTTTTAGTTTAGGGTTTAAGTTATTTTTATTTATTTTTGGGTTTTAATTTTAGGTTTATTTTTTAAGTTTAGCTTTTTATTTAGTTTTTATTTTATTTTATTTTAGGTTTATTTTATTTTTATTTTATGTTTACTTTTAGGTTTATTTTATTTTTTTAGGTTAGTTTAGGTTATTATTATTATTTTTATTTTAGTTTCTTTTTATTATTTTATTATTTTTATTTTTAGGTTTAGGTTTAGGTTTAAGTTTATGTTTTTTTTTATTTTATTTTTTTAGTTTATTTAGGTTTAGGTTTTTTATTTATTTTATTTTTAGGTTTTATTTACTTTAGGTTTAGGTTTTTAAGTTTTTAGGGTTTAAGGTTTAAGGTTTAGGGTTAGGGTTTATGGTTTAAGGTTTAGGGTCTAGGATTTTAGGGTTTAAGGTTTTAGGGTTTAGGGTTTAAGGTTTTTAGGGTTTAGGGTTTCAGGTTAGCTTATGGTTTAGTGTTTGTTTAGGGTTTAAGGTTTAAGTTTTAGGGTTTAGGCTTTAAGGTTTCTAGTTTAGGGCCTATGGGGTTTAGGGTTTAGAGTTAGCTTATAGTTTAGTGTTAGTTTAGGGTTTGGGGTTTAAGTTTTAGGGTTTAGGCTTTAGGGTAAGGTTTTTAAGGTTTAGGTTTTAGGGTTTAGAGTTAGTTTATGGTTTAGGGTTGAGGGTTTTAGGGTTTAGGGTTTAGGGTTTAGGCTTAGGGTTAGGGTTTATGGTGTAGGGTTTAGGGGTTTTTAAGGTTTAGGGTTTAGGATTTACGGTTTAGAGTTTTAGGGTTTAGGGTGTAGGGTTTAGGGTATAGGGCTTAGGGTTTAGGGTTCAGGGTTTAGGATTTTTAGGGTTTAGGTTTTAGGTTTAGGGTTCATGTTTTAGTTTAGGGTTTAGGGTTTTTTATTTTTTTTATTTTAATAGAGTAAAAATTCAGATTCAACATTTCTTCTTTTCGATATTATCAATCATGTAACACACCAAGTTTTCTAGGACACAAGCAATGACATAGAGAAAAATTAGCACGCATAAAGTAGATCAAGCACCCAACATAACTAGAATCATCTCTATAATAAAGACACAATTCCATAAGTAGTTGATCAGATCAATCATTCTTCAGTTTCTCTAGTTCCCATCAGAACCACCCTGGCCTCTTGAGTAGCGGGATCCACCATCATATCCCCAATCTCTCCCTTCGCCACCACCACGGCTGTAACCTCCGTCGCTCTTCCCACCTCCATAACCACCACTACTCCGACCATCACCTCCATATCCACCAGCACCTCTAGATCCCCCACCACCTCTACGATAATCGTCGCCTCTGCCTTCGTCTCCACCACCAGATCTAGACTAAGCCTGCTTGACGGTGATGTTTTTATCATCATGGTTTTGCCCATTCATAGGGTTTAGGTTTAGGGTTATTAGGTTTTAGAGTTTAGATATTTTTTAATTTATTTTATTACTTTATGTTTAGTTTTAGGTTTTAGGTTTTGGGTTTAGGGTTTATGGTTGAGGGTTAAGATTTACGGTTTAGGGTTTACTATTTTGGGTTTAGGGTTTATGGTTTAGAGTTTATGCTTTTAGGGTTTAGGGTTTAGGGTTAGGGTTAGGGTTTAGGGTTTAGGGTTTAGGATTTTTTAGGGTTTAGGGTTTAGGGTTTAGGGTTTAGGGTTTAGGATTTAGGGTTTATGGTTTTTTTTAAAAAAAAATTAAGAAAACTGGTAGGTTAAGGTTTATTTAATTTATTTTTTATTTATTGTAGTACTTTTTATTTTTTATTTTTTATTTTTATTTAGGTTTATTTTTAAGTTTTATGTAGTTTATTTTATTTATTTTAGGTTTATTTATTTTAGTTTATTTTTTAGGTTTAACTTTATTTTTTAGTTGAGTTTTATTTTATTTTATTTTTTAAGTTTAGGTTATATTTTTTATTTTTAGGTTTAGGTTTAGTTTTTATTTTATTTTTTATGTTTAAGTTTTAGGTTTTTACTTTAGGTTTATTTTTAGGTATTATTCTTTAGTTTTGGTTTTGGTTTATTTTTAGTTTATGTTATTTTTATTTAGTTTAGGGTTTAGGTTTAGTTTATTTTAGGCTTAGGATTAGGTTTTATTTATTTTAGTTTAGGTTTAGGTTTATTTTATTTTGTTTATTTTTTATTTTAGGTTTAGTTTTTTTTAGTGGAGGGTTTAGGT